>VZSF01004944.1:134761-381223 GCA_013398295.1 Chionis minor
GCCGGGCCGGTCCCCCCCCCCCAACCCATCCCGCACAGGGGCCGTGCCCGGGGACACCGCGCCGCGGGGCGGGCTCGCTCGGGGCTGGGGAGGTCTGGGGAGGCCGGTGCTCTCCTGGGGCGCGTTAAAAGAGCGTGGCCGGCAGGTCGGGGTCCTGCCGGTCTGCAGTTGTGTGAGGCGCCGCGATTTACTCGGCGGGGCTGGGCCTGGAGGCCCGGGCAGGGCCCTCACGGGGTGCCGGGCACGGGTCAGGCGCTGCCCTCCCAGTTTGTCACTCCGTGAGCGGGAACACCCGGGAGTTGGTGCTGCCAGCGTTGGCGGAGCCAAACTGGGAGCGAGGTCCCAGGAGACTGATTTAAAAATCCCAGGGTTGTTGAAGCGAGTGCTATTTTTGAGCTCTTCCCACACACGCAACTCAATGTCTCCGGCAGATCGCCTCCAGCTGACAACCCTGAGTGCATGGTGGCTGCCGCCTCCGCTCGCCCCTGCCCTCCATGAAAAATCCTGCCAGGTGACTGGGGGTGAATTTTAAAACCTGAAGCTGTACATATGGTCAGGTAGTCAGTGTAGAGGCATTGTTAGGGACCACATCAGATAAATTCTCAGCTAAACACAGAGCAAATTCTGAGTTAAGAAGTCTGTATGTGAGGGTTAAGCTATTACCCTGGCCTGGAGGCTGATCATTAATTCATAAACTTCCTTCTCAGAGGGTCTTGGTGTGTTTTGAGGCTGCATGTGGAATGTGAGCGTGGAGGGTTTGTTAGATCTTAGTTGCACTGATCAAGCAAGCAAAGGATTGGCAATATCCAGCAGCCGGAGATGAGAAATCAGTGTTTAGCCAGGAAGGCAGACAGCCACTGCCTTCAGAGCTGACAAACGCGCTGCACGTAGGATCTTTGAGGAGATCAGGAGAGGCTGAAAGAGTTGGGGCTGTTCAGCCTGGAGAGGAGAAGGCTCCGGGGAGATCTTATTGCGCCTTCCAGTACCTAAAGGGGGCTACAGGAGAGCAGGGGAAGGACTTTTTCCTCAGGCATGTAGTGATAGGATGAGGGGGAATGGCTTTAAACTGGAAGAGGGCAGGTTGAGATTAAACATTAGGAAGAAATGTTTTCCTTTGAGGGTGGTGAGGCGCTGGAACAGGTTGCCCAGAGAGGCTGTTGCGGCCCCATCCCTGGAGGTGTTTCAGGCCAGGCTGGATGTGGCCTTGGGCAACCTGGTCTAGCGGGAGGTGTCGGTGTCTATGGCAGGGGGGTTGGAACTCCATGATCTGCAAGGTCCCTTCCAACCTAAACCATTCTGTGATTCTATGATTCTATGAGCTTTAAATCAGTATGCAGCATCTCGTCCTCTGGATCCAGTTCAAGCAGAAATTACTGTGGTGGAGGCAGGTACCAGTAAGTGAAACTTCGTGTCAGACTACATCACCGTACGCGCCTCTTGGAGCTTAAAAGCAAGAGGGATGTTTGACCAGAGTGTCAGAACAGACTGTCAGTCCGTGAGAGATGCAGCCTGGAGTAACAGAGATAACATGTCAGCGTGTGCCTGCACGGTGCCTGCCTTCATGCTGTGCGCCCTCATTTCCCAACAGACACATCGAATCGGCCTCTGCATCCACCTCATGTTGATTTTCCAAGGATCTATATGAAATCTCTGACAGTATTGAAGACTGCTGAAAAAAAATCCATGACCCCCTTTATTTTCTTCAAGATGTTCTTTTACATCCAGGGGAAACTAACGTAAAAATTGTGTGTTGAAATTAAACTTTATATCACAAGCGGTGAAAAATACTTCACAGAAAGTACTGTTATACTGTCTGTTTATGAAATAGGTATGCATTCTTAGTTTCTGAATATTGACATATATGAGTTGCTCTCCACATTTATGTTCTTCATATATTTTTTCCTTTTAAATAAGTATTTTAAAATAGGAAAAAGGAATTAAAATAGAGAAAATAAACCCCATCAACTTTGTAAATGTGTAAACAAGAGCAGCGTACATCATATGGCTCAGAAATAATGTACAAATAAACTTATGACAGTAACTGCGGTAAGTAGCACAGTAACCACTCTTTCAGAATTAGCAGAATTTGTGGAGCAGAGGCTTTGAAAATGAGGACGTCATCCCCGTGTGTGAGCGGGTGGTTCCCTCACACGATGGTGATCCTATCCAGAACATGTTGTAAGAATGGACTGTGCTCTCAAATACACCTGGAATGTACCTGGATAAGGCCCTGAGCAACCTAACGTAACGTTGGTGTTGCCTCTGCTTTGAGTGGGTGGGACTAGAGACCTCCAGAGGTCTCTAGATCTCTGATCTGAATTGTGCTTTGAGTCTATGTTAATGTCCACAGAGCTCAACTCCTTGACTTGACCTGATAGGACTTGTTGTCCTATCCTTGGAGTGTTCTCTGGGACTGCATAAAAAGGTCGCAGCTGATGCAGTACGGGGAAGAAACTTGGGAGAACCTTATCCGTAGGCTTCCTTTTGGGTTGCTCCATCAGACTGGCTCAGACTTGAGGACCTCTTGCTGCTGGGACAGTGCTAGCCCAGTAAGTGGAGGAGCTCCCTATGTTGTGGCATAATTGAAGAGGCAGTGGGGATGTGGTGGGACGAGGTCTGACACTGAAGTAGTGTTGGTGGTCTGCATGGTATGACTTTTGGGGTACATAGTACTGAATCTCACATGCAGCAGACCTGTTCAGGCCGGCCAGGACCTGGCTCTTCATGCCCCCAGGACTACCGTGCAGAATGGCCTGACTGAAACACAGCACTCGTGGTGTCCCAGGTTCTCCCATCCCTGCGCTAGGACATCAGGGAAGCAGTTACTCAGCGGATGCACTGGATTGGCTCACGGGAGCTGCAATACATCCTAGCTCAGTATCTCCTGTGTAAGCCATGCTGGAAAAGCTGCTGTTACACTGCCATTCATGCTGCAAATCAGATCTGGTTCACCCCAAAATTAATGTACAGAGACTGTGTCTCCAGTCACTAGGCTGAGTACACTGAGACAAGATCCCCACGAAGCTGAACGCTGCAGGCTGTACTCCAGCCCTTCTCTCAAACCTCCTCTGTCTTTCTCCTTAGAAAGGAAAGTCGGGCCGTTTCACTTGGGACCAACAGTGCAGAACCCAAATTCACAGCATTGTACTTTTACTGTTTCTTGTGGATCGTGGTTGAAATCTCTCCTGCACCTTCCTTACTGTCCTGCATCTCACAGTGGTAAAAGTTTGCAGAGCTGTTGTTGGCCATCAGAGTCATCTGAGAAACGCAATACTTCCACGACTGGCTGTATGTTTTGGGAACAGGGCTGATATGGCTGGGATGAGCATAACCATCATAGGGAGGCACAGGGATTTCAAGGAACAGATAAATGGGTTTTGGAAGAGCTGAGAGTGCATCAAAGACAGAAAGGACAGGGCCATGCTAGACTTGTCTGCCTTCGTACACCCCAACTAGTGAGTTGCAGGCACTAGTCTGTGGCGTCAGAGGAGGAAAGATGTGCAAGAACTCTAGAGAGGGAAAATAGATGAGAGATCAGCAAGAACTTTAGCCTAAGTACGGGCCAAAACATTACGAACCAATTTTGATTTGTGAGCAAAGCAATTTTATTTTAAGATATAAAAAGTCTTTTGAAGGCCTAAACGCAAGAGAGCTAATGTACTGTTAAGCATTAGACCAATGTCTTTCATTGTTCATTCTCATTATTTTGTGTTAAACGTTCTTTTGATTCCCGACACCCTCTCCAGTTTTGCATACCAGATCTTAAAAAAAACCCAACAAACCAAACTCAAAATGCAGCATTTTTATTCTTAAGAGGTTCTGTTTTTTTTCTGGACTCTCATACCTTTGGACCCACACACGACAAATCCATCACGCTTGCTGGGCACACAGAATTGTGGTGGAGTTATGGGGGGAGAAATGGTTTGGGGAAGGCAGAGGAAGAAAGGTTGGAACTGGGTTGACTGTAAGTCACTTAGGTCAAAAATGACAAAAGCCACCACTAGATTTGGGAAGGTCCTCGAGAGGATGGATCTAGAGGATTTTTACCCTCTAGAGTGTAATCATCTGCCAAGTAGAGGCGCTCCAAGGCTACAGCACTCAAAGTGCCTACTGGCTTCAGCTAGGCATTGCATTGAGCTGCTCGTCTGAGGACATGTGAGTCTGTTTTCAATACTTGTGCTGCAGTTTCTAGGAGAAAAAGGCAGTTACCGCATTTCAGCTCTTGTTACAAGCCCTGGGTTAAGAAATGTCATTATTCTTTTTCAGTCCAGCTGCCTGATGGATGTTCTTCAGTTGAAAGCAAGGCAAGGTTTGCAGGAAGAGGTGATTTGTTATAGCGGAGCAACTGATGTTCCTGGAAAAACAGGCCAGTGTTTGGGCACTCAAGCTCTCCTTCAAGCCTGGAGCAGAAGCAGGCTGGTCCAGATTCTTCTTCGGCAGTGATTTACCAGCTTGGGATGGGCAAGATTATTGTGGCTGTGATCGTGGAAGAGCCCAAAGAGCTCTTTGATCCTCTGCTTCTTACACGTTGATTTACAATCTGGCGTTACTGGGGAGCCAGTCAACTGGATCCCTGGGTGAGAAACTCATGCTGGCTCTCAGGGAAGTGGGAGAAAAGAGAACCAGGCTGGGCTCCATTCTCAAGAGGTGGCAGGGTTGTGACTGTCACTGTTGCGGCCCATGTTCACCCAAAGCTCTGCTAAAATATTCCACAGTACCTGCCACTCTTCCTTGTATGCTCTCTATGTTTCAATACCCCTCTACATAAGTCTGTGAAGAAAACATAACAACCCTCCCTCTGACGTACTGCTTTGCAGGGGAGCGGTTCCGTCGCTGTTTCTCGTGTCTGGAGGAGGCTTGCTGGAGCGGTGAGGAAAGCTGGGAGCTATTCTGCTGGTAATGTATCAGCATGGTAGCACAAAGTCACTTCCCTGGATCTTGGACAGGCTGGATGCATCTGAGGGCCATACAAATAATAATAATAATAACAACAACAATAATTAATAACAACAACAACAATAAAACCCAACAATCTTGGAAAGGTTAGTAACAAGACTGCAACTGTCCTTTTGGGGCAGCGTGTCTTTTCATGACTGCTTTATGAAATCCGTGAGCCTCTGGTGATACTTCATAGATGTAGAGCCAAGATAGACTTAGAGGGGGTAAGGAAGAACCTCAGGCATGGGCCTTAAAAGTCATTGGTTCTTTAGACTTGGAACTCAAATGGGAGCCCTCCTTCTAGACAGACATAAGGCCTTTGTCAAAGCTGGGCTGAATTCCATTATCTGAACTTATCAAACATCTGTAAGGACATGCTCAGGTCTGGGAGGAGCGGTCGTGTGTGTGTGGGCATGAATAGCATGAACAGGGAGGGCAGAGGGCAAGGAAACATGACTCAGACTAGGGCAGATACGCTGTTGGAGGTGATGGTAGCTGTCTGCAGCCAAGAGGAGGAGTCAGAAGGGTGCACATCCCCGGACTGAGCAGAGATCCTCACACGGTCATCACTGAGCTTTGCCTTCTCTGGTCAGAGAAGCAGCAGTTCTGGGCAAGGCTCATGGGACACTTCGTCATTTACAAGGAGCAACCCCGCGAGACTGGCTAGAGATTCAGTCTAGCAACAGGATGCATCACATGCAAGGCCTTGGCTGATTTGCTGGATCATGATCAGGTGCATCTCCAAGAGAAGCTGCACCTGACCCTTTCTTCTCGGGCTACCCCACGCATATCCCTTTTCTGGCAATTTTTTCCGTAGGGGACTGATAGCTGGCAGGGAGTCAGTGTTGGCCTGGCTCATTGATGGACCATCACAGGTGATCAGTTCGGGATTGTTGCAGTCTGTAGGCATGGAAAGATTCAGAGCAGATTCACTTTTTTTTCCTCCATAAGCTGCAGGGTGGTGTCTTCAGCTGTCTGCAGCATGGCTGTTCTAGTCTTTCCTCTGCAACTGGAGTCAGTAGTGGAAATCCCATGATTATGGTTGTCTTCTCTTTGCTCTTCATGGCATAAAATGGGGTCTGTGCTCCAGTGAATGTAGACTTAACAGGGAAAATACTCGTAAATCTGACATCACTCAGACAGTTTAAATCAAATCTCTGATCCTCCCCTAAGTCACCATTACATAACCATTACGTAAACTGTCTCAAAAAAAATCTATGAAATGCCTCTTGTAAAAATACCCCACCTCCATCATGGAGCTATTGTGAAAACACACTGAAGAGACCAAAAATATTGCCAAGGAGCTATCAAGAGGAAGCCCAAATCCCCACAAAGGAGCCATTGTAAATAGGACCATAAAAAATTGAGGGATCATTGTATGAATCCCTTCAAAAGGCCCCCATGAGAATGCTTCCAAAAATCACACAAAAGATTTTTAATATTGGTTGCTTTGTGGTATTTTTTGGTTGGTGGTTTTGTTTTTTTTTTTAAATGTTCCTTTTAATGGGGTGTTTATGGCTATGCTTTGACATCACAGATCACTTCCAAAATGGCTTCTATGTGGTGTTATTTGGGGCAGTTTTAGAGTCACCAAGACGTTCACAGTAAATCCATACGGTTTGACTCTGGGGCAGCTTCACTACTGCCTTGATGATTTTCACAATTGTTTCATCAGTAATGCCCTATGGGCATTTTTAAAATGTCCCTTCAATGGGATCACTGAGACATTTGATAAATTGCTTTGGTGGGGCCTTAGATCTATATATTTTCAAAACTGCCTTTGGCTGTGGTTTTTGGTGTGTTGAATCCGTAGCACAGAATTTTTTCCAGCTTTTAGAGGAGTCACAGAATGGTTCCTGGGTTGGGGCTGTGGATAATTTTTTTCACATTCTTCTTGGTGAGGTCTTTAAGTCAATTTAAAATGACTTTTGGATATCAAGGTTCCAGAGTTGGGGAGTGTCTTCAGGCATGTTGTAAGAAATGTCTCACAAGGGTGATCTGAGATGCGCTTTAAAAAGCATCCGATGATATCTCATGCTCATCTTCAAAATGGCGTGTCTCTGGGATGCGATTTAGATGTTTGTTGGATGTTCTGTCAGGTACTTTCAGAATATTCCGCGAGGCCATGTTCAAGTGAGTACAGCGCCTTCTGTAGACATTGATAAGGACGATATAGTGATAAGTTATAAGGATGTGATATAGCGATAGCCAGAAAGACGCAGCGAGATGTGCTACTGTAGAAGTGTTCACACACCACGCGAGGGCAGAGTAGCTCCAAGGAAAGCAGCTCTACAAAGCTGCTTCCCAGCGCCGGTAAGAACTATATAAACGGGTGTGTGTGACAGTGGCAGGAAAGACCCCTGGTAGTTCTTCTGAAGCATCCAAGCAGGAGCTAATGGTCCTTCTTACCTATCAGACACATCGAGACAGGGCAATACCTGAGTGTTGTCATGTTGTGTCCAATACAAGATTGCACAAGATACAGCACTTTATCCAGTCTGGGTCTGAAATGTCAAAAGTACGTGTCACTGTTTTGACATCTGTACGTGGGAGCACGTATGGCCCACAAGCTACAGCATCTGCTGCAGGATGGCTGTGGAAGCACATCCTTTCTGCTGTATCGCAGGGTGTCCTGGGAGAGTCCCACATCCCTGACCTGTTCCCCAAGGTTGAATTCCTGGGCATCAGTGCTAGGAAGTGGAGGAGTGGTGATCGTCCAACAGCACCAAGCACCACTTGTGAGCACAGGATCTGGAAACTGTTCCGGTGCCTGGGGCTTGACGTGCTCACTCAGGAGCCCTCACCCTGGCTGTGTAGCACTGGAGCCGCTGCCACTGGAACCAGCCTCTTTTAACCTTCTGCCACATGTTTAACCCCTGTTCCTGTTTTGTAACCCTTTTTACCTGACTTTGCTCTCAATAGCCATGCAGTTGTGCCTCGGTGGACATCTACTCACATCTGCAATACTATTTAAATATCTGCAATATTAAATAATAATAATTGAACAGTTTGCTTTCCCATTATTTGAAATTAAATTGATAATACCAGTTACACTTCAACATCTTGTTTTAAAGAGGTGATATCCCATTAGTGTCATAAGCTTTTCCTGCATCATAATTAACTTAGGGTTCTACCTCAAAAGTAAAAGTAATTAACAATGACATTACCTCTGCAGGGTAGTGGGTTTTTTAGATGATCATATTATACTTGTTCAAGTTATATGTTACTATAACCTTCCAAAAAACAGTCAAGGGAAATAGGAAAAAATTAGGCTTATTCATTTCATTATCATTATTTCATTATTATCATTATTTCATTATTTCATTATTATTATCATTATTATCATTATTTCATTTCATTATTTCATTATTATTATTTCATTATATTATTAATTATCATTTGATATTTAAATTCTAGAAATCCAGACTGCTGAATTTAGTATGTGTCTTCTGATCCATCAGAGCTGTTAGCTGAGACCACATAAGGCTCACTCTTCACTAAGTAACTCATCTCTTGTGAAAGTCTACAGACATTTATTAAAGCTTTTAAGTTATTAGATAGGTAAGCAGAATCTTAGACCATGGGCTGGAGAACTTGGCGTGCATAAGGATAGTGAAGTGGAAAAAACCACTGGATTGGGCACTCAGGGGAGAGCAGGCCTGTGATGGCTTGTGAGGAAGTGGCTGTGAGACCCAACGTGTCTCTGCCTTTCTCTTGCCTTCATCTTTATAGTGGGTTTTCACCCAAATCAAGACCCTCAGTTTCACACATAACCTTCAGTCTTTGCCTCTTCCCTAGAATACCATGATGTGTGAGTAATCTCTGCTTTTTCCCTTGCATGTGCCTTGTTTGTGGGGAGCGCTGGAGTGCCACACTCAGGTGTCCAAGTGATTATATGGAACGAGTAATGAGAAGAGAAGGATGACAGTGTACCTGAAAGGCTAAAGTAAGAGGGCCGGAGTAGGGCTGGTGCACAGAACATCCCTAGCTCGCCCAGCACTCCTTGGAGTGCTTGCCCAGCACTCCTGCATGCTGTCCAGGAGGTCTCTGTCCCCACATGGGAGGACACAGAAAAAAGAATTAGATGCTGCAGTTGTGGGGAGCTTTTTGCCCCCCTTCCCCTTCAACTGTATTTCATTCTTCTGGTATTAGGGTCAGCCAGTATGATGAGGGCCCTAATGCAGTTGATGCAGAGATCTCATGATTTTGTGAGGCTTCAGGCAGGGATTTCATAGGCCAGAAGATGAGGGGGAAAAGGCAGAAAGACCCTCACCATGCGGTCTAACAGCCCTTTCATTTTTGATGAAAGTGCTGGGCAGGCCAGCTAGGGGAGGTCTGCTAGTAATGGACAGGGAGGAACTGGTTGTGGATATGATAGCTGATGGCAGCTTTGGCTGCTGGAATCATGACTTGGTGGATTTGAGGAAAGTGAGGAAGACAAGCAGCAGATTAACAACTCTGACACCAGGAAATCAGACTGAGGCACATTCAGGGTTTAGGTGAGCAACGGAGGCTGCCCTCAGAGGGCAAAGCTGCCCAGGAAAGCTGCTAAACCTTCAAGGATGACTGTCACAGACAGAAAAAAGGCCTGATCTGCAGGAAGTCAAGCAAGCCTGGCAGGAGGACAGCACAGATGAACAGGGAACTCATGACTAAGCTCAAATAAAAAAAATTAAGGGCACAGAAAGGGAAAGCTGAGATGGGCTGCCCAGAAGGAACGTAGAAACACTGCCTGATTGTGCAGGGGTGGAGTTAGGAAACATTGGCTGAATGGGTTGTGTGTCCTGTTGACAAAAAACATACAAAAGTCCCCAGCCTTCACTAGCATGGCCTCCCTGGTCTCCATGCCTTGTGGCAGGGTTTGGGAGAGAGAGATACATTCAAAAAAAGATAAAATTGTAGGTTATTTAAGGAAACTGGACATACACAACCCTGTGAGACCAGACACGATGTACCTGAGGGCACTGAGGGAACTGGCTGATGTCATTGCAAGACCATTCTACAGCATCTTTGAAAACTCTTGGGAGCTGGAGAACGGTCTTGATGACTGCCATGAAAAAGGCAAGTATCACACCCCTCTTCAGAAAAGGTAAGAAGGAGGATCCAGGAAATAACAGACCAATCAGCCTCATCTCAGTCCCTGGGAAATCCTCCTGGAAACCATGTCCAAGGGTGTGAAGGACAAGAAGGTGACTGGGAACAGTCAGTGTGGCTTCAGTAAATGTAAATCTTCCCAGTTACCTTCCACAGTGTTTGTTCACCTCTACTTGGTACTTATGAGGTCACACCTGAAGTATGGTGTCTGCTTTGGGTTCCCCAGGATAAGAAAGACATAGACCTATTGGAATGAATCCCGATGAGGTGGTTGGGGGCTGAGGCAAAGAACATGAGGAGAGGCTGGTAGAGCTGGGTTTCAGCTTGGAGGAGAGAAGGTGAAGGGGAGATCTCTAATCTGTGGCCATGTCAGAGGTGCACATTGAAATGGCAAGAGGTTGTGGACACAAATTTCAGCAAGGGGAATTCCTGCAAAATTTTTGCCCATTTGAGTGGGGCAGCCCTGGGACAGGTAACAGGGAGCTGGTGGGCTCCTCATCCTTGATGGCTTTCAGAACTTAACTGGACAAGGTGCTGAGCGACCTGATCTTGAGTTGGGATTAGTCCTGCTTTGTGTAGGGAGTTAGGCTGGAGCCTTCCAGAGGGCTAGTTTGACCAACTTTATTTTAGGTTTAGTTCTGCATACAGGGCTGTATTCTAGCTTAATCTAAACATCCTATTGAAGACTGTAGAAGCTCCAACATTTATTTTTAATTTTTGTATGTAATATTGTAGGGGTTTTTTTATATTTAAGTTTTCTCTGTCTAGAAACTCTCCAAGACCTTGTGGACAGCTTGCTTGCTGTTATAACGTATCTGGTATATTATAAATTATTTCAAAATCATAAATGGACCTTAAGAGATTTTCTGTTTGGCAGTGTTGTGTTTACTAAATGTCTTCATGTTTTGCTTACAGGCTTTTTTGAGTAGGGATAGTACTTCAGAATCTTCATGTAGTTCACCAGAGCCAGGTGAAACTTCCTTTAGCTGTGGTTTGCAACTCGGAATGCTTTACAGTATTGTTTCTAAACCATTTTTTGTGTTTTGCTGTTAGATAACAAGGTCCAGGACATATGGAACTATGTCAGTTCACATTTTATTTGTTCATTAACCAAAAGGCCCAGATGAAAGTGAAGGAAAACTGAAAAGGCAGATGTTTCCATGCTTATACACTGGTGAAAAAGCTGGTGCTTTGAGAATCTTGCCTAGATATCTGCGAAATTTTTCTCTAAGGTCTTCTCTGTTGATATTGCACTCTGTACAGCTGTGTTCTCTAGAATAAAAGGGTATATACCCACTTATCTCTAGTACTGATTTAAATATGTGTCCTGGTTTGAGGTAAAACAGGACCGATTTTGTTCAGTAACTCTGCTTTCTATCTAGGCCTCATCTAACTGCTGAAATTAACAGCACGTTGTGCAGAAAACTGCTCTTTCTCAGGGTGATGAGACCCATGGTTACAGCTGATGCCGGGGCACGGGGTGCAGAGAGGCCCTTGTACTTACTGCTATCCCAGCCAAAGCCAGACAGCTCGGGTATTTGCCCCGTTGGAGGGTGGGAAGAGGAAAAGCGCAGAGGGGTCCCACCTGCGGGGGGGAGCGGACAGGACAAGTGACCCAGAACTGACCAAACAGTGTATTCCATCCCATCTGCATAATGCTCAGGATAAAAGCTGAGGGACCAAAGGGTCAGCTCTTTCTTCAATGGCCGGCGTCTGAGGAGGACTCTGTCTGTTCGTCTGCCTTTGATCCCGATCCGTGTGTTCCTGAATCCAGATCAGGAATCCAGTTCCTGTCCATCACTGAGTCCAACAGTGCCTGTTGGTGACGTGATTGTCATCCTGGGAGCTTGATATGGTTTTGTATAGATTTCATTATTTTCTTCTTATTATTTTATTCTTTATATTTCATTAAAGTAGTTTAGTTCTTACTAAAGTAGTCTCTCTTCTTCTCTGTCTCCTGCTCCCTCCTCAGAGGGAACATCTGTTGCTCAGCTTGCTCGGGCCAATCCAGCCCAAACCACCACAATATGACAGGTGTAAGGCATTTTCTTTTTACTGTAATAATGCAAGGGGGCTGTTGATGTGCTTGTAGTGATGTCGTTGTTGGGGTGAGAAATGGATAGGAGGCTTTTTATGCAGGAAAGATTGCTGCCATAATATGCTTTAAAGTTTTAAGGAGCTATGTTTCTGTAAGCCATAATTCGTATCCCTGAAGTTCTGGGAAAATAAGAGATCATGCTGAAGAGAAAAAATGAACTTAACAGAAAATGGAAGTTCCCCAATATTCTGGACTGCCAGAAGTGTAATGGAATTAATTTTCTTTTTTTTTTTTTAAGTCTTCAAGGTCCATGACATGTAAGTGCACACTCAGAGTCCCCACAAAGCTTTGCCAGGCAGGTTGAACGTGCCTGTCCTTAATGGCTGTGTTGCTCGTGGGGTTAGCCTGCAGGTTTGAACCTCTCCTGTCTGATGCAAGGCAGTGAGTAAAGCTGTACAAGGCTCAGACTCCTTCCAGGAAGGTTATTGTCACCTTGAAAGTTACCTGTGCTCATGGGTATCACTGTGGCTGTAAACTTTGAAGTGATCCATAAAAGATGGCAGTGTAATCTGGGAAGGGCCATGCAATATGCTTTGCGCTCCTATCAACTGTGCTGGACACAATAAATATTTCTGCTGGTAGGATGGACGCTCTGGGGCACCAGACTCAACCAGCAGTGGACACGTGGTGCAATTTGAGGGTTTTCTGGGGAGAGGCAGCAGTGTGGAGAGGACAGAGAGTAGCTCCAACAAACAGGCTTGCTGGGAAGAGTGTGTGCACCCAGCAGGAACTACCTGGGTGCCTTGAATTACCTGAGATCCAATTTCTTTTTCTTTCCCTTTCAAATCTGGAAACTGTCCAGCCAGCACTGAAATGGCCCAGACTCACTAAGTTGGGCAAGATGAATCTCATCCAGCTCAGCAGCCATTTTTAACCTCTCATTTCCCTGTTTCTGACTTAGCTATAACCTCTGGTAGGTTCTAATTATAGATTTTTTTTCCCCTTTAAGAAATTTTCACTGGAGCAAAAATGTCATGTGAAAAAGGGCATTTTCAGCTTGGAAGGAGTTGTTTCTGGAAGGTGAATTGCATCTCACCCTATGGTATGCACATGGTGAGACAGCTGTAATTCCTGCCATCCGTGCATGTGGGTGGCATTAAGAGGTGAGGGTTGGTTCCCTGGACACGGTGTTTGGAACACAGACTGTCAGTTTAGGATGAAGAACTTTATATGCTGATTTCTTTTCTCTTTTTCACTTCGTTGATCCAATTCATTTCACTATAATCTCCCCAAGGCTTTGTTAACCGCAGCCATTAAGGACTGCTGTGAAGAAGGAAACGACTTTGAGGATGCATCTTTACTCCTGCACACAGCTGAGACAATGGCATACCGGATATTTCAGGTGGGGGAAGCTGCTGCTAAATGCTGGCAAAAAGATGCCTGGTGACAGGAATTCTCAGAAGCCAACTTCAGGCATTTGGGGGAGGTACCTCAGAGGCTTTAGTTAAATTAGAGATGGAAATACCTTCTGCCAGAGCTGCTGTGCAGAGGGAGGTAAGATTCTGTGAGTGACCTGGGGGCAGGATTTAGCATCCATTACTTGTGATCTGGAGCACAGACCTCACAACCTCTGCTTCTCGAGCACCTCTTCAGGTCCCTCTCCAGGCTTCTGTGACTTTGCTCTCTGCCCCCCTCTCCTGACACTGACTGCTAAAGGTGTCTGTAGGGTCTCTCTGCAGATGAGGGAGCTCAGGAGATACTGAATTGTCAACTGTCTGTACAGTACAACTTCTCGGGTGCAAAATTTTTCTACTGTTTCTTGCTCATGCAGGAGTATGAAGAAAGCAGTGGTGCAACGTGTGCCAACGTCTGACTGTGGCTTCTCACCTTTGTGTTTCACTGTTCTTTAAGAGTGGGGTTTTCAGATAAACCTGAGGGAATAGGGGCTCTCCAAAAATCCTAGCCTCAGTGCGTTTGTTCGGGAGAGGTCTGGAGGATAGATGAAGGCTCCTGATGTCCACTGCGTGATGGGAGTAAAAGCCAAAGGACCATTGCTCCACTTCAGCCACAGGAACTGAAGGGAGGGGATGGTTTTGGTAGAAATAGTGTTATTTGAAGTTTGCTGAGCTAAATGTATGAGTAGTGTTTCTATTGCATAAACTCAATGAAGCAAGAAGACCTTGCATGATATCTTATCTTGGTAAGACAGGATCCACTACTTCAATGACTCTTGGCCCCTTACAACCTCACTCCCTGATACAAAACCGGGGAGTTGCCTTGAAGGCCGGCTAAGACCGACCCTGCGGTTTGAACAAAAGCCGAGGGACAACTGAGCCTGTGCAGGAACAAGGATTACTCGAGGTGATGAAGAGGAACCATCAGCCTTCATCTTCACGACCCTCAATGACCACCACCAGGGGGTATTGCGCAAGCGCAGTCAGAAGATACTTATGGAAATGACTTCGGGGCGCTAATTTTAATACGAAGCGGGACAGGTCATGAATATGTATAGGCGTATTGCAAAACCTTGTAAGTATGTATTACTCAATTGTATAAAGTTGAAGAACAAACTGCTGCTCAGGGCGCACGATTGTGGTGGGGCAACCCTCCGTGCTGCCCAGCGCTGAATAAACATCCCTACTTTACAGCCTTACAGGTTGTGGAGTCTGTCTTCTGCACATCAGAACAGTCAGCACAGCAAGTGACAGGACCATCTCAGCCTCTGTTTAATGGGCATCCGCTCCCCTGGGAATCGCAGGTTCTCTTCACATTGGCCAAGGTGCAGCCTTACCAGCATTTCCCCACCATCGCTTGTGCTCTCTGCAAAGCATACAGAGCCTCAGCCTGGCTGTCCTTATGGCATGGATCTCTTCAGCCTGTTCCAGTGATGCTTCTGTCGCAGACAGGCTCTGGCAGGACAGACCCCACAGTCAGATCAAGACCCTTGTCCCCTGCAAGCCTCGGGGACTCTGGGATGTTTCTTACTTACCAGCATTTGTCTAAAGAGGGTATTGGACTCTTCAGAGCTTTGCTGACTTAACTTACACCTGGCAGCTCCAGATATGCAGCACAGTTTTATTGCTGGTTTCTTATACTTTATTTTGCATGGGGTGATGAAGAGGTGTATGTTGCAGGAATTGGTTAACAGAAAGAAGATGAAGATGAAACACAAGAGAAGATCTGGTGCAGTGAAGTGGAGACCAAGAGGTGGTGGTGGGTAAACGATCTGAACAACCAGCCATTCACAGCAAGGCAGAGAAAGGCCAGCCAGGCCATAGAAACTGAATTGGAAACTGCTTTGCCTTCTTGGTTTTTTTCACTTTGCCCTTAATGTAACTGAACATGTGTGCATCCAGGGTGAAATCCATGTCACTATGTTCCTCAGATGTCTTCAATGTGGTGGCAAAAGGAAATGTGAAACTCTGGCTGTGTAACTTTTCCAAACCAGAAGTTTTAAAAAAAAATAAAGAGAAGAAAAATAAAGATCTAAATGTGAGAGTGGGAGAATAAGGAAGAAAAGAGGTGGGTTGGAAGAGGTGGGAGAGCAAAATAATCCAGTTATTTTAATTGATTGATTCAATTGGCAAAAAAATGTAGGAGAAAAACCAAAAAATTAAAAGCACAAAAGGCTGTTTTCCTGAGGGCTTGGAGCTAAAACAACTGCAGAATTTTTGGTGCAGTTGTTTTTTGTTTGTTAACAGGGTCTGTTATTATGGGGCAGCAAAGCAAAGGAGAGGAAGAGCCTGGCTGTGAAGCAGTGGGTAGGAGCAAGGATTCCTTTTGGGCACCCCTGTAACTGCAATGGCAAATTTGGACCCAACTTCGCATCTGCTTTTTTCTCAAGGATTAGGGTCACTTCAGCTGCATTGCTGAAGTCTGTAGTTCCCCTCATAGCATTGCCACCAAAACAACTTCTCTGGCTCCATCTTCCTCTCTTCCCCTGGTTCAGGAAGTCATCCATAATGAAACTAGTCTCCTTTGTTGTTGTAGTTGTTATTTAGAATTAACCTCAAACAATTCATAGGTGGTGTGGAGCAACTACTGGATTTTATGCCTAGACTGGCAGCAATGCATGGTGTAAACATGGATATAGGATGATGATTCTGAGAGAAGGAGGTAGTTTTTGCCTCTGCTCACAAAGTTCCTGTCCCTTTGCTCTCTCCTACATCTTGGCTGAGAAAGTTGTAGTAATAAGTTTTAAAAAGTATGTTTGGCTGTATGCAAACAACAGGCCTCCCCAGTGTTTCTCATCTCTGTTCGGATGAGACCAACTGTGCATCTCCCCCTGCTTACCTCCTGTTCCTCTGGAATGTGATAGGAAAACCCAGACATGCAGGCTGGCAGTGTGTTGTGGTGCATAGAGATGTCCCTGAGCTGGACAATGGGAGAATCAGGACCATGGGTTGTGTCCTACAGGCCAGAAGTTTTCTTTGTCTCTAAGGCTATCCCAGGCTGCTGGATAAGGAAGGGAGACAATACCTCAAAGAATCCAGTCTCTCCACAAGCAAAGCAAATGCTGTCATCAGGAAGAGTGGAAAATGGATGTTTAGTTTGTAGATGGCTTTGCTGTCAACTTGATTTACACTTCAGGAAAATCAGCTAATCAGTTTAAAGAAATAGATCTCATAATGTTTATGTGTGATGCAGACTTGTTGGCCAATCCCCTCTGGTTTTAGGTTGTTGTCTTTGATGCCGTGTTAGTCATTACCTTCAAACAGAATGCTTTATTCCTTGTGAAAAGTGTCTCTCCTGTGTCCCCTGGTGGGTCTTGCTTTTTATTTTATATTTTATTTTATTTCAGAACACATTGAAAAGGAATAAATGAAAAAAATGGATTCTGATTGTCCTGATTGCCACAGTCCATTTGTGATGATAGTCATAAATGAATGAGCAGTTGCTTAATACTGTCAAAGGAAGTACTTTGGCAGCCTGACATTTCTGCCCTTTTATTTTTGGGCGATGGAAACTGTGATGAGTAATGAAAGAGCACGCTTGAGTTTTTATGGGGAAAAGATGTCCCATTACTCTCCATGTTTTGGACACCAATATGCCTGTCTAGTGCATGCCTTATTTCCCTTCTTGGAGTTATGACATTATACAATATTAGCAGTAGTTCAACATAGGTAACATTCACTGCATGATACACATGAAGAACACTGCTGCACCCCAGCCTTACCCAGCCATTGCCACGCCGTGCAATCAATAATTATTAAATCAATAATTATTAAGATTATTTCATTATGTTGAGTAAATATCTTAATTGCTTGCTATTAAGTCTCAGAAGAGCCTAGAAGGAGATTTCTTGCCATAGACTTGATTCCTTTTAGGGCTCTCAGAACAGAACTGGCACCTTTCAGCTGTTAACTGAAGCTTTACGTGTCCCTCAGCTTGTCACATGCTCCTCCATAAACATCACATCTGACTTTGGACACCAAATGCAAGAATCTCTCTGACTCTCTTGTGTCTCAAAGGAAAACAAAAGGATGAGGGCTATGGGCAAAATGTTATCAGGTCAATCAGGACAGGATGCTGTAATTTAAATTAAGCTGTTCTGTTTCCTGTTTCTTAGGGTTTCCTAACATTGAAGTCCCACTAATATAGCTCCTTTTACAAGTTAATGCATATCCGTAAATATTTGCCATATATATCTGATATATCAGATATATATCATATCTGATGCCAGATTGCCATCACTGGCTTTTGGTATATATTTGCCAATATATATCTGATATATCAGATATATATCATATCTGATGCCAGATTGCCATCACTGGCTTTTGGTACTTCACAGTGCTGAGATACCAGTCACGGCAAGTGGTGCTGCGCTTGTTGAGCTGCTGTGGATGGCAGAAAAAGTCTGACATTTTGGCAGAAGACGAGACATGTATGATGGGTTGACCTGGGATGTGAGAACCACAGCTCTGGAAAGAACATGAGATAAGGCTGTCATGCTAATCCAGGGTTGTTCCCCCTTCTGTACTTAGAAGGCTTGATTACTGCTCTGCACTAAGGCTGTGAATAAGCCCAGGTCTGCACACTGTGTCAGGGAATAATTTTCTTCCTTTCTCAGGATGATGCACAAGGCTGTGTAGGATAGGAGAGGTAGGACTTCGGGGTGAGGTAAGGTGGTTTTATATAGAAATAAATGAATAATGTGCACACATTCATGGTTACTGGATATTTGTGTGTGTGCATACACGTCTGAGATCAAATATACATACACTAGTGTTTACAGAGCCCATGTAGAGTCTTTTCTTGACCATGCCTAGGCTTATGTAGGAAGAGAAATAACTCCATGCATCAGCACAAGCTGGAGGCCGGCTGGCTGGCAAGCAGCTCTGCAGAGAAGGACCTGGGGGGCTGGGTGGACAAGCAGCTGACCATGAACCAGCAATGCACCGTTATGGGAAGGGAGCGTCCTGGGCTGCATGCAGAAGAGCCTTGCCAGTAGACAGAGGGAGGCGATCCTTCCCTTCTCAGCACTGGCGAGGCCACAACTGGTGTATCGTGTCCATTTCTTGACTCCCCAGTACGAGAAAGGCATGAACTTACTGGAGTCCAGTGAAGGGGCACAAGAATTATTGAAGTCCTTGAGCATCTCTCATATGAAAAGAACCTCAGGGAGCTGGGATGTTTAGCCTGGAGAGCAAGATCTTCTCAATGTGTATAAATACCTGGGAGGGAGTGAAGAAGGGCGAGTCAGACTCTTCTCAGTGGTGCCAAGTGACAAGACGAGGTGATGGGCACAATTTGAAGCACAGAAAATTCCATCTGAACATAAAGCCCCACTTTTTTACTGTGAGGTGGGTCAAACACTGGAATAGATTGTCCAAATGGATTGTTGAATCTCCATCCATGGATTTATTCAAAATCTGACTGAACGCAATCCTGGACAACTTGCTGTAGCAGACCCTGCTTGAGTATGCAGGTTGGACTAGGTGGTCTTGAGTAGTCCCTTCTGACTTCAGTGACTCCAATTCTGTGATTTTGTGATTATTCTCAATGTAGAGTTGGAATAGTGTGGAGTTATTCTCAAGAATAAGTGATAAGAATGATATAAATACTTTATCTTTAAAAGCAGACTTTGCCTGATAGGTTGTTACCCACCACTAGAACTGCTAATATAAAAAAGTATGATATTTAATTAGTGTTATTATTAAAATTTAGGAGAAGACAAATGACAGGTAGCCTTTGAGCAGGCAGAAGAAGCTTATCTGGAGTACAAAGAGGGAGAGGACAATGTTTCCCGAGCTTGCAGCTCAGCACAGCATATAGTCTTGGCTCTTGTTGGGCCAGTCAAGAGATCTGTGCTTTGCTCTTCCCCTCAGGCTGTTCAAGGAAGCACTTGGGCTGCTGTTCATCACTTCTGGAGGGGGTGACACCACCTGCTGCTTCCAAGCCATACTTGCCGCAGGTAGCTGGTGCCATGCACTCTGCATTCTTGTTGTGCCTGAGAACCGTGTGAAGGCTGAGAGGTGGGAACTCTCAAAGATGTGCTTACTCCTAACTTCCATCCAGTGACCAGTGTTTCAAGAGCATTTCAAGAGCTCTGTGACTCTGGCACGGGGAAGCTGGCTGGCCCATGTGCAGGGACATACTACTCGCTCTGTCCCCCGAGTGCAGATGCAGCATGAGCTGCATCCACCTGAATCTAGTATTTGAAGGTCAGGGTACCTTAGCTGGAGTAGTTCTGGTATTAGGGTGCTGTCTGCATTTTTACATACCTACCTACTGTCTTCAGTGCAGAAAGACAAATGGAACTCCAATCCCAAGTGGGGTCTGCTGCTTGATTCCCTGTGGAGCTGCAGAACGGGCATATCCCAGTGAATATCAGGGAAAGAAAAGAGCTAGTTGCAGCATTCACCAACTCCCTACATCATTCACTCCAAATTACTTACTAGCAGTCATACAAATTGTAGATGTTTGTTTCCAATTATAAGTAAATACCAAAGTGCTTCAGAAAACATGCCTTTCTGCATTTTTAAGCACCTGTGCATTGTTAATAGCGACCATTACTTAGAGACCCTCTGCCCAGCCAGGCCTTAATTCTTGAAGCCCTGTGGGTGTCAGGGGAGATGCCACAGAAGACATCAAGGTGTTTGACTCAGTTTATGACTGGCCAGTATTTGAGTGCAATTCTTCTTCCTCACTAACTGCAGGGAAGTTACTCCAGTTCTGAGGCATTCAGGAAGCCGGAGCTTTTTCTTTTTCCAGTTTGGCTTTTCACATTGGGAACTTAGCTTTTCCTGTGTTTTTTTCCAAGGGTCAACTCGACAGTTGCTTGTACAATGACATCCTAGATACATCCAAAGGGAAGACAATGAACAAGGATCTTGAGTTTACTGGTATAGCTTGAAACATGACTGGAGAGACTTCGGACGTACCGTTTTCATCCAAGGCTTAAGAAATCTAGCAGAATACTTCACAGAATACTTCTGCTTCCCAGCAGAATACTTCCCAGCATAGCAGTGGGAGAGTGTACTGGCATTCCCTGAGGAATCAGAACAAGCTGTTAACTCCTCAACCCCTTGCCAGCCTGCCTCCTCTGCACCATGTTGCTGCCTATCACCTTTCAAAGTGGTGCCTCTCCCTCCTCTGGGTATGGGAAGCATACAGCTGGAAGCAAGGTAGATTTCAGACAGATATGTGGCTTTGACTGCGTTCCTAGGAACACCCAGTTGCCAGACTCATGCCTGAAGGCTCTAAGTGCATAGGACAGCTAGTGCTCTGCTGCATGAAAGTGGTGTGGCCTTTGCACAGCAGAGGAGGAGTGAAGTGTGCTGTGCCATTTCCTTGGCCACACAGGATGCCACATGGTGGTTGCTCCATGCTCTGCCCTGGCTCCCTGCTCCATTTGGGGTCAAACCCAGTGTGCCATGTAGTTAAAAGTCCTCCCTGAGGACTCATGAGCTCTCACCTTTTTCTGTGCCAGTCTGCTCATCTTTGACTGCTCCCAAAACTCTGACAGAGACCATAGGATGCAGCAGATACAAGGGAAACCTTCACCATGCCCAGTGGAGATGCGAGATTACAAGGTCTTTCATTTTGAGAACGAAAGCCGATATGTTTGGTCCCCCTGGTGGTCTGGTTCTGGATTGTCTGTGCCTGCACCAGCCAACATCCTCTTCCTGGGGTCTGTGATGGAAGGAAGAGGTGTGTGGGGATGTGGGGCTGGGAGTGCAGTGTCCATAGGGAGAAATGTTGGGTCTGGATAGCAGGGGAAAGATCCCAGCAGGAATTACAGTTAACAAAATATTCATAGACAAAAAGTTGCAATGAAATACCTTGATTTTGCTTCCAGGAGCACAAAACAGCAAATCTTGTGGGAATGAGATAGCCTGGAAGTTCCTAATCAGGTCTTGAGCAATAATGGTTCACAAAGCATGTTTGGAAGAGATTGTCTGAAAATATGAATATGGTTTTGTGTCACTGGAGAGTAGGGAAAAAGCATTAACTGTTGGGTAGCTCAGTGTATAACCTGAATCTGCTGAGGTCAGCTGGCAGACTTGACGCGTGGTCATAAAGATGGGCTTGGATTCTCTAAAATGTCTCTTTTTTCCTCTGGCCTCCAAGGAGGCTAGTAACAGATACTGCAATCCCATGCAGAGCTTGCTTCTCATCATTTGCATTCCCGTGGCTGTGGCAGTGCTGCTATCCCAAGAGTTCCGAATCATGGCCCAGGCTTTCAGAAATCATGACGTTGGTGGAAAAAACAATGAGATTGAAAAAAATAATACTGTAGGGTGCTTTGCTTCACTGGCTTTGTTTCAGAGGAGTTGCACATCTACAGCTGTGAGGGCTGGACAAGTGAAAAATTGACATCTGAGAGTGCCGACAAACGGCCTTTGCATTGTCCTGTTAGACAATGCTTCCGGGTCCCTCAGGGGCAAAGTCCTCACTGAAACATGCTGTCTGTCCCCTTCAGGGTGTCCTGACAGTGCCTTGCTGATGTGCAGGGGAAACCTCAAAGGTGCCCAACCCTGAGAATGGCTTCCAGAGCAGCTCCACATGTCATCCGGCTACCCAGCGGGCCTCTGCCTGGAATACACCACATCAGCTGAAATGTAACCCACAAGGCAGTGTGGCCTTGTTCTCCTCCCTTTCAACATGTCCCACCACCTCTGTGCCCTCTTGCTCGCTCAGGCTGTTGCAGGCAGCACCTGCAAAGTGT
The DNA here is from genome assembly GCA_013398295.1 of Chionis minor. Lineage (NCBI taxonomy): Eukaryota > Metazoa > Chordata > Aves > Charadriiformes > Chionidae > Chionis > Chionis minor. The sequence continues at coordinate 157,003 of VZSF01004944.1, forward strand.
ACCACCATTAGGTCCTGGAAACCTCTGGTGCCCAGAGGGGGCCCAGGACCACCAGCTGAGTGGGGGCGATTGCCACCCCAGTCTATCACACTCATAGAGCTGCATCCTTACTGCATTGGGACTCACAGACCAGCTCCACTTGTCCAACCATGAAGTGCAACTTGCTGGCTGCTGTCCCAGGCTGTTGGACCTCTTCCAACCAGGAGCAATCTTGCTACAGGGAGAGGGGCCGGACTTAAAGTTCTCATTCACTTTCTTAGTTGCATACATCCCCTTCCAAAGGCTGGGATCCAGGAGAGCCTTGTCTCCAATGAAAGGAGTTCATGATGCCTCAAGGACTTCTGGTTGCTGTTGGTTGCCCATGCTAACATTTGGTGACCTCGAAGAGGATCATTGAGAAGGGAGGTATCCAGACAGTGTGGTATCTCACTGCCAAAGCTTAGTCCAGGAGGCAGAAGAGCAGCCTCATGAGTTCTTGCTGGTAGAGGATGGGGAGCAAGAACTTCCCTCTCTCCTGGACTTGCCGAGGTCATTTCAGACCTCTGTTAGTTGTCCAACAGCTGTTTACACAGTCCAGGCTGACTCCTGATTGCTCATGGGACTGGGTAATCTGGGTTGGTTGTGTTGCCTGTGGAGCAGCAGGGTTACCCTCAGTGGCCTAATGACTGGCAGAGGACTGAGCTGCCGGAAGGTGCTCCACCTGGCACCAGTAAGGGCCACACCAGCTGCTAAGAAGGGAGATGGAATGGTGTAGGATTGTTTTTTACTTTTGTTTTTAATAATTACTGAATTTAATGTTTGGTGGGGTGGAAAGCCATGTGCACGCTGTTAGAGATGTGATGAAAAGCACTTTAGTGAGCATTTATCAGACTTCATACTCTGGATTTATGGCCTGCAATAGGAGGATGCTGGTTTTTGTTTCCTGTTCCTCTGCAGATCTACAAGCTCTCACTATTTCTCAGGCACCTCTGTGGGCCAGGACAGAACATTCTCTGTGTTTACGCTCCCTCCTTTCCTCTTACTAATCTTGCAGGACCACAGCTCAGAGAGGGCTTCAGGGTGCATTTGCTCTAAATGGGCTTGGAGAGGCTGCACGTGGCTCTGGGGAAGCAGAGGGAACAGGTCTTATCCCTGGTCCACAACAAGCTTATACTCCGCTACGCGAGGAGACTGGCCTGTGCAGAAGTACCATGAGGAAGGGCTCTGAGCCTGAGGAGAGCTGGCTCTGTGAGGCAGAAAAGAGGGTGCTGCCTGGTGCACCACGCAGGATCTGTACTCGGTAGGTTTGTTCTATTTGGGATAGACAGTTCGTGGGTTGCCATGAGATGGGCACTGGCTTTGAGGGATGACTGTTTCTCCAGAGCTTCCCTTGAGGCAGCCTATGAACCCTTGATGGGAAAAGGTTCCACACTGAACAGCGATGAAGTGCTTCTGTGCTTTACAGTGCGTGTGCTTTCTGGCCTCAAAGCCCTTTGGGGTGGCCTAATGCTCTCTCAGTCCCTCCTTGACCAGAGGTGTCCTGCAAGTTTTCCTTGGCATAAGCAATGTCCTTCTCACAGAGGACACCCTCCAGGCGTGTGTCTGAAGACGCAGGTGAGGTAGAAGACAGGATAAAGCATGAATTGTGGATGAGCAGGGGCTAATGGTCAGGGTGTACATGAGCAGCATCTACTGTGGGTGCCCCAAGGGACAGAGCAAGGTGCTGTAGGGCTCAGCTGGACTGTGCTGTGCTGTAACACAGACAGCAGGACCAGCAGGGCTGCTGACCATTGCTTTGTCTGTGAGAGGGAGGGTGGGAAGTCCCACATTGACTACTAGAGACCTGCCTGCTCCAGAGGGCTTTTACTCCGCCCTGCAGTGAAGTTTTCCACAGCTTCCTGGGGAAATGTTACTGCTCTTGGGAAGGACAGTGTCTGTGCCTGCACCAACCCTGTCATTATCTCTTTCTGGGTTGGGCACTCTCAAATGCTTTTCCTCCTTTTCAGCCAGCATGATGCCCTGGAAAGCTGGCTGTGCCAGACTTTGCTCAGTCTTGAACTCAGACTCACCTGTTCCTCTGTGTTCATGACCATGAAGGACGTCTGTAACGCTGTTTGCTGGTTGGTTTACCCTGTAACGGTCACCACCTGAGACACCTATGACAGCGTCACAGCGGGACGTGCCCAGCTAAGCCGAGACAGTATAAGGGACAGGCAGGTTGGATGAGGGCTGTAATTTATGTAATCCCAAGAGGACGCCAATGGCTCTACACCACAGTCTCTCCAGCCATGGTAGCCTGTCCACGCTCACTGAAGCGTGTGTAGGAAGTGTGTGTAACACGCATACATTTTGGGAACCCTATCTGCCAGCTGGGACAAGTGGGGACTCAATTTCTGCTACACTGACCGTGCACCATCCTGCTTCTGTTGTCCCAAGGGCTGCTCAGCTCCTGCTGTCCTGTTGCATGACTGTTCCCTGATGGCCCAGCACCCATGGAGATCTCATGCACTCCATCCGTTGGGGACCGTTGTGTGTCAAGTGTTCATTTGGGTACCACTATGCCCGCTAGCGTGGCGTGAGTGCTCCTGCCAGTTAGTCTGTGACTTGTAATGGTGCTCATTGTGTCAATGTCAGCGGGGTTTATTTTGGGGTATCTTATAATTAGGGATTTCCTTATGGAGTTAGGATATGTGCTGGGGAATTTGCATTTATGCTGGGGATGTGTAATCCCACTTCTGAAGGAGCATTTTGTTTCTGCAAATGGAACTAGCTAGGAGTCTTTCTCAGTCACCTGCACATGAGCAGCCCTAAGGAAACAGAAGAAAATGGCTCAGTGTTTTTAATAAACCAAGCACCAGAACGGATTTTGAGCATCTGTAAGATATCAGAAGTCTGGATCAGGATTCAAGTATTACAACAGGGGCTTTTTTTTCGTAGTTCCTACCCAGAGCAGAGATTTGGATTCATCACTAAATTTGGGGTTCTCATCCTCTTCTCTAGTCTTTGGATCTTGTTCCTCTGATTTCCTGATCATATCTCAAGTTTTTCTTGAGATAAGACTACGGGGCTCGTGCAAAGAGAAAGGAAGCAGACCTAGGCTCTGGCTGGGAGTCTGTCGTTGTGTGGGAGACCTGGTTATATGATGCCCCTAAACTGTTATGCAGCAGGTCCTGTCCTGCTCATGAATCCAGACACTAGATGCAGCTGAGCAGTAGATCAGGGGTGCAGCCAGATGGGTCTGGTCCATGGGGTCTGGAGAGGGGCGCTGGTGATGTAACTCTGCTGCATAAAGGCAGGCAGTTTGGCTTTTCCCTCTGAAGAAAAGGGTGAGGAGGATTGTGCCAGCTCAAATGGACACAATCCCAGTCCTCACTCAGGCAATACAGACAACATTCAAGCAGTAGCAGCCTGGTTTGGCTGATAGAGGCAGCCCAGACAGCCACAGAATGAACCAACAAGGTGCTTTTTGCATGCAAGAGGACACAACCAAGCCACTGGTCAGCAACGGAGCTCATTTATTATCTCACAAGAATGAATGACTTATACAGCTGCAATAATGTCAGCAGAACCAAAGCTTTGCCCAGGGCCTGCAGGCTCCCTGCTGCATTGGGCGGCAGTGGGAGGGTTTGTGATGGAGAGGATGGATTTGGGAGATCCCTGAGCTGCAGGGAGTGAATTTGAGACTGTTCCCAGTGGCCTGTGTCCTCCTGATGCCATCATCCCACAAGGCTGATTTCTATTCCCTTCTTTTACATGAGCTGCCCTTAAAAAATGGGAGAGCAAATGCAGCCCCCAAAATAGGTATTCTGCATGGAGGACACGTACCCAAGAACCAACAGCCTCTTTCAGGAGTGATGTTTCGGGGTGGTGAGGGAGCCAGACCCCATTTCCAGTGTGTCTTACTAGGAGCCATGTGGATATAGACAGGAGTGCCCTGGATGTGATGCAGTGTGTGAAGGTGGAAGGAGCAATGAAGGTGGAGGGATCCTGGTGTTCCCTTGGGTGCCCTGGCCGGGCACTGCTGAGTGACCCCAGGCAAAGCACGTACATTTCTCCAGGGAGGTGTTTGGATTTGCCTGCCTTAGGATTCAGAGACCCCTAGTGGGGTCTGACCCACTGTGGGCCAGACTGAAAGAGGGGCTGAGCAGTCCCAGCTCCTGGCATCATCTAAAAGTGGGGGTCCTGCCCAACCCAGGAGGCTCCCACAGGTGAAGTGGAGCCTCCCAAAATGGAGACAGTCCAAACCTCAGGTGCACACATGGATACACTGCTTTTAACCCACTTCCTCTGCTCTTACAGTTGATGGCGTGGGGCAGACACAAGTCCATATCCAGGGGTCTGTGGGACCTGTGGGACACCCTGGAGGACAAGGCCTGAGGTCCTTGTGGGTGGCCCCATCATTGCAGTTGGCCATTTCAATGTGTTTCTGCCACAGAGCAATGGCTTTTGCTTGCTAAGACAGCTCTGCCTTGAGAAGACATGCTTGGCTTTGCTGGAGGCTCCTCCCGGCTTGCGATGCTGTAGGGTGATGAGGAGGAGGGTCTCCCTGACCCATCTCCTGAGCTGGTGGGGCTCTCTCCCAGGAAGTCCCTGGCAAGGGAAACGCTAGCACAGGGGGGTTATCTCCTCCCATGGCCAGTCCTGAGTATCTGGAGCTCAGTCAGAGCCCTTCCAGGTGAGTGGCAGCTGGCAGAGTGATGCCGCTTGCCCAGACAGATATGATGGGGGGTGTGGGTAGATGGGTTGTACTGGTGCTTTACGTGGAGCAGCCTGCTGTCACCTTGCTGGCCTCCCAGCACTGGGGATGCCCCTCAGTGTGTGGTGTGGGGCTATTTGGCACGGTTATTCAGAGGAGATTTATAAGTGAGATGTGTAGGGTGGCGTGGGTGGGGAGGGGAAGAAGGCTATCCGGAGGCTGCTGCCAGCTGGATCTCGACTCTCTGGAGCAATCAGCACCTCACTGTCACTGAGGCAGGGACAATGCTCAGAGAAGCCCCTCTCCTTCCCCTTGGTGCCCACCCTTTGCTGACAGGGGACAAGCATCATGGAGGGGAAGCTGTAGCTGTCAAGGACAGGGTGCACTCCCAGGGAATCAGGTGTCTCAAATATGTGGTCGATGTCGGAGAAGCTCACCAGAGCTTGGGTGGAGTCATAGGAGCTTTTCTCCATGTCATCGACCCCACAGGACTGGGGGTATCTCCCCTTGTCCTGGCCCTTCTGCCTCAGCAGGCGGAGGTCATCTCTGAAGTGGGGGTTGAAGAGCAGGTAGAGCAAAGGGTTCAGGCAAGCGGGCAGGGGCAGGACCACAAGGAGGACAGATTTGATGACTTCTGGGGTGATGAAGAAGAGGTTGAGTGTGGAGGAGAAGGTGAGGAAGGCCACTGGGCAGTAGAGAAGGCAGTTCGTGAAGATCAGCCAGGCCACATGCTTGACCATAGCACAGTCCCAGACAGCGCTGAACTCCCCCTTCAGCAGGTTGCAGTAGAGTCGGATGTAGGTACCTGTGATAGTCAGGAAGCAGAGCATGTTTGTCATCACCAAGGCCACAGTGAAGCCCAGGGTGGCAGGTTTCCCATCCGGGGTGGGGTACGGGAGGCAGAGGGGGGATGCTCCATATTGCCCAATGGAGAAGAGAGGCAGAACGGCAGCCACAGAGGACAGCAACAGGCAGCAAAAGGCAGCAGCCTTGACCTTGCCTAAGGAGGGTGACTTTCCATAGCCCCGCACACAGGAGACTGAAATGCTGCACTGCACAGCAGCCAACGTCAGCAGAAAGATGGCAGCCTCGGAGGCAAACACTGACAGGAAGCCTGTCACCCTACAGCCTGCGCCCATCTCCCACCTGGCGCCGTATTTGGCAAACTGGCCGTAGGTCATAGCATCGACGAGAGCCAGCATACTGCAGTAAACGCCAGTCAGCATGTTGGCTCCAGCGATGGAGCCAATGATGAACTTAAGTGGAGAGAGGTAGCTGGGAGAGGCAAAGACAGCCAGAATGACCAGTCCATTGCAGAGCACTGAGATCAGAATGATGATCCAGACTCCCAGGCGGATGATCCAGCTCTCAAACAAGTGATCGCAAGGCTTGAAGGGACCTGGAAGAAAACAAAACCCAAAGTTAAACCCAGAATATACCACTCTGCTCTAGTGGTGCTGCTTGGGGCAGCAGCTGGGTCCCAGCCCTCTCTTGGCCCCACCAGCCCCTTGTCTATGAATGCCAAGGGCTGGAAAGGAGCACGCAGTATTTTCTGTCCTTTTCTGCAGCAGGATGGCAGCAGTGCTGCCTCTTGGCTCCATCCCAGCTCCTCCGTGCTCCTGTCCCCATGCTGGGGTGCCTCTGGCATGCTGACCAGGTCCTCCTCTCAGATCTTGTCCAGGAGAGAAATGAGGTGCAAGGAGAGGTCATATGTGAAATGTGAGAAATGGCAAACTTTTCAGAGCTCCTAAAATGTAAAAAGGTCAGAGCCTGGCAAAGCCTTTTTGCTTTCATGTCCCGTACCTGCCCTATGCTGAACCCCAATCAGCAGGGTAGAGTCTGAGCTGTAGGTGGGGCTTTGTCCAAAGGAACTCATGGCCATAATGGCCCACATTTCTGTGTGATTCCAGACCCACTCACACTCCTGGTGTCAGCCTGGCATTCGGACCCCTCTGCCATTAGCTGCCCCTTGTCATTGTACCCTGTGAGATCTTGGGAGTCAGGGATGTGGAGATGTGTGAGAGATGGCAGGATGCTGCATCCAGCTCTGACAACTGCCAGCCTCTGCCCTTATATTCAAGACCTTGGCTAAGTGGTGTCTTATTGTTTCTGCATGAATGACCTCTGCACGGAGGGGATGGCCAAGATGAGATGAAGTGTTAGAGCAGGAGGGAGAAACAGCAGGCAGGGAGGAAAAGAAGGAGGGAGCTGGGGTGGCAGGGAAGGGACAGAGGGGCCTGGGCATGGAGAATGTGAGGATGTCAGGGAAAGAATGGTGGAGGATGGACATGGGGAGAAGGGGGAGTGAGTGAGGGAAGGTCATGGTGGGGTAAAAAGGGGACTGGTGTGGATGCGTTTGCCAAAGGAAAAAGAAGAGAAGGGGGAGAGATGGTGCAATGAGAGAGTTTCCTCTGGGGGGGATTCGGATATTACAGTGAGGGGCTCAGCAAAACCAGAAACAGGATGGGCCAAGTTTTAGGTGGTAGAGAGCAAAAGACATTAGAAGAAACTGAGAAATCTTGTTCAGCTAACAACAGGTGGAGGACTTTGGCTGGCTTTCCTCAGAGAGCCAGCACCTCTGTACCCAGATAGCAGGGCAGGCCCTCTGCTAAAATCTTGTTCTTTCTCATCAATTTGCAGCTAACTCAGCGGGACAACTGGCAAAAACTCCATCTCTGCTGGTGTTCTACAGCTGCCTGGATGGAGCCAGGCCTATCCAGCTCCCAGCTGTGCTTGTGTAGGACACCACTGAGCTGTGCATGGGGACAAAATCAGAAGGCAGCTTCCTTGTCTCCCAGCCAGCCTGCACCTGCTGGCATCTCCCTTCACTCCCTTTCTCAGGAAATAGAGTAAGGTACCCTTGTGGTTTGCAGTGCTGCAAGTAAGATCAGGAGATCAAGGACAAGGTCTTGTCATGCAATATTCCAGGCTGACTAGGAAAAAGCAATGTGTAAGTCTTGCAAGGGAACAGGAACTTCTTGAGAGCCAGTCTCTGACTGCAGACAGGTTGGTGGATGGAGGAGCTGGTGATACCTGGGATTCAACGTCAGGGAAACCATGACATTGTCCTCTCCTTATAGGAGGGCAGCTACAGCTGAGTGGGAGAAGGGAGCTCCTCCCTTGTCCCCAGAATGGCCAGAGCCCAACTGTTCATCAGAGATCTGCACGTCTCTGAGACTGCAGGAAGGGTTGTGGAATCCTGGGGATTTAGAGAAGCTCAAAGGATCCCAGCTGTAAAGGTTTCCCTGTCTGCTCACCAGGGCTCGGCGTGCACTGAATAGTGGGGTGCAGCTTTGATTCCTCAAGGTCCAGCTGGAGGTCATCGGCATCTAGGTCATCTGAGGAGAAAAAGACAGAGAAATGGAGCTCAAAGAAGAATGAGCAGGGCCATCAGGGCTCACTGGGCCAGAAGATTTCCCACTGCCTGTCCTCAACACAGACGTTCCCAGCCACTTCCCAGCCCACAAGTTCAAAGTAGCTGCTGATGTCCAGTTTGTCCCCTGCAGTCACTGCTGTAGAGGGAGAAGGTCTTGTAAATGGTGGTGGGTTGCAATGTGGCCAACCCATCTGTTTTTAGGTTACTCCCAACATTTGAAGTGTAAGAGCCCCAGATTCCAGAGTTGTGTGACTGCAGATGCCACCTCCCAGCATGCTTTATTAAAAATAAATATTCTAGCCTATGTGGTTACAGAAAACAAAGCCTTTGAATGCATCTTCTAAATGGAAGCTTTCTGAGCAGGCCTTGTCCAGTGTTAGTTCATCAACAAGAACCTTGGAGCTTTGTTCAAAGAGAGCCATTAGCCTCTACTTGCAGCCCAAATTCTTTGTCAGCAACCACCAAATGGCTCAGAAGCAAAAAGACAAAAGAATCCAATGTTTACTGCTTTATTTTATATCCTGTGACTTCTTGGGATTATGATGCCTTGTTTTTACCCCTGGAGGTTCCTAGTCCTGGATTTGCTCAAAGGCAGCCCGTACCTGCAGAATTTGGGTCTGTGGGATCTATGTAACCAGGCAGCACTGCCCTCAGAACCCAGCCTGTTGGGCCAGCATCTCCATCGTGCTGGCAACTGCACCTGAGCCAGGCCTGGGAGCTCTGAGGGTCAGGCTGAAGGAGAAACTGCTGGAAGAGAGAGGGACTGACATCTCAGCTGTGGTTTTGATGGCCTGTAAGTGTAGATCGTCACCAAGAAAAATGGCATCCTCTAAATCTAATCCAAGACATGCTTTTCTGCTTTGTTCCTTGTTCCTCTTCTCAAACTACCACTAATTCACGGTGCTGGGACACAGTGAGGACAGCTGCTGTCCCGCTGCACCGTCTCCACCCATGGCACCTGCATGGCCTTCTGCTCCCAGTGGAGATCTCTCGAGGGTTTACTTCGGGCAGGAGGAGGTGGAAAGGCTGTTTTTCTGCTTGTCACAGCCCGATAACCAGTGAGCTGGGTCTGTGCCTTTGGGATGAACACTCCCTTGGATGGTATGGATGGATGCTGGTGCCCAGCTGTGCACCTGGCAGCTCACACACTGGCCAGGATGGCGAGTTTCCACAGTGCTGAAGATACGGCTAACTGACGTGGGATTTAGTTGCCTAATCTGTTTAGAAATGGCACCTCTCCAGAGGTCTGCTCCCTGCTTGTGTTTGAAAATATGACTGGGATTATTTGATTAAAGAATGATGACAAATAACATGCTATCTTTAGTGCCTCCTGACAAGCATTGTGGCTTTCTCGGCTTCAGTGAGCTTTGGAAAAAAAAAAAAAAAAGCCATTTTTTAAATCTGTCTGTATAAGAGTTGAAATATTACTGCTGCTTCAGAGTCTGGCAAGAAAACACAGTGGGATGGAAAAATTTTTCTTCCTTGTATTTTGTAGTCTCACAAATCTCCAGTGTCTTTTCCATCCACAGTGTGGGGGCTGCGATGTGCAATCAATGCAGAGACTTGCACTTTCTGTGCCCCCCTGCCACACAACCCATGGTAATGTTGACGTGGAATCTGCCCCCATCCCTTTTCACAGGGCCAGAATGCACAAAGGCTGGTTTTAAGCATAGGTTAAACATTTTCATGAAGTAAAGGAGCGATCTTTTGTTTTGCCTGGACCACTGAGCTAGCTGTGAATTGCAAAGCAATCCTTGGCCAGCAGAGTGAGATTCAAAGCAGGAAATGTACCTCTCTCTGCTGGAAATCAGTACTTCTCCCAGCCTGGGAACTGTCAAGAACAGAAAATGGCTGTTGTGTTCTAGCAAGGCAGACTGATTGTTTTTGAAGTAGCTCTTATTTATTTAAGTTTTGCTAAGGCACGTCCACTTTCTGAGGCCTTATGGAAAAAACTTTATTTGCTAGTAGTGCCCTTTCTGTGGAAAACAGTTCCCAGCTGGCTGTACCAACACTGAAGTGGGAGGAAGAGGAGGAGAATTGCTGGAGAAGGGGTAGAATAAAAAAACACTGGGCTGGGTGCTTCTTCCCCTTTAGTATTGTCTGCCTTAGCCAGGGCAGTCCCCACGTGGGTTTTGCAGATAATTGCTCTCTCCCTGGGAATCAGGGCATGGGTGGCTGCGAGGGGCCTGGCAGGTGCTTTTTGGGGGAATTGAGTAGCCTTCTTGGATGACAGAATTAGGAAAAGAGAGTCTAAAGACCCTCCAGATTTTGCTGGATGGTTGCACAAGCTAATTAGTCAGCTTTACTAGCTAATGGAGGTGCTGGACTGGGTAAAGCAGTGTCCTGTTGTCAAGGATAACCATACAAGTGTTATGGTTAACTCGCTCACTTTCTCACTTTCTATAGCTTTGTTCCATTATTGCAACCATATGATTGTAAGTAAATACATCCCTTTCTATCCTCAAACCAGTGGTCCCCAAGGAGGGTGCTGGGGCTGTGACGGAAGTGCCCTGTGGCGATGGTAGTACTTGCACTTTGCCTGGCCTGCAGCCAGTTTTGGGAGGCGTCAGGAGTGAGCTGCCGGGGAGGGTTGGGTGGATGTCCTGTGTGGCGAGCCCCCAAGCCGTCTTTGGGCTGCTGCCTTGCGACACCGGACAGGCTCGGGGCAGGGGCTGTCTGATAAACACCGCCAATTATAATCCAAAGAGGCATATCCCAAACACCAGAAATTTTGGAAACAGGACCTTAAATATCTGTCGTGACAAGGTGACAGAGTGATGAGACATGTACTCACCACACTCCTTTGGGCCTGGGGTGGTCATTACTCAGATGTCAATGGACACACTTGGGTGGTGTCCAGGGGGTTCCTGGGCACTGGGGGCCCTGGGAGGGTGGGAAAGAGCTGAGCTGGCCTGGGGTCCGTGGCACGACGTGCATTATGTGGTTAGAGTCAGACAGTCCCTTCGGTGCAGGGCTCAGCTGAGGAATGGCTGCTGGATGCGAGAGCGGGACGCTCTGTGCGACGCAGCATTGCCTGGCTGCTGGAGCAGGGCTGTGCCACTGAGGACCCATTTCTCACCCCTACGTGGCTGCCTGGGACAAGTAGCCTTTCACCATGTGGCTGTGAGGTTCCGTGGACTTGTTTGTAAAGGGCTCCTCAGTCCCTTGCTGGAAGCGCTATGCAAGACTGAGGACATGGCGATCTAGAAGCGTGCCCCATCCCACTCACAAGTTCTCCCACAGCATCCAAGCGCCCTGATGAGTCTGGCTGTAGGGACAGATCCCCAGGTTATTTTTTCTTAACAAGACCACTTTATTTCTCGTATGGAAGGAATGTTTGGGAGCTTTTTTCCTCTTTAATCGGGAAGTGTTACAAGATTCATATAACAACAGCTGAATACCACTGTTGACCATCAGAAAGAAAGCGCTTGGAACAGAAAAAAAAATCAAGTAATTAAATAAAATAGCAGTATCACAAAGCCCGCCTGGTCAAGGGTAGACCATGCGTTGCTGAATGGTAAGGAGAGTCACCTGCAAAAGCTGCACACAGTAATGAAGGACATTCTTCTGCATTTTATGTTTGCACCTCTGTGGTTTGATATTTCAAGACAAACCCAGTGCTTTAACATCCAAAAATGTGAGCCTTTATGAGCTGCTAATAGTCTCATCTTAGAATCAGTCAGCATTCCCTTGTGGTCCTAATATCTCCTGAACACACATATAATGCATGAAGCTGAAACTGGCTTGGAGGCCTGGGAGCCTGTGGTAGGTATTGGTCTGCTGACAGGGCAGGAGAGAGTATCCTTTGAGATATCAAATGCTTTGGTGCCCAGCAAGTGCAGGTCTGTGAGCAGTACTATGGGCCCTGACCGCGAGCCAGGTCTTTTCACAGATACTGTAATCTGCTGGGCAGGCACCCCAACTATATGCCTGGGGACTGACTGTGAAAGTATGGGCTGCATTAATGATGGAAAAACTGACCCAGCTGAGAAGAAATTCCTGCAGCAATGACTGTAACGTATGGCTTCTCTGTCCTGTCTGCCCAGTGTAACCACCAAGTCTACCATGCTTCCAGGAGCCACATCATGCTGGTAGGAGTCACACGTGCTAGCCTCTGGCTGGACTTTTTATGTTGCTAAAGCTTATTCTCAGTCTGTGAAGGATCGGGGCAGGGCAGATGGCAAAAGAGGCATGCAGGGCTTGTGACTCACTCGCTGGCCAAGTCATAAAGTCTCTTGGTCATCCTGGCTCCCATCATTGCTGTAATACAGGGAATCCAGCTTCAATATTTGTCTCCATGTCTAGTCCTGCCTGCTTAGGACGCAGGAGGAGATTCTGCAGAGCCCCTGGTTGTGGCTGGGTGCACAGCGCTCCCGGGAGTAGATGAGTCAAGTGCTGCCCAGGGACTCAGCCCTCTCCCCATCTCCTACAGGCACACAGCACGATGTGGTTTTGCCTACAGGGCGTTCCAGACCTCGGAAGTGCATGTGGCCTCTGTATTTACACAAACTTATAAACAAATGCAGCATCCAAGCTGTGTCCTGAAATGCTATTTCCACTCTCCAGCAGTTACAGAAGAAGCAAAGGAGCTCATGCTTTTCTTCACATTATTCCGACATTCCCTTGCAAGGACATCACACTAGATTTCCACCTGGAGCTGCTGTTGTGCTGTGGGTCTGTGGGTGCAGGAGATGTGCTTCACACGCTCCTCTGCTGGCCTCGTGCAACAGATTTTGTGGAGGTCTATGCAGAAGGGCATTTTGGAGCACAGAGTAAGTTGACGTTTGAACAGGAAGCACTGCTCATCTTCAACTGTGGAGCCACTTCTGCCCTGCGTAGGCTGGCCCCTGTGCTGAGCTCATCAAGTTCCCCAAATGTGTCCTTTTGTCCATATCTAACCCTCACCTTTGCTGTAGCACCAGGATAAGTGCACAGGAGTAGCACAGATGCAGGTCTCTCTACCTCCAGCCAGCAGCACATTCCAGTTCTTTGAGTTCATTCTCTTATTCAGATTAATCCTAGGGTCCATCCTCTGTATGTTGTAGCAACAAAGACTGATGTCCTGCCAAAGGCTCTGTAGTGCCCAGAAGTCCAATGACCCAGCCCAGAAGCTGTCCCATGTGACCTCAAACACCTCGGTGTGGCTTGGGTAGCCTCCCTCTGTAGTCAGCAAGGCCAAATTAGCAAATGCGTCCATGCTGTTGAGGACAGCACTGGAAAGGAGTTGAGGACAGGGACTGCCCACTGTAGCTGGAGAAGGACCAATCTGCCTTCCCCAAGGTAGGTGTAGCTCCGTGGCTGGCAGTGGCATCACTCCTGCAAAAGCAGGATCACATCCTAGCTTGCAGCTTGGCCCTGCCCATGGGTAGATCACTATTCATCCCAGTTTACTTACAGTGATTATCAGCATGACCTGGAAAAAATTCAATGCTCCTCTTGTGGGCATCCTCCTCCTCAGGGCTCGTGTCTTCTGCCTCCCATTGATTGGATATCTTGAAGAAGCTGCTGCAGCTTCCGTAGGCACAGCACTGGTAGGCGTAAGGTACCTCGAGGACTCTGCAAAGGGGGAAAGCAGAACTTTTAGGTGTGCTACCTCCACGACCTGACTCTCCATTTTTTTGCACTTTTTACTTAATTTCCACATGTGACAGAAGCCAGTCTATCGTGTGATGATTACACTGGAGCAGGACTTTGCTTGAGTGAAAAGGACTCTATATAGGGCACAGCACGGACCTAAGTCACCCACTCCACAGTGTCTCTGCTCTTACCTACTTTTGGTACTTAAGACACTGTCTGTCAATAGCATGTTGCCAAACACCAGGTTTGCAAATGGCACTAAAGTTCCTGGATAATTCCTAAAAATCTTTGTGCGGTTCTCCCTAGACTGAATTAACCTCTTCTTCCCATGCCCTCTGTCAATACGCCATGTGCATGTAGAGCCTTCATTTTTTTATCTGAAGGCCATTTTTTGCTGGGCACGCTTTCTTTTGTTCAAGGTGAGGAGCATCCTGAGTGCTTGAGCAAGTGCAGAGTCCCCCTTGCTCGTTGCTGAAGGTCAAAGAGGCACCTCCTGACTCCAGGTCTGTGAGCCTGGCTCACCCCTGCTACCCCAGGCAGGGAAATCTCAGGCCTCTCAAGCTTAGCAAGTTACTTTAATATGTCTGATTTCTACTTGAGAGTAGAATTGTTAATTATAGCATGTATTACAAGGTTAATTAAACAGCAGCTGAACATAATTTGGATGAAATACCAGGATATCAGTCAGCAGTCAGATTTTCTTCAAAGACAGCAAACTCCTGCTTCATTTCTGGAAGTCAGGAAGGCTGCTGATGAAGGCAAAGGGACCTCAGGTTTTCCAGACAATTAAGGTCTTCTGACAACATCAGTAAATATGGTGAAACTCTATATTCTAAAAATATGCTTTTGTTTTAAGTTCCCAAACATTTCTGGTTGAGCCCCGGGAGGCTATGGAAACTCTGTATATAAGCTTGCTTCCTGTTATAAGCTCCAAATTAAATCCTATTATTGAAAGGTGGTAGGGAGGTACAGATCCTCCCAGGATGGCTGAGAACTGTTCTCGGATGATTCCTCCAGACATATGCCCCAAGAATAAGATTATTTGGGCAGTACCCCAAAATTTAGGAAATGTTAAGAAGTCCATTGCCTGGTGTGTTCAACGAACAGCTCTTGCAGACTCAGTCTCTCTGGCACAAATCCAAACCAGGTCCACAGATGTAAATGGAATTAGTTTAAAGGAGGAATGTCTCTGGAAGTGCTGAGCTTGACCTGCTCTGCACAAGGGACTGCCATCTTGGATGTGGAAAACCCTACAGAAGCTTCTGGGATCCCCTGCTGTTTGGAGACCAGTCATGCAGCAGATCCCAGCTATGACAAGTCAAAAAGAAGCCCTGCAGGCACCACTGCTGAGACAGACTGAAGTGAGAGCTCCACACTTTTCATCGGACCTGAGCTTTTAAGCCCAATGTTGTGCGGTGACCTGTGACCTCAGCAGTGGGTATATGAATTTGAGAAACTCCAGCCTTGGGATCTGGTACTAGATGAGTGGAAGCATCGGCTCATGCATCCTTGGCTCCAAAGAAACTGCCTTGGAGACTCAAACAAAAGATGGCTTCACCTCACGGGAATTTGAGTCAGCTGGACCATGGCGCTCTCAGCCTGAGGGCAGGTGCCATGCTGGTGACCCACCACTAAGGGAGGCTCAGGAGAGCCAGAGCCTGCAGCCTGGCACTGTGCTCCGAGGCTTTTGCAGCCTTGTCTTGCTCAGTTTGACCCCTTCAGGCTCCTCATTAATCCATAGCAGACAAGACATGGCCACACAAACAGAGTTTACTGAAGGAAAGCTGGATGTCATTATCTAGGATTGGCTTCTGGGAATGTTTTCCATTGAGAGGATCCCTGAGCTGGGCCCGCTCCATGCTTTCCACTTGTATGTGTGTTTGGGGAGGGGGTGGTGGGCCCGTGAGCGCATCACCGCTCTCCTGTGGAAGACTTTAAAAGACGAGGCACGGTAGCAGCAGGTGAAGCTTCCTCAACCTATTGGCCTGAAAGGATGGAGGAAAGCGTGCGATAAACAAGGAAAGTGGGAGGCTGATTGCTATAAGCAAGTACAGGCTGTGCTAAGTGCCAGAAGTGAAAGAGCCAACACCACCAGTACCTCATTTTGGGGAAGCTTTCCTTGGTGAAGGGCTCAGAGAGAGCGGGGTTGCCTTGGAGCTTCAGATGGGTCAGGCCACCCAACCCATCCAGAGGCAGTGTGACCAGCCGGTTATCAGTCAAGTCCCTGATGAAGGGAAAGCAGAAAGGGAGACCATGGTCAGGATTTTGCTGCTGGTGGTATCTCAGCAAAGCAGAGGCTGGAAGAGCCATGCTGCCTGCCTTGCTTGATCCCTAAAATGTGATGCTGAAATGGGCCTGAGTGCTCCAGGGAGGCCAGGATCCTCTGGAGATAAATGGATTGATACTTCAGTCCCTGGGGAACATGAGGGGCAGGGGTTGTTACCCACACTGTGTGGTATCTGCCTCTCTCTGCACATATCTGCCCCGTGCGTCTCTTCCCCCACCACTTCCCCCATAACATTTCAGGCAGCTTCCAGCCCATAAACTACCCAATGGTCTTAGCGAGATGGTGGGGACCGGGGACCACTCCAGAGCCAGCAGATAGTCTACAATGACTATTGCTGAAATGATCTATCATGTGGATCTTTCATAAAGGCATGTAAGCTGTATATGAAAGCATCAGGAAGTGGAGGTTTAAATGTTCAGGGTGAGAGCTTCTTGAAGATGGCCCCTTCTGCACTTTCATCATCCCTTTAATATTAATAGGAAACCTTGGTCTGCCCAAGTCAGTGCTGAGACGTGCATCTCAGCACTGCAGCCTTTTGACAGCTAAATGTCAGGTGTCCTGGTAGCTTGGGGAGTCAGTCTGAGGTCCTCAGATACCTGCTGTCCATGGACCACTGTGAAAGAAACACAGCAACTTACAGGTTGGTGAGCGAGTGCAGGGTCACAAAGGCTTCAGGATGAATAAAATGGATGTAATTCCAGCTCAGGTCTCTGCAAGGCAAGGACATACCAGTAAGAGGGGTGCACAGTAGGGCAGTGAAGCTGCTGACACTGGCCTGGTCAAGGGGTTTGGTGTGAGAAGTGTGGGATCCGTAGCCCCTTGGTCAGCAGCAAGTTCTGTCTCATTGCAGCTCTGTGGAGGCAAATACATCTGGGTCTATATTTGGGTGGTTTCTAAGAGAGGGCAGAAGAGTTTGCCTCACAGGAGCTTGTCTACTGAGACCAATGGGAAAGGTTCGTTTCTGGGTTCATTTCTGTAAACTTGGAGCTTTTATGCTAACATGCTAAACCTTAGAGCAGTAGACAGGCTATGACTTAGTGCCAGATTGTCCCTGATGTGTTTACACTGCTGGGTGCCTGGGCAAGGGCAGATAGGTTCAGGAACCCTGTGGAAGGCAAGCCAAGCTCATCTTAAAGTTTCTCCTGTCGTATACAGCTGGCTTGGTATGGGGAGGGATCACTGAGGGGAGCCTCAATACACTCTGCTTCCATCTGAGCTAGAGGGCTCATCTCCCTCTGTCATCAGCAGAGAGGAACCAGCATATCAAGAAGCATTTCTTCTCCTAAGACTGACTGCACGAGCAATCTCTGACATTGTCCTGGTGTGAGCCACACAGGACTAATTTCTTTCCTAATGCTGGGAAAGCTGTATTTGTGTCAGACTCTGGTGTCTGAATTAGTGAAGATATTTACTGTACAGCCAGCCACGGTGGGGGGGTTTCAAGGTCTCAGTGTTTTCGAGCTGGCCAGGTGCAGGGATGAGGAGGAGCAAGACTCAGGCACTTGACCCAAGCTGGCCAACAGGATTGTTTCAGACCATGAACGTCACATTCAATAGAAATTAGAAAGTCTGCTGCGAGGTGGGCGGTTCTCCCCCTTGATGGCTCCACCTTGATGGCGGTGATCCAGAGGACTTCTTGCCCCGGTGCCGGATCCCTGAGCCCTTCCCTTCTTCCTGAAGCTGTAGCGCTCCCAGTGTCCGACATTCCCTGTCCACTGCTGGGAGCGCACAGCTTCCGACTGGTAGAGTTGGCTGAGTATAATCCTTGTACAGTATATTCGGGTATCGGGATCAATATGGCTTCCTTTGTGTGAGTACTGTTAATTATCCAGTTCTATCCTATTAAATCTGTTTATCTTTCAACCCCTGGGTTTTCTTGTTTTCTTCCCGAATTCCCCTTCCTGGGTGGGGAGGGGTCATCAGGTGAGACAATAATTGTCTAAGTGACAATAAATGGTTATGGGTTTTCTCAAACCATAACAGACATATATCTCCATCTCTCCAGCTCTGAAGGGAGCCAGGGGTGCCTGCCCAGATGTGCGTGTCTCAGTGCAGAAGCCTAAAGTTGGGTGAGATGAATCCTTCCCACAGGGACCCAGGACATACCCAAAGGCAAATGCTAGAGCTTACACGCTCATCTGTACATCTGTGTGACTACGGTGTGGCAGCAGCAGGCTTGGATTCGCATGCTTGTCTGTGGTGTTACATGGAATACGTGAGCATTCCCGTGCAGTTATAAACACGGTGTACATGACACTCATGGGATCTCCAGGAATGCTGGCCTATTAAATGACACTTAAATTGCTGCACCACGGGAAAAAGTAATTCAGTTCACTTCCTAACAGAACAGTAAATGCAGACCATCAGCACTTGAGGGCTCTTCCCACACATCAGAGGGAGAATCACGCCCTGTAGTAGCTTCTCAAAGGTGATGAGCACTGAAATGGGCTGTCTACTGCAAGGTCAGTATGCGTGTGTGGTATGTGCGTGCATGTGTGCACTTCATGTGTCTAACATATGCTTTTGGGTTGTGGGGGGACAGTCACAAATCACATGGGATGTTCTGCATGGATGTTCCGGCAGTGCACAGCCCAGGACTAGCACATCTAGGGAAAGGGGTGCTAGAGCTCATGCGAGCTCATCCCTGTCTGTATGAGCATCTAGGAGGCAGGTGTCTGTAATGCGTGGTGTGCAATGTGTGAGTTGCAGCATGCTGTTAGAGCATGTTGGTGTGGAGTGTCTGCATGTGTGGGCAGTAAGCCTGGTAGGTAATGAATTTATTTACAGAGGGAAGCCGGGGAGAAGGATTGTGCCCTGTTCTTTTGTAAGGGGAAATGGAAGAGGGACTGGACAGCAAAGCTCCCCAGCAAAGGCAGAGGGAGTGGGGCTGGGAAACTCCACACCAGCCTGTCTAGGTGCTCACCGTCTCCCTTCCGCAGCAAAAAGCCCAGTTGTTCCCCCTGCCAGGCCATACTTACATGGAGCGCAGTGCCATCAGCTGCACAAAGGTGTCTGCTCTGATTTCATGGATCTTGTTGTGCTGGAGACCACTGAAAAAGCAGAAACTGGTTTGAGAAAATAGCTGAAGGTGGCATTCACACCTTGTAGGGATCTTTGTCCCATGGCATCAGATGCAAACTGTCACAGTGGGAGTTGTCATTCAAGCTTGGGAGGCCTACTTTTATTTTATGGGGTAAACAGGATGAGCAACAAAACAGCTCCAGGGCTCAGACAGCCTCTCCTTTTGATGCCATTATGGTACAGCAAAGTGCCATTGATGTGCAGTGCTTAAAGGTGCCCCATCATCTCCAAAGCCATGCTGGCCTCCCACTCTGCTCCACCCTAAGCCTGTAAACTGCTTTGACCAGAGCAGAAGAGGAGAACTTGGAGCCAGTGAGTCAGCAAACGGCTCTGTGTGACCCTTCAGGAAGGACTGCATGGTGTTGCCCTTGGCCTTGGTGATGATGAAGAGGTTTTGAGGGCTGAAGGCAGCTCAGTTTTTCATGAAGAACAATTCAGATGTCTTACTGAGCCCATCATGCACATCCTGCACGTGTCCTTTCCTGAAGTGCCTCAGCTCCTGCACGTGCTCCTGGCAGCAGCCTCCCACGCTCCCTGGCGTAGGGGAAGCAGCAGGGTAAGAGCTGGCCATGGCATTCGCTGACCGCCCTGTACACTCCCCACACCCCTCGAGAGACATCTAGAACTGGTCCATGCATACACTTTGTGGGAAACATTCAGAGGTTTTTTTTGTATTTTTTAACATTCCTGCAAAATGCCCACCATGAATTCCCAGCCCTGCAGAAGCAATCTCCCCATGTGTCACCTTCTGCAAGGGGAAACAGCCACTGACTTGTGCTCTACCTATAACAACTCCCTAGGATCTTTGTTGGGTAGCCAGCCTGCTTTCAGACTCAGAAAGTATTTTGACTCATCTAGCACAAGGACCTGCATGTGATGGCTGTAATGTCTCAGCTGGTATTTGCCCACATGTTCATGTTTCAGGGGCAGGGGCTTGAGGCTCTTGTATCTGCTCTACTGCTGGTTTCTCAATGCCCCCTGTAGCCAAGAAGACATTCCTTGTACGTCTAGTCAAGATTCCAAGTGAGGGCCATGGGAAGCTCTGTCCACAAATTTAGGGGTCTCAGGCAGAGGAGCACTGAGGGGGAAAGGTGGAACTTGGGAAGAAGGGATATTGGAGTAAACTAGTGAAGAAAAATTCAGGGATGTTTAGCTACGAGGGACCACCCATGTGTTGTCAGTAAAAACCTGCGCGTTGGCAGTTACAGCAGAGTGACTGGCACACGGAAGCTGTTTGCATGCCAGGCTGTGCCACCGTGCACCGCCAGACTTGTTTCAAATGTATTTCCCAGGAGGAATGCTGATGCCTGGTGGGGCTGGGGCTTACAGGGTGGTAACTTTGGGCTAAAGGGACCAAATACTCATTTTGTAAGAAAACGACAGAGTCTGTCTGACAAGTAGTCTGAAAGAGGGATTTTTTTTTTTTTTTATATTAATGGTAAGTCTGAATTTGGTGTTTTATAAAATGCTGCAAGAAGAAATTTGGGCACAATGCGTGAAACTACAGATTTGCAATTCTGAACGTTTGTCCTCTTTTGATGCCCTTTCTATTTTTTCAAACATTTTCCTGGTGGTACTTTAGATGAAAATGCTTCTAGCTCTAACTTTGTCCTCAGGGCTCCCAGAGAGGCAGCAAGGGCTATGCAACTCTCATTGTCATGTAATTTCACAGTGTCCTAATGTCTGGTTTTGCTAAGGCTGGGTGAAGTGTTCTGGCCATCCAGGCTGAGTTGCTGTGGAGAGCGGGGACAACCTCTCCAGTGTATTTTTGTGGGGATGCTGCTCCCACACATCTATTCTTCCAGGTTTCAGAATTCTGTAAAAAATCATGCAGTCTATTATTTTTAGTTTCCTTCTCAAAAAGGCCAAGAACTTCTGTCAGATTTGAAATGTAGTGCCAGATTTACAGACACTTCAAACTGAATGTGAATAACTGTCTCAGAGCAACAGAGGTGCCTGCCAAGGCCCAGAGGAGACCCAATTCAAGTGTTACACCTAAGGAAAGCATTAGTCCTCTCTACGGAGAGGCTAACCTCTACCACCCCTCCTCGAGTGTGGGTAAGAGCTGCTTTGTGCCCATGGCATGGGACCCCCTCCTTGAAGCAGAAGACATTTGTGGTAAAGATAAACCTCATTCTTGATTAGCGCAATGTGGGATTTGAGTTAGTGAAGTAAAATTCTGTGCTGTCACATACTACTTCTGTTCGCCGTGGCTGAGACCTCTAAAAAGACCTGCATGAATTCCACTCCTGTGCACAGGGGATGTGTTTTTACTCTGTAATTGCACAGGGGCAAAGTGGAGCTCTGGTCCACTTGCAGTCCAAATAGTGAGCTTGGCTTTCCCACTGCTTGGCGAAGTTTAAGTTTTGTGTTTGGGAGTGGCCTTTATCCCCGGATCAGCCCCTCTGCCCCCGAGCAAGTGAGAGCATCTCTTTACTCACAGTTCCTCCAGCCGCTGACATCGGTGGAAACTGGGCAGATCTTCAATTTGGTTGTGTGACAGTTCTCTGCAGGGGAAGGACCAGCACAGAAACATTAGATCAAAGACGAGTGCCCCCAAGCCCTCCCTTGGAAAGCAAATTTTTCCAGACAGGGGGGTGACCTGACTTCCGTTTTGCACAGCTGTGGAGAGCAGTAACCCCAGGTGAGGGGGATCTCTGCTCTGCACACACCTCACGCTTGCTCAGAGCATCTTAGTGCAGGGCAAGGATTGCCCTGTGGTTTACCTACTCATCCAGCCCCAGCCCAGCTCCCTCCAGCACAAGCTGCAGACTGGCAGAGCTGCTTCTACAGGTCGGGTGGGCTTTTCATCCCCAGCCCCGAGTCAGCTGTGAAGTGCATCTGTTGTAACTTCTGCCATGCACAGCCTTGCTTTTCTGTGGGCAAAGCACAGAGGTGTTTGTGCCAGAGCTCCAATCCTGCTGTTGTGGATGGGGAGCTCACAAAAGCTGCAGATGTGGTTGCAGAGCTTGGGGACGTTTTGGCCAGCAGAGCAGCCAGCAAACCCAACTGCCCATTGCCTGCTCTCCATGCAGCCTTTCCTGGCTCCTTTTTACAGTTAGGGAAGAGGTTGTGGCATGGGCAGGGATTTTATATAGGATATTACAGACTATGAAAATCCCTGGTCCCCATTCTTTCAAGTGCTACCACTTGAAAACAATTCCCAGCAAACTCCTGTTCCCACTGCTGGCATGTCAGCATCCAGGGTAGAGTGACTTGGTAGTCAGAGGAAAACCTATCCTGGTACAGTTTAATGTGAATTTATTAAAACTGGAATGGGCTGGGCAATGCTTAAAATCAGCTTTTCCCCCCACCAGCAGAGGCTGGATTTGTGGCTGTTGAAGGGAAATTTGCCCCAGGGTAAAGTTTTGTATGTGGCCTCTCTGCCGATTTTCCAAACTCAGTTTCCATTTTTCTGCCAATAAGTTGCTGCTAAAATATTTCTTTTTTTTTTTTTTTTGCCAATCCCCTCTCCACCAGTTTTCCATGGTGGGGAGGAGGAGAAGGAAAAAGCAAGCAAAAGTTCTGTGCTTGGCTCTGGAGACTATCACCCAGTGTGGGGAAAGAACACATCAGTCACTTTTCCCTGATCCCTGTGTCAATCCACTGGGCTTGGCAGGTTGATGCTTTAGCTAGACAGTGATGGAGGGAGAATGCACCCCCATGAGTTAGTTCTGGTTCCTCCAGAGTGAGGGTAACCAGATGCAGCCCAGATGTCCCAGGAGAGCATCCCCAGTCAGTGAAGCTGTGTTGTGGACACATCAGGATGAAGGTACTGGTGACATCAAGGGACTTTGGCTCTGCTGAGGGAAGCTTTATCTATTTCTGCTTGAGAGGAAACACAAATCTGTTCCCTGAGTCACAGAAGCTCTGGACAAAAGCAGCAGGACAATGTCAGTTTGGTGCCAAGCTCAAGGCTGGCAAAGCTGCCATGCCTCAGTGTGCTGGGCTCAGTGCCTGTGCCCAGACCTGTGTCACCACATGGCTGCCAGCCTGACGCCCCCGTGGTGGCTCTTACAGTCCCTGTGCAAGGTGTCTGCAGAAAATGTGCGGCATGATGTGAGCAGTAAGAGGCCAGAAACGTGGCGTTAGTTGTATCATCCATGTTCAGGCATGTCACAGTTGTAATGTCAACCTGACGGACTGCCAACAGGCTGGCAAAGTGGGAGAAAGCAGAGAGAACAACCACTAGCTCTGTGGGGACAGAAGGCCAACGCATTTCAAAGGCGAAAGATGTAAACACGCACAAACATTGGCCCACATACCCTCTCTCCGAACTCTGAAAGCAATGCTATTAATGTCTGTGCAATTAACTGGGAAGGAGGAACATGGAACAAGGAACTAGGTGGGATTTCCCAATAAAACTCTCCCACAAGGAGGGGGCAGGCATGAAGAACAGGCTCTGCTGAGAAGGTTTACAGTCTGATAACTTGCAAACATAAACAGAGCGCTTGGGACCCGACAGCCATTCTATAGGCTACATACATTGTGGCGGCAAGATGTCCATTGAATTGGTCCAGATGTCTAAAGACGAGAGATCTTCCCTACAGGGACAGCTGGAGCCAAAATGTTGTGATCTGCTAAATTACAAATTGTGTTCTTTTTTTTTCTATGTTTTTCTCTTGTTTCCAATTTCTGTGATCAAGAATTCACTCCTGTTGCTTTCCTGGAACAAACTTGTTTTCATTTTCAGCTTGCTTGTACAAAGACTGATGAGAGGCAAGCCTCCTGCTTGCCCTAAGGCTGCGAACTTGTATAAATCTGGCTCATGACTCATTTCCTGAGGATGTCTTGAACTGCAGAGAAAGTTGGGGATCTTAGGAGTGAGGGGTGTGATTCCTGAGAAGATGCACTTTCTGAGATGCTGATTTTGTCAGAAAAAACCACATGCCCCAACTCAGCATCGTTCAGTACCTTGCTAAGGAGGTAGAGCAACTTGGAGACTGACCAAACCCCTGACCTGCCACTGCTGTACCATGTGAGGGGCCATGGCCATGTGGCCTTGAAGGTCGCAATCAGGTCAGGCCTGTCCCCTCCTGGTGCATGAACAGGATCCTTCCTCCCAATGATGCCACTTGCTGGAACTCCAACTGCAGTAAGCCAACGTTGTGGCAGAGCATTGTGTGAAATGTGATTTACTGTATATACGTGATTGTGCTGTACATACGTCAGAGCTCTGAGGTGCTGCTGCACCCTCTCTGCCCTCTTTGCATGGGGCAAACAGTTCCCACTGGCGCAGAGCAAGGAGGAGGTAAAGGTGGATGTGCCTTATTGCTTACAGCCCTGAGTCCAGAGCATCACGCAAGGATGAAGCAAGTAAGTTCAAGAACATGCAGAGGTCAAGGTAGTGCCTAAGAAGGTGGAGTTTTCTGCATGGAAAAGATAAGGGGAACAAGAACCACAGGATGGTCTTCCATAGCTGGTCTCCTCCCTGAGACAAGAAGAAAACTCAGTTTCTGACGCACTTTTCTAAAGACCAGGCAGGAGAGAGAAATATGTTACTTACAGGTCTCGGAGGCTGGGCAGCTGCTGGCACATCCCCCTGGGCAGCAAACGGATGCCTGCCCGGGTCAGGGTCCTAGAGGGGTGAACGAGAGAGGAGAAATGGTGTTACTGAAAGCCAGCGCACAGATCGCGACCTGCAAGCCCAGCTATTGGTCCCAGATGGTGGCAGGAGAGACATTATCAATGGGATAACGAAATACCCACAGAGAAACAAAAACTGACTCCGAAATGGGAACTGCTGCTGGACCTGGTAAAGGTGAATGTAGCTATAAGAAATTCTGGGATGTTGCTGGGTACTGAATTCACTGCAGTCCTTGGCCATGCCGAGGGCAGATGGCAGTGCCCTCCATGGCATGCTGTGCCATCCCAGTTCCCTGTTGTCCCAACTGCTGATGCACCTGGAGACATGACTGCCTTAGAAACCCATGTGTGGGGGATAGATGGTGTGGCCCTGAGTCCCTGAGGCAAGGCATGACCAGGTCCCACTCTGGCCCTGGGATCCTCAGCTGTGCTCCCAGTTTGGGCACAGTGTGTGGACCAGTGCCCTAGAGAGGAGAGCCGTGGGTGGCCAGAGACAGCATGTCCCCCAGGCTTTTGCTCTCCTGGGTCTGGTGGTGCGAGGATAGGACCAGATCAGTTCCGGGACCCCCCAGCCTGGGTGGCAGATATGTGACAGACACAGCAGGTGTTCGCTGCACGGCACTACCAGTGCTGACCCCAGGACAGGTAGAGACACTGGCTCTCAGCAGACCACGCTGAAGCACTGCATCCAAAGGCTCGTTCCTTCACAGATGCAGAAGGAAAGGAAGCAAAAAAAAAAATTAAAAAAAAGACTGGAGCACACTCAACAGTACCGAAAGAGCAACTCACAGAGAGGAAAGCTGCTTTCAGGAGCCACAGGGGTGAAACGAAGCAGAGAGGTGAGTGACCAGGGAGAGGCAGAGCTGAAGACAACCAACTGCCCAGCACTGTGAAAGTTGTCCTCGCTGAAACAGCCTGGACTGCCTTGAAGGAGGAAGAGCACAAATAGGGTAAAAGGGAGAGAGTTGCCACTCACAAAACTTCTAGGCTGGTGGTGCCTTTAAGGTCTGGGAATTCTCTGATGTCCGTTGCACCATTGAGTGACCTGCAGAGGAACGAGGATGACGTGAGGTGGACAGAGGATGCAGAAGCAGATGCAGCTGCCTGAGGTCCCAGGCCTATTAGCCATGGTTTAGCAAATTTGCTTCCTCACAACCAAATGGGGTGATCAGAGGCCAAGGTCCAAACGTGCCCCTGTCTTCAGCATGCCACTGCTGGCTGGTGGTGGAGCAGATGTTTCACGCAGTGTAGATACAGTGAGCCACAGTTGGACATTTCTATGCAAGGAGGCTTGGCAAGCTCAGACCCTCCCCCAACCACTGACATTCTTGGCATGATCTCTATGCAAATTAAATAAAAAAATCCCAAATAATTACCATGGGGAATGTAAGCAGGGCATCCCACCCAAGCTGCCCAGAGTCTATGCATTTGGAGCTAAAGAACACATAGGTATTTGAAGGGTTTACTTAATTTGTCTATGTGTGTATTCCTGCAGCGAGAGGCTGGGTAAGGCTTATAAACAGAGATTTTGAGGTTGCCTCTGTCTCAATATTTAATGGTGTGCCACGACAGTTTAGCTGAAAAGCCAGCCGATCCAGGCCAGCCAATGTGGAGCAGCCATTCTGGTCCAGGTGGTGTGCACCACATGGTGGTGGCCCTGGAGCAGGCTCAGGGCCATATATGTGAAGGACAGGCCATACATGTCACCACCGGCTGCCCAGTAGGATTATTTGTGCCATGGTGTTGGTGTTAGGGGGCACATGTTCCTACACTTCTCCATTTTGTGGAGGAAGGCAGGTGCCTTCAGTGGCCTTGTGTTTGGGCAACTACACAACAGTGCAGGGCTTATTTGAGCAGCATGCAGGAAACCTAATGTCCCTTGTGAGTGTGGTCTTTCCTGATGCTGATGCAGCTGTGGAGACCCTAGAACACTCCAGTGCCTGTCAGCTAGATGGGCAGGAGGAATGAATTGTTCTTTCCAAAATGCCCGTCTCAAAATTATTCTTCCTCATCAGAAAACATCTGCAATGGCTCGCTGCCTTTGTGACTGGCCAGAAGAATGGCATCATGGTCTTCTGTTGGCACAAGGGCTCTAGAAAATAGGAAGGGAGAAGGCCACTAAGGTGTCCAGCTCACAGGGCTTGGAGGTTGGATGTGTTACCTCTCTGAGGATGTGTTTGGTGAACTTACAGAGTGTGGAGCTTTGGCAAGTACTGGAAAGCAGACTGTCCAACAAACTGGATGGGATTGTCATAAAAATGGCTGCAAAGGAAATGAGTAACTGGTCAGATTCTGCTGCACATGAAGGAAGATGCTATTACAGATCAAGAGCCTTGGACCAACTAGTACTAAGCTACGTGGGAGGTGCTGGCTATCCTGTGAGGAACCTTTGTGTTCCAGATAACCCCAGGCTCTCCGGCTAGCCTGTTTTAGCTGAACATTGGTACAAATGAGGTCTCCTGCTGCTGTGAAAGGGTCCTTTAGGGTCCTGTTGAATCAGACAGGCTATAAAGATGCAAAGCCCTCCTTCAACTCTGGTATAGCGCTGGGAAACACCTTGCACTTGATGACATATCCTCTGAGCTCATGTATTCCTAGCACCAGCATCTTTCCTGCTTGTCACAGTCAGTGGAGAGAAGTGAACTCTTCTAGGATCCAACTAGCTTGAGAAAGAGTTGAATCACCACCTACAAGAAGCACTTTCCCCCATCAACTGTGAAAGACTTTAGATGGGCGGATCCAATGGAGACAAGAGTATTCTGGATGTGTCCCACTCCCACTTCACTCCAAGGATGGTGCCCAAGGAATATGGGGATGAGGCTTGTTTGTTTTGACTGGAACAGTGACTGTTTTCACCCAGGGTCACCATGGCTTTCCAGATGTTGGTATTTCTGTAACTTAAGTCCCAGACTGGTCAAGCAGAACTTTTGTCACTTGCCATGATTTCCAGTATCAGTGTGGTTCAGGGAAGCACTGTCCAAAAGTCTCAACCTGTGTCTAGGTCAGAGGGGAAATGAGCTGACAAGTGGGTCTGTTTATCTGCAGAACTTGGTGTCCCTGGGTCTGAAGTAGACACACAATAGTCTGGTGTCCCAGCTCCCTGACACATATAGCTACTGCTGTAGCTGGCTAGCAGCTTGTCTAAACACAAGGAATAAACACAGGCAGATGTCAAGCAGGGCTTAGAAAATCCTGTTATGCACAGCAAGATTTCCACACAGACCACCGGTATATTGTTCCTTCATTGTTATCAGCTGGTAGTGCGGAAAAGTTCAGCTGCAGGGAAAGGAGAACCCATGGCAAAAAACCTGAGATGTAGCTGAGAAGCAGCTCATTTCAGCTTGCATTGGCCCATATACAACAAATGTCAAATTGTGGTCATACTAACAACTGTCAGAAATCTTGACCAAAGACACCATGAAATGCCCCTTTTGATGGGACATAAGGATTTAGAAAACACTGTTTATTTTTCTTACATTGTTTGGAGGAGGGGATTCCCAACAAATGCGTTCTCTGGAATGGCTTTGATGTTGTTGTTATGAAAACCGCTGTTGGGAGAAACAAATATCATGATATTAATGTATGAGAAAGGCTTGGAGACACCTTCTTTCCTCAATACTTTTAAAGGCAGAGCGCCTTCAAAACACACATAAAATAGGAGGTGAGGTGAGGAGATGAGTTCCCAGCAAGTGAACAATTTCTGTCCTTTGGCAGGAGAAAACTCTCATTCTGCTGCATTTACTCTGTGTGTAGCTTGGTGCTGCGTATGACACTCCACTGAACCCACCAAGAATACAAGGTCTTAAGGTTTAACACTTTACAGGTCAGGAAACAAACCACACATTTTATATCCTCCAGGAATTACAATTTTTATGGATTGTTTCCATTATAGCTCCATGGCTGTTAACCCGAATGCAGCCTACCATGGTCCATGTGGCCTTAAAGTATTTGTAGCTGTGACATTTTTGGTTAAGCTTGAGAAAATCACTATCAGCAAACTTTTGCAGCAGAAGAGAGCTCTGTGGCCACAGTCTGATCTCCTGTACATCGAAGGCAGCCATGGGATCCTGTGCCCTGGATCAAGACTGGCCCTGGGTGATGCCCAGGTTCTTCAATCCCAGAGGAGTCTGTGTGAGTGATTAGTTGGATGGCTGTTTGAAATTTGCCTCTTATTTAGTGACGGGCCTTTCAAAAGCCATCTCAAAGTGGATTAAGGATCTTACTCTCATTTTGAATGTCAGAGTAACGATGATATCTGGTCTGGTCTGAGAAATCTACTTGACGAGAAACTCTTCCAGTAAAAGAAGAACGTAGTGTCAGATTTTTACTCCAAGCCTCCCAGAAGCACCAAAGCAGCTGCTTTTGTCCCACCCCAGTCTGTCACCAGTACAACACAATCTTAGGGTCCGCAGGAACTGCAGATCCACATCTGCTTGACTTGACCTCGTCTTGGGGCTTCTGCCCTTGTGGGTCTTAAGTGGGATGTTTTCCCGTTTTTAGTGTCTCCCAGGCTGGCTGGTTAGAGGAGAGAGAGCTAGCCACTAAAATGGTCATAAACTTTTGTAATTCCCTATTATAAAATTTTCTTAAGGGAAACCAAACAGTTTCTGCCTGTCAGAGGAGGTGGCACAGGGCCTGCAGAAGCCATAGCCTTACAGTAACACAGATAACTCCATGGTTGCGGTCCTAAGCTGAGGAATAGACATTAGAAGTAGCTGGAGATCAGATGGACTTTGAGTTCATCAGATGCCACATGAGAAGGAAGAGCTGCAGGAGGAACCTTCTCCAAGCCTGGCACGGGATCTCCCACTCCCCTCCACCAGCTGTGGTGTAGAGGGTGATGCTGAGGTGATTAGAGCTGATGTAAATTAAGGGGATAAACTGGTTTTTTGTTTATGTTGGAGAGGGCTGGGAAAGATAAAGGAAAGGCTTGGGCTGAGTGGCATCCCCAAGTCAGAGTGCACACGACGCTTTATTGGTCTCTCTCCATCAGGGAATGCTTTTGAAAAGAAATAAATAGAAAATCTCACAGCTCCTGCAGTCGGCCGAGTGTCCTGATAGCCCCAGGGAATTCTAGCAGCTCATTGTAGTTTAGATCCCTGAAAGACAGAGAAAGGAAAAACATTCATTAATGAGGCTGCAGGAACTCAATCGAGTGTATCTGTACTTTGAAGGCATGGAAACTTGGTTGTTAAGCATGGAGACAGGTTTTTTGTACTGTACTCATCCAGTCATTGCCTGGAAACAAAATCTCACACATTCCTGCAGCAGGAATATTCCCTTCTAGGAGCACTGTCCAAGCTGTGGCTGCTGCTGTCTGGACTCCTTCCCCCCAAGTCTCTCCATGCCTGGCCCTGGACCATGCTGCTGCTTTGCATGTCCAGAGTGCCGCGGCCCCCTCTTCCGGGGACTCACCCCCAGGGGCTTTGGCTATGAGTAATTTTTCCTGCCTTTCCAGGTCCAAATGGGATGTTATGAAGGACAAGAAACACAACAGCAGCTTCAGTTGTATGGGGCCATGGAAGGGCTTTCTCTGGGCCCCATGATGTGCAGTGTAGAGGCAATGAAGGGACCATTCTCGTGGTGCTTGTGCAGGGACGCCAGAGCTCCCTGCCCCTGGGACATGCTGTGACTGGGACCAGCAGGAAGAGTGGGCTATGGGAAGGCCTAGGTCTTCTTACGAGGGTTGGGGTGAACCCCACATTGGAAACTGTGAGACAAAGGTGGAAGAGGTGTTGACACTGCAGAGTGTTAAGTTTAATTTTCAGTATAATAAATTAGGTGAAATAAATGTTGGTCATAATAAGTGTAGAGTTTACCTGCCCTGACTTGGCAACCAGAGGAGACATATGAGTCTGAATGAAACCTTGTGGGCTGTATTTGTTCTCCAAGGATGGGCTGGCACCTCCAGAAAAGGATTTATTTGAGCTATGGGGCACTGCTGGCAGCCCAGGAGGAACACCTCTCTGAAGGTACCAATCGTGCTGTTGACTGGAGGGGGCCCATGGAGACTGCCTGGGATTTAGATGTGTAGCACTTCTCCTCTAGCATTCCCAATGCTCTCCTTTCAAAGGCAGTTCCAGCTGAAATGGTATCACTTGACCTCATCCTGGCCATCCCACAGACCAAGACACTGAAGTCTGAAAACCATGGGACTGTCTCTTACCTGCATGAAACTCACAGAGTTTTAAGTGGTAGATACTTTGGAACATGCGGGTAATTACTGGCTCCTGGAGATTACTGTATAATTACACTTAATGGACCTCAAAGTAATTGCTATGTAACTTGGGTTGTGGTTTATGGAACAGAAATAACCGTGCATTTACACAGCAATGAGTTGCTGCCCAATTACCTTGTAATTCTCATCCTCTGGCATGGTAATTACATTATGATCTCTCTTGGCCCCCCTCTCTCTTACATAGTCTTCTCCTTTACCCAGTGTCCCTGGTTGGGAATTAGTCTACAGCACTGTCTCAGCTTTGCCCTGTAGGTATTTACACAGTAAATCACCCCATGTAGTCTCTCCAAATTGGTCTTCCCTTGTGCCTTCAGGACTGCAGGCTTATATGACTTTCTTCTTTCCCTATCTTTCTTCTGATTTTGACCCCTGTCTTGTAGTTCCCCTGGACATGAGGTTGGCCTGGCTGGGTTTTATCCTGTGCAACCCTGCAAAGCTCCCTATCCTCGGCAGGTCCTGCTATGGCAGGGTTTGCCTCCCCACACCACGGGCTCTTTTCTCTCCTGTAGTTACAGAGGGAGCCTGTCTGCCTGCACTACGTGTGAGGATTTGAGCAGATGAATCCTGCTTCTCTAGGACCTACACCTCGGGGTCTGGCAAGTGTTCACATGGTTCAATAATCAGCAATCAGCAGGAGAGGAGCACAGGGCTGGTGACAAGACCACAAGCTCTGCCTCCCTGCTGTGTCCAACCTGCAATGCAGTGGCAGAGTCCCAGTGTACATGAAGCTGCTGTGTATGTCCCCAGGAGCCAGGAGCGAGACAGGAGTGATGCGTCCCTTCCTCATACCACCTCACATCTATTAGATATGAGAGCTCTGCGTCTCCCAAAGAGCTTGCCCTGGCACAATTCTCATCTGGGTCCAAGCAGATCAGTCATTTTTCCCAGTCTTGTCTGCTTGAGCCTGAAATGATCCATCTAAGAATAAATATCCCAACACATGATGGCTCATAAACCTCACTCTTCGCAAGACACAGGTTATCAGCTGCGTGGATGCTCTCAGCCAGTTTCTCTCGATGATACCTGTTGGGCATCTGTCCCTGTCGTGGCCGAGTGCCTCGCGTTACACAGGCTCTGTCAAGCGGGGGAAGGCACGGCAGGAGTTTTACAGTGCACATCCCTTCACCGAAGCTCAGAGAGGCACAGGATTTCCAAAGAGAACGAGTGATGAGAGATGCAGACAGGACGCTGCTGGGCGTTTTGAAAGCATCAGTCAAATCCCATTAACCTTCAGATCACTGCGCTGAATGAAATCAGACGGTATTAGCAGCCTAAGTTGACTGACAGTCCTAAATCTCTATCTGTGCGTAAGGTGCTTAATACCTTTAAAGGTCTCACCCTGCAGTGACTTTCCAAGGTTATAGCGAGGTTTCGCAGCAGCACAGGGAGCTGCGGGGGTCACTCAAGGCTGGGTGTCTGCCTGCACCACATCCCTCTCTCGTACCACAAACAGAGGGGCTGGGAACAGCCTGTGTGACGCCGAGGCACTGACCCTGGAGGAGACGCTCCGTGAGCCCTGTCCCCAGGTGACAATCAGCCCACTGCCATCATGTCACTGAGGCTGGGGGAAGCTCTGTGCAATGGTGTGGGGTTGAGTTTCTCCCCAGGGATACCTGACATGTAGGTGAGCAGCTGACATGGAAAATACTGTCCGGCAGAGGCTTGGCTAACCTGTGATTCACCAGCAGAAAAAGGCAGCTTAGATCTGTAACCAACGTTATTTACAAGGAATAATTCAGTGTGCTTTAATATTTGCTCCTGTCTTTCTCTAAAAATGCATTTCCTTTCCAACCTGCGTCTCTTCCAGGCAGGCTGGTCTTTCATCAGCAGATGAACATTTTGTTTGTACCTCCATGCGTGTGCAAGTATGTACAGGACCAGTTCTTCCTGAGCGAACACACACCTTTCCCAGCCCTGCCAGCACCTCGCTGCCTCCCTCCCTCCTGCCCTTTACAGATACAAAGAGCATTGTGTTCAGCAGCTCCCTCTGGGTAAAAAAGCCATCTCTGAATGCTGGCATATACCGGGCTTGTTGCAAGGAGGAAATGCAACCAGGTGTAGTCATGCCACTCCAGCCTGGCTGCCAGCAGGAGAGACAATGTGCCTGTGCTCGCTCCTGCTGGTGCTTCCTGGTTTTCAGTGGGGTGAGCCTCCCTCCCAGAAAACAAACCCAATTGTGCTTGTTAACTGCTCCCCCGAGTGATGTTGCAGCCAACATCTTCATCCATGTGCCACTCACACAACACCCTGACTTGCCTCCAGCGCTGCCCTGTGCCAAGCTCGGCCGATTCCAGGGGGTTCATCTGCTTGGAGGAGGCTGGAAGAAGCCGGTACTTGAGGTGGTCCCCAGGCGCCATCTGCTCCTTGCAGTGGGGCAGCTCTCCCTTGAAGCCCAGGCCCAAACCAGGACACAAAGGTGGCTTCTCTCTCCCTTCTCCTTCCTTCACAGAACTTGAGCAATGACCCAGAAACAGTTTCTGACCTTCACTGTAGGGGAGGCTGTGGATGTTTGTGGCAGTGGGGAAGTTTCTGCTCCTTTAGTGAAATTCAGTCCTTGGGTCTTTCCACAGATGTCCGACATCAACAGGGCTACATCGATCCCAGACATTGCTCTTCTCTGTCTGCTCTCCTGTGATGAATTTGGCCCAGTACACCTGGTGGTGTGTGTCCGGAGCTTCTTTCCCAGCATAGGATCAATGAGCTCAGGAGTTGGGGAGGATTTTGGGTTCTGACTTCAGTGGCAATAAAATTTCCTTCACTGAGCATGTCAGTCAACTGTACGTCATTTCCAAACCTTTTCCAGGGGCTGGGTGGATATCAAAAATGGACCTGCTGTAGAAAATACCTTCAAGTACCCCCTTTTTCTCCCCACCTTCTCTGAGCTGCTTGGGCAATCCTTTGCTGGTCCCAACTCCACACTCTGGCACTTTCCCATGGCTTCCAGCTTTGGGAAAGCTGCAAAAAGCCAAACTTGCCACCAGATGACAATATCCCTACTGCACTGCTGTGGCACATGGGCTGGGGTGGCTGTGGGGCTGGCCGGAGAGGCTTCTTGGACCAAGGGAGCTGGATCTGGCACTGCTGGGGTCTCAGCTGCCGTGGCTCTGGGGTCTGCCCCAAGCCTTTGCATACTACGTGTGGGATATCACGGCTGTGAGGTGCTGCCCTTTTTGGCAGACTTGAAAAAATGGACCCAATGACAACATTACCTGGTGGAAGGATGCCAACGCACCACAGCCATGGCTATGCCAGAACAATAGAGAAGCCCCATAACAAGAAAGGAAATGATGGACATGGCATAAGGAAAAGTTTTGCCCATTATAAAGGGCTTTTAGAAGCAAAATCACCCGGCCAAGAGGTTCAGAAATGATGTACAAGAGAAATGACTATAAAAAATCACTTTCCTTAGTTGGGCTCCAAGTTACCAGCTCCAGGCATCACAGTGGGATGTCGAAAGAAGCCTTCTCTGTTCTTCTAGTTAAAATAAAAACCTCTTAAAGGTCACCCAGTCTGCCCAAGACACAATGAACTGGCTGGCTTTCCACTGTTGTTATTTCTAGAGTGAGCCTATAGCTTCATATTTGGAAGATCTTAACCAACGGTGCTGTTTATTTAGAAATAAAAGTAAATTGACATCAAAGGCATAGTTATTTTGGGCTTTAACTGCCAGGGTGATTTGAAGCTGACAACATGCAGCCTGAAACTATTAATATCTTCAATCGGGCCAAAAGGAGAGGAGGAGGGGAAAGAGTCTCAGGTCAATTTTCTGCCTGTTAGGGACTATTAGTGGTTCCACACAGGAAGCCAAAAAAAAATTATATAGTACTATAAATTCTTCCATAAGCCACAAAACACCACAAATTTGCAGCTAATAAACCTGAAGATGCAGTAAGATTAGAAGCTGGAGATGGGACATTTGCTGACTATTTCAGCCCCGGCGCAGTGTGAGATGTTACTGTGGTGCCCTGGAGGGAGACTTTGTGCAGCCTCCAATAAGGACTTGCATTTCCACCTGTCCTGTGCTGGCATCTAATCAGACTGCCAGTAAACATAATTACTGCTGCTGCTAGTCATGCTGGTTCCTGTGGCCAAATCAAACATTGGAAATGATTTAATTGGTAGTCTGCAAGCCCAAGGGGGCCGTGGTGACCATTTAGTCTGACCTCTTGCCCAGCACCAGCCAGACTGCTTCACCCAGATGTATCAAGGTCATGGCTTGGGGTTGAGTTTGAGCTGGGAAGAGCTGCCTGACTCAGAGTATGAGTCTGACTTTTCAGAGTATGAAAAGTATGAAAAGTTTTCAGAGTATGAAAAGTAGCTGCACCATTAGGTTCCATATTTCTGTTGTGTAGCATCAGCATAAACCCTGCTATCCTGCCCGCGACTGAGACGTGTGGTGAGTGTGTGCCCTTTGCCAGCGTGGTCTGGGTGAGACGAGATGCAGCAAGTGCCTGTAATAAATGAAAGGAAGGGAGGAGGATGGGAAGGGACCTGGGGTACGTGTCTGACTCGAGCCAGCCTGGCGCCGTGAGCCCATCCCCTAAACACAGACGTGCAATAGGGCGATGCTCAAGTGTGCACAGAAGAGGGAAATGACCTATCTGACCATCTGCTAGGGTCAGGCTTCTAATTTGGGAAACTAATCATGTCCCAGAAAGGCCCATTTTTGGCAAATTGTAAGGAGAAGCCAGGCTGTGATGGAGTGCGGCAGAGTTTATGGGTGTCCCAAAGGAGCAGAGATGGGCTCCCGCACTGTGGGAAGGTTGTCAGGTACTAACGATACCGGATTTCTGACAGGAGCAAGCAGCAACCTCCGCGCAAGGATTCATTCTGACAGCCTGGCCTGGAAACATCCCAGACTCTCACTTACATGATGCTGAACCATTTTACATGGTTTATGTGGCACTGAAATATCTCTTGTCAGGATGGGGGTGACCTGTCTGTAGGTCCTGCCTTGTACGCCTGCAGCCACCAGTCCTTCCTTGCACAGCTCTGTTCTCCATTTAAAAATGCAGCAGTGCCCAGAATGCGTCTGTTCCAACCAGTATTTCTGTCTGTTCTCTAACTGACGAACATACCGGATTAAATATGTTTTCAATTCTGTTTGATTTATTTAACAAGGTTGAAATAAGCCTTTGAGAGCAGGATCTCGTGGGGGGTCCTGGGAGCACAGGCGCTGCCATGCACATATCATTTACAAGACACAAAGGGAGCTGACCGCAAACCGGAGCAGTGGGGACCTCGGTCGCTGTGATGCACAGACAATAACCATGGAGCTGATGACTCAGGCAGGGAAGGCACGGAGAAGACTGCTGCACTTTGCCAAGCAGGGGAAGAAGGCAGGCTCAACAAAGCCTGGTCTACAGCAGAGCGTTTCCGAACTGCAGGCAGGAAGCTGGGGATCCCTATCTACCCCCCAAGGTGCACAAGCTCCTCATGATCAGCTGCTGCCGCTGGAAGGAGGGACCGTGGGGTGGGGGCAGAGCTTCTGTGCATCAGCACATCTACGGTGAAAACGTGCCCACAGCTTGCCTCCGCTGCCATTGCTGCTGCCTGTGGTGTCTGTTCCTCCTTTTCACAGGCAACCGATTCCCTCTCGTGTGTTTCTGGAGCCAGAGGCTTCCCCCCTCCAGCCCGGGCAGCTGCTCTTGCTCAGCTGCTCTGTGTGGGGGCTCTGTGTCCGAGGGGAAGGCTTCAAGCAACATGAAGCCTGAGGAGCCAGAG
Source organism: Chionis minor (assembly GCA_013398295.1). Classification (NCBI taxonomy): domain Eukaryota; kingdom Metazoa; phylum Chordata; class Aves; order Charadriiformes; family Chionidae; genus Chionis; species Chionis minor. The sequence goes on from VZSF01004944.1 coordinate 193,547, forward strand.
TTGTTGGGGACGCCTGGCAGGTCACAGCAAGCATGTCTGGAGACCGGGGGTTGGAGGTTTGGGGAGATTCATGCTGTCTGTCACTGCAAGATCAGTGGCTCCAGGGAGTGGGGAGCCAGGCTGGAGAGCTGGCAGGGTGCAAGAGGGGCAGCATCAGGATTTGGTGGGGACAGGGAGAACGGGCAGAGTCCTGGGAAGGGGGTGAGCCTTACAGCAGAGCTATTACCTGTGCAAAAATGCTATGTCTCCAGAACTACCTTTTCACCTGGGCTGGCTTCACTCTCTGCTGTTTTGCTTTGTAATTTTCCAAAATATCATGTCTGCTTGGTGTCATGTTCAGTCAAAGCTCAGAGCCCAGTTGGAAAGTACCTGAGAGGTTCAGAGCCGGAGCTGCATCAGTGAGGACAGATTTTTGACAGCCCAGACTCCTGGTCTTGGGAGAGAAGATGCAGCAACTGGGACCAGTCAGTCCAAGGAGGCTGCAGAAGGGAAGTGTCTGGTCCCCTTGCTCCCAGGCAGCGTTTAGTGCATTTGCCAATTCAGTTTTACAGGTGGCTTTATCTGTTTGGAAATGTCACTTTCCATTTCACGATGATCAGAGTGTACTTTATGACTCCATTCTTGGATCCAACACAGGGACACATGCAACCAGGGTCCTGAGCTGTGGTTCCTCTCTCCAAAAAGAAACCTGCTCCCTTCCTTTCTCCATCCCCTCAATCCGGGTACCCACGCCTCTGCTGAAGTCTCCTCCCTCTTCTGGCAGAGCAGGGTTGGACCATGGAGACGAGCTGCCTCTGATGAGCTGCCCGAGGATCCAAGCTGACACACAGCAGGGTTGGAGCATCGGGACGCTGAGGAGGGAACAGAGCAGCTCAGGGCAGCAAACAGGACATCTTTGGAGGAGTCAAAGCTATCAGCTACTCTGGGAATTGCACAGACTGGGATTAGCATCAAGAGACTGCACAAAAGGTTTCAAAATAAACATGTTGATGAAGCCAAATGCCACTCAAGGAGCAAGGTAGCACTTGGGTGACAGTTTTCCGAGAGAATAGCAAGGCCTGTGTGGACATAAAAGGGTTAAACAGACCTTGTATGAGCTGTGGGGGAGATATTTCCCATTTCCTCCTTTCTGCCTTCATTGCCCGAGGTGCACTTTATATTAATTTTTTTTCTTCTCCCAAAGAAAATCCAACTCTCTGGAGCAGTCGGTAGGTTCCAGCTCTGCTCTGCATTTACAGACTCGACTAATTACCCAGATAATAGGGCAGCGCGCTGTGAAAGCCTGTGGTAAGGGCATTTCCTGTGAGGCAAGGTTAGGCAGATAAAATGCCTGGAGTCAGAGGGTTTTGGATTCAGCCCTTCTGGGAGACATTTTTAATTTATTAGTGCTATTTTTAAGAAATAAATTAAAAGCTTTTTAAATGAATGGAGTTTTGCTCTTTCCAAGTGATTTAACTCCTTTATGTGATGAGCAGAGGAGCTGGCAGGGACATGGATGGGGAGGGAGTGGTCGGGGAGGTAGGAAGCAGCAGGGTCATCTCAGGCGGAGGGGACAGGCACCACGTCCCTATCATGTCTGTGTCAAAGACGGGCTGGAGACACCTGAACGATCAGAGGAGCCACAATTTTTGGGGCAGATCATTGCTATTTTGGCTGTAGCCCAGAGGCGCTCAGCGTTTAGGCTGGTCCTGGGGAGCAGCTCTTCGTTTCCCATCGCTGCCCCAGCTGCCGCCTTGTCCCCGCTGCGGGGTGGGGAGACGGGACGCTGCTGAGACACGTCTCCACTCTGCCAGCGTCAGGGTCTGGTCTGGCTGCGTGTGACAGGGCAGGGAGGAGCCCTGACCCCTATTTTCAGCTCAGCCTGTGCCCCATGGATGTAGGGCCCTTGGCCATGTCCATGAACAGGTCCCCTGGGAGGGCCACAGCTCTAACATCTGTCCCTTGCCACCTTTGCCCAGGCAGCTCACAACCGAGACCTGGGCGGGTGTTTGGGGATACGTGCCGGACTTTGTGGTGGGGGACCCTACGCATACCCGTGCCGGGGTGCTGGGTGGCACTGCCAGCCCATTTGTGCCCGGGAGTCCCGTGAGGGTGCAGACCTGTCTGTCCTGTATCCGGGGCCCCAAAGACTTGTCTTGACGGGTTCCCTCACCATGTGTGTGTGGCAACCGCTGCTTGGGGACACAACACCTCCCCTCCCTCCTTGGGCAAAACAGTCCTCATGGGAGAAAAACCATTTTCTCCTCTTTTTCAAAGCAGAGCTCCTAGCCCAGTGGCAGTTTCAGTGAAGTACAGTGGAAGACAGGGGAAGATCCATGCAGGAACCTCTCCACCCCTTCAGCTGCCCTCTCTGCTCGCTGTCTGGAGTTTGCCCTGCTTTGCCATGGGGACACTGGCAGGGCTGAAGCCTCCCTCACTGCAGTCAAGCAAGGACATGTTAAATGATGGTTTATGTGTGCTGGTGTTTGGAGCTAGGACTTGAGGGCCATCTCTGAAATTCAACTTCCACAATTAGATGCCCTCGCCATGACTATTTGTGAAGTGCTATATACAGACACACAGAGACATACATATATATATATGTATATATACATATATATATATACACAGATTTGGCTGCATAGTTTCAGGTCACCTACTGCTTCCATCCCTTCACCCTGCAGAGAGCAGTGACTTGGCCATCTGGAGGAACTTCACGCATTCACCTTTCCCTCCAGGTCTGATCCATGAAACATTTATATTCCAGTGAGGCAGACAGCTAAGTTCAGCATTATCACAACCTATCTAATGAGGTCAAAGTCAAGCACTACAAAGTATGTGGCAATTATTCATCAGCCTTTATATTGCATTCAGACTGGCTGCAAAGCTGAAGGACCTTAAGACACTGGCCAGCTTTCCAGGTGAAGGTAGTAAGGAGAAAACCTGGGCACAAGACAAGTGACTCTGTGGAAATTCATGTCACAGGGATTCCTCCACAACAAATACTGTCCTGACACAGTGGGGGGGAACTTGGCTCCTGTATTAGCACCATGCAAACCTTTAGATGCAATTTTTTCCTTGCTGCTCCTCTGAAAACACAGTCCTTTACACTCCTTTAGCACCATGCCCCCAGCCCCAAATATGAGATCTGAATGTTTCCAGGAATGAACCTCTGTCCTTGTGGCGATGCCCTTGCTCTTCACATTCTCTTCACATTACTTCTCTTCACATTAACTTTTCCATAAACATGCCTACTTACCGGGCTTACACTACAGAACAGGTCTAATCCCCCTGCCCTTCTCCGTGCATTAGTAAAGACTGAGAAAGTAAGTCCAACATAATCAGAAAATGTAAAAGTTAAGATCATTCCCTCCAAGTGGCAGGAAGCCAGTTATGCTGCCCGACATTTTACGGCAGGCATTAAATGCCCTAAAGAGCAATACACTACAGGGCAGGTTTTGCAAGGCAAAGCAGGAGCAGCGAAGTGTGAAGAGCAGTACCATTTGCTGTGGTCCAAACACTCCCCTTGGCCAGAGGTCTTCCCCTCTGGGCATGCCTATGGGTTATGGTTGTCCTTTCCTTGGCATTTAAAATCTCTGTCCCTAGCTGGCCCTGCTCCACTCACAGTGCTGGTTTTGCTTTGCATCCCCTGAGTTTACACCTTATTTGAAGGATCTAGTCCATTACTCAAAGGGGCTACAGGAAGAACATGTCACATAAGGATGTTTACACTCTATGTTTTTTGGAGAGGGCTGAAAAATGCCAGGTATCACCCACTTCAACCACCTGATACCTGGTTTCATGGCTCAGATATGCTTGGTGTTTCTTCCCACAGTCCTGCAGCGTTGCTCTGTGTCATCTCTCAGGCTTATGGGAACTGGTGAGGGAATCTCACTAGGCTTCAAAGCTATTTCGAAACCCTATTGGGAACCTGGCCAGAGCAGTTCTGACTTGCCTCCAGCCTGCCTGCCCAGGTTTCCTTTGCAGGAAGAGGAGGCTGGGGGTGGTGGTGGTGGTGCTGGTGAACAGCCAGGTCTTGTCCTGATGGAGAAAATTTTCTTGGAGCTGCTGTCTCCAGCCACATGCTGGTGTTTGACCAGTTGAGACCTGGTGAGTGTTGCACATTCATCTCCATCTACCTGCCCCTCATCAGCGTGGAAAACACAGAGCTGCTCTCACTCTGTACCTGGCAGAGCTGACTTGTGCACGGTAGCTGCAGGTCAATGCAGGGAAAAGATGAAGTCATTCATCTGGCTTCACTTTACTTCTTTCTAGATTTGCTGCCCTCCTAAAATATCTGGGCCAACCCACCTCCAAGAACAGAGACGCTCCACTGGGATCTGTTTTTGCAGAAAGGTGAGGACCTGGGATAGGTGTCCGGTGTGGTTGTGCATGGGCAGCTTTCATACTGCTGGGACCTGCACAGAGTAATGGGTGCTGTGCCTCCTGAATTTCTGACTGCATTTGATAAAAATAGAAGTTTTTCTGTCTAGCTGAATATGAGAAGACACATTTATCTTACAAGAACAGAGGTTTCTGCACCTAAAACTTCCTAGGCTTTTCTGAAAACCCTGAAACAATTTTTTTCCTCTCAACCTTTACAGTTCAGCTATTGTGCCTGGCTTATAATCAGCAGCTGGCCACAAACAGTCATTTTAGGAACCCTGGAGAAGTTTCTGTCTTCACCAGCTCTTACCACCCTTCTGCCTTCCAGGAGGTACCGCCTACAGGGTAACTGAAAGCACAGTTTGGTCTCCACAAGCCAAGAAAATGTGCTAAGTGCTGTCAACAGAATGTAATCATAATTTGAGTTAAAGGGTATATGTGGAGACTGTAAGAGTCTCCACATACACAGGAGCTGGGAGGCAGTATGTAGAGGCAGGTCTAACAGCTTGGCTGAGCTGCTGCAGCTAAATACTTGGCTGCTTTTTTGCCCCAAATCTTGGCCAGCTTCGCTCAGCAGGGCAAATGAGTGCTGGAGAGTAACATGAGGGGGATGGCTCCACTTGAGGAACAATGCCTTCCTCAAAGATCAGTGACTTGAAATACCTACTGGCCTAGAGGTGAGAGCTAGGTGCTCAGGCCAAGAGGAGCAAAAGCCATCTCATGCTCTCTTGAGGACACTCCTTCAGTGTGATCAGATGTGGAGAAGAGCCTGGAGATCTTGCCCACATCACTGTCCCTGCAGCAGCAGGTAGCTCCAGGAGGATGGGGGCTGTGGGACACTCACATGCACAAAGCTGGGCCGTCACAGCCTGGGCGCAGGCAGCAGTCAGGCAGAGCCCTGCTCCAAGGGGACAGCCCTTGGAGGCGGAATAATCCCAGGGCAGCCCGGTCAGCAGGGACAGAACTTCCACTGCCTCAGTGCTACAGAGAGCCCTGTCCCCGCAGTGCTGTGCAGTCCTGTCCCTGCAGGGACTGAGAGCAACCCAGGGAGGTGCTGAGCTCCCATGAATGCTGGGTGGCATCTGAGGTAGGCGACAAAAGGCAAAGAAAGTTCTAGAGCAGGAGCAGAGGGGAAGAGAGGGAAAATGAGCTTTCAGCACAAGAGTTTGTAGAAACTTAATTATCTCCCAGGGCAATGGAAGCCCTTTAGTCTTTCCCACAGTAAATAAGGGGCCAGCTTCTTCTCTGCAGCCCCGTCCTGCTTGGGATGGGCAGCGGGGCTGCTGCGGAATAAGGTTGCTCTGATGTAGGCTGTGCTGTTGCTGCGTGCTCTGCCCGGGCTATAGCCCAAACAGGGTTTTCTTCCATCAGCTGGTCCTCCACTCCTCCCTGCAACCTGCCCGCCTTTGTGCTGCCTGGATGCCATGACTCTGCCCTCACATACCTGTCTGCGCCCACCACAAATGACTGGGGAGAAAGCCAAGCTGGCGGAGTGGCGGGGGAGATCCATGGATCACCAGAGGAGACCATCCAGCCGCCCTTCCTGCACCATCCCTGGCATGGTTCAGCCTCTCCCCAGCTGAGCCCTTCTGGGTGGCCCCAGGATGTGCCAGTCTGCGAGTAAGACAATGCCTGTCATGGTCCTGCCCTGGAGGAGCGTGTCTAGGGACTGAGGGCTTGCCTGCCACTGCCACTCTTGTCCGATTGCTGCTGCTGGCACCGTGCTGGGCACACAGGGGTCCTGTCTCCTTGAATGGCACTTGAATGCTGGGAAATGTCGCCTCTTTTTGCCATGACCCAGACCCCCTAGTTCTCCCTGGCAAGGAGTGAGGGACTCTGACCCCAAGGCCTGCACGGAGGGACACGTTTCTGCACAATTAAGGCAACAGGCACCTCTTCCAGTCTTTCAGAGCCTTGATTTATTTGCTTGCTTGTTTGTTTCCTCCTAGGCCAATGCCCAACAATGTGAGACCTGAGCAGTTCATGCTGCCATCAAAGGTGTGGTGTGTGCAAGGCAAGACCATCAGATTTAAGTCTCTCTGAGTTCAGGGTGACCTGTCCACTATGTCCTGGAGGAGAGTTCATTCCTGCTTCCCATCTTCCCCGGTGGTCTCCTGGCAGATTGCCTACCCAGCCATGGGTAGCCTACCCACCTTGAACATGGTGCAAGGTGAAGTCAGCTGGCTATGGGTGATTGCAGGTGACACGAGAATCAAATATCTCAATCAATATCTCAAAGAGAGATATTCCACAGATCCTGAGGATTTTACCAGCCTCAAACTCAAGCCAGCCCCTCATTTTAGTGGCGTCAGATGTTTAGGCATCTTTGGGACTATGCATGTGTGGTGAGGAGGTGAGGACACTCACAGAACAGGGCATGCATGCAAGCTTTCTGGATTGTACGAGGACTAGACTTGTGTCCAGGGCCTCAGAGCCCCCTCCCAGCCACTCTTCCCACATGTACAGACCCCTCTGTAGCAGCAGAACAGCCAGAACAGCTTGCACAGATGCAGGGAGAAGGTTCAGTCTGCCACCACCCCAGGAATCATCATGCCCTGGGCATCTACTTGCTGGGCTGGTGCCCAGATCCAACCCTACTGCTGCCCTCAGAGCATGGTGACAAGTGAATGTGCAGTGGGGCTGACCCAGAGACATCAGCCCTTTCCTGTGAGCTGTGCTGGAGGGAATGAACACTCACAAGCTGTTTAGGACAGAGAAAAAAACATGTGACTCACAGGGTTTCCAGGCTGTGCAGACCATCAAAGCCATTGGCTCCCAGGCTTTGGATCCGGTTGTTGTGCAGGTGCCTGTGGACAAACAGAGATGGTCAGTGGAGGTGCAAGCTGACCTTTTCCTGCCATTCCGAGCCGTGGCCCAGGGACATCCTGCAAGCTAAGCACAACCTGGACTGGGATGATGAGGGGTGTTATAAGGTCCCCTCTCTTGCCCCATGAGGCACTTGCAAGGTGAAATAGTGATTGCAGGGCAGCTACAGAGCTTCCATTTCCATTTTGACACAGGAGTGTCCCCGAGACCTTCACTTTCACAGCTGCTGGGTGACTTTGGATGAACATGCTTAAGCAAAACACTTCAAGAAACACCTGCAATCTCACCTTACATTGGGCCCAACCCTACAAAGTGGCATGTGGCTTCAATGGTTGCTCATGGGCACCGGGTGCTATCTGAGGACATGGACATATTTGGACTCAGAGTCTTAGTAGCAGCAAGAAGGCTTTGAGTTCAAAATCATCCTGTTAGTCACAGTTTATTAACGTGCAAATAAATGTAAATGCTGCCAGTTTCTGGATTAGCTCCAATGTGATTGTGATGAATGTTTGAATGTTGTCTTCAGCTTAATGCTTCAGAGTGTCTGGCTGAAGTGCAGGGGCCATGCAACAGGTTGATGCACATTCCCTACGCTAAGGCAACAATTTTTTCCTGTTCCCCTTCATCCTGGTGCCACATGCCATGAACATCTAGTGCTTAAGGGCTCTGGAGCTCCCAGCCTTGTTGGTGCTGGAGGCCCATGTGCTGGGGGCCACCTGCGGTATTTTTGCCTTAGAAGCTCCATAGGTGATGAGCTCCTGGAGTCCCGTCTGCTGGGTTATCTGTTTCCATGGGCCCCTTACTCCCAAATCTGAGTTTTTTGGCAAACCCAAGACCTTAATTCTTGGATTCTTCCTCTCTGATTGTTAGAGTTTCTATGTGTGTATGCGTGCGTGTGCGTGCACATCTGAGAGTTTTTGCCATCTGGCTTCTTTTACAGGTGGTGGAAGCCACCACAGGGGTGGAAGCCCCTCTGAAATCCCACTCAAGGGTTCCTAGAAGTCCATATAGAGAGATCTTGTTAGCAGCCTGAGGAAAGTCTGCTGAAAAACAGAAGACAACCCAATGCTGCCCAGCCTCCACTTCTACCAGCCTGTGCTTAAGCATATTGGTGACGTCCATGCTTGCACTGAGTGGTCTGTGCAGACACATGCCCACTGAGGAGGTAAGGTCCTCTGGGGCCCGACACCCTCTTTGCTCACTGTCAGGGTAGGTTTGCCCATCACTTTATTTTACAGTTCAGGTTCTCCTTTAACACAGAGTGACATCTGCTGCCACACCACTTGCCTTTAGGGACGTTTTCTCCCTTGCCCGTGCTCAGGGACACATCAGCCTTGTCCAACACTGCTGCCTCCTTCCAAGAGCCTGGGGGAGACTCCATGCTGGCAGGTGGATCAATGACTCTTTTGTTATTTGCTGCTTGATCTAAATCTGTCTCAGCTTGAAAAATCTCTCGCTCCACCTGGATTCAAGTGTGAGCTGTTTGGCTGAGCACAGGCAGGTCCCACTGCCAAATATTCTAGTGCAAAACCGGAGGGAGCTGGGAGTGGAGGAACAGCCAGACTCTAGGGCAGTTTGGTGGGGGCTTGCAAAACAGAATCCAGCCCAAGAAGGATGTTTGTCATTGGGATGAGAACATACAAACATTTCAGAGGAAGGGGAAGGCCGGGGAAAAATGTGTGAAAAAATATGTTTGCTCCTTTGAGCAAATGGGAAAAAAGAAAAGGATGTTGCCGACAAGAAAACTTAGTTTGATTGTGACTCTTAGGGAAGAAAAAAAGCTGACATCAAAATCAGAATCTTACAGGAGAAATTCCTCTTTGTCACAAGAAGAGAAGCTCAAGTCCAGATGGTTTCCTCTGTCAAATATTACGGGACAGCTTCAGATCATGTTGCCCTTACTTCACTTGGCACTTCCAGTGCAAGATGGTGCTAACAATTTTGGGTCCCTTTGAGCACTGGTTATTGCCTTTGGCAAATTGAGGGTTTGGATCTGGAGTTGCTCTGTGGTCGCAGCAAGAGGTGCCACAGGAATCCCTTGTCCCATAGCTCTGTCTGCTGCAAGGGGACAGCATGGGGAGAAAGGAAATGCTGAAAAAAATTTTTATAAAAAATTTGCTGTTCAAGCTGAACTTAAGAATTGTTAGCCAACCTCATGGCAATAATAGAAACAAGAGAGTTGGAAAGGTAAACACTTGAAAAGACATTCCTTTCTTCCATCCTGCCTTTTTTTTTTCTCCCCTGGTAAACAAATTTTAACAAGCGGAATTGCAACATCTCCACTGTTTGTCAAATTGACCTCAGCCCACACAACGTTATATTCTGCCCTGTAAATTACAGCTGGTTTGATAGCAGATCGAGGTACTTGGTTCTGGGCTATAAACAACCCTCTAGCGATGCAAAAACATGAGAAATCTTTAAGCCCTCCTATTGCTATTGGAGCTGGTATCCGCCACCGTCCTCAGTAAGAGCAATGAGCTTTAAGATCTGCGTATCTCCATTTGCAGTACCACGGAGTGAGGCTCGTTTTTGGCAATCATCCATGAGAGTGGCTTTGCCCAGGAAGGAGCAGGACATTCATTGTGTTGTCCCAAAGTGGGGCCGTTTACCTGGTGTGCTTTTTGTGGACTGGTGTGCAGACTGTTTTTCAGATATCCATCTCCATTAGAAAACAGCGGTCTCTTTGCGACAGCAATTGTCATGACGGGCCTCTGGCAGGGTGGCAGACAATCTTCCCCGTGTACTCCCGAGGCAGCATGAGTGCTACCCCATGCCGTAAGACAGGCTTGCTCTGCTGTGTCAGGTGAAACCATGCTCTGCCTTGCTGAAAAGCAGCATAAATGACAGTGGTTGTGGAATACCAAATGGCCACAATCCCCTAGACAGGAAAGGGAGAGATGCTTCATCTTGGTTTGTGTCTCAGGCGATGAGACTTTAGAAGCACACCAGGAAAAAGCCGACCCTACAAGATGCATTTGTGCCCCACAAAAAATGCACAACAATTTCTGGACGGAAGATTTTCTGTCCTTGCCAACAATTTCTTATCACAAATTGGGCACAAATGATTTTTCCAAATCATCCCTGCAACAATCCTAGTAGAATTAGTTTCATTTTAATTTCACTTCCTTTTTCATGTATTTTTCCAGTGGATTAAAAGATCCTGGAGAACAGTCTTGTACTGAAATGAAAGACAGTCCAACTCAGTCATTAGCACCGTGAGCTCCAGCTCTGGAAATGCCACCTCCAAGGGAACAAGACACCTCTGTCATTTGTCTTACACTCAAGGGAAAGAAGGTTGAGCTAATGTGCTAAATTCTGGTTCAATAAAGATCCTTGTCTGCAAGAACAAGGCAGTAGACTGTAAGGAAAGGGAAATTATATTGCACTGGTGAAACCGGGTCTGGAAGTCTAAATGTTATTCTGGTACCCACATTGTTAACCGGATGTCGATAATTTGGAATGGGTGCAGAGAAGAGCACTAAAAATGATCCAAGGGCTGGAAAAATCTAGGATGGAGACTTAGAGAACTCAATCTGTTTAGCTTATTAAAAGTAAGATCGAGGGGATGAGTGCAGTGTAACGTATAGGATTTTTCCTGGTTAGAAAATGGGTACTAAAATTGTTCTGTGATTAGTGGAGAAAAGAATAATAAGAACAAATGTCTGAAGTCAAAGCCAAAGAAAATTCAAATGGGAAATATGAGCTTTTTTGTTGTTGTTGTTGTTGCTGTTGTTAACACCAAGTATGATTAACCACTGGAACAAACTACAAAGAGAAGTGGTGGGTTCTCCATCGCTTTCATTTCTAATGACTTAATTTTTTTCTTCTCAAAATGGACAAATGTAAACATTTTCCAGCAGTTATTTGCATTAGATGATTTGTACCAAGTTCAAATCGGACATAATACGCATTCTCCCACTGGACCAGCCATTGCCATGATGAATTTCCAGCTCTATTGTGGCAGAATTGTCCTTTTCCTCAACTTGTATACGGATAAGTAGAGAAATCTACATTGTAAATGGTGCAAATTCCAATGGATTATTTCTGGCAGTGAAGGACCAGCGTGAGACTTGTTTGGTGAAGAATAAAGCTTGATTAGAAGTGACATTCTCAGGAGTGCACTGGAGTGCTATTTGCTTCTTCCTCAAGTGCTGGAGAGGGAAATTAATTTTTGCCAAGACAGCGCGCTTGGTCCTCAGAGAGAAAAGGCACTTTTCCAAATTGCAAGGCCCATGAATGGGACCCAGATGTTCCAGGCAATATTGTTCTTAGTAATAATGAATTGCACATGCCTGGCACTCCCTTGCCAACACCAAGGTTCCCAAGAACTTCTCAGAGAGGGACTTTTTAACTCGCTTCTACAGGTGAAGGTAGTGATACAAAGGCTAATCCTGACACTGATCTTGGGGTTTGTCGTGCTTGGGAGCTCTTGAGTCCCACAGGTGTCGACTGGAACTACTGGTGCTCAGCTCCCCTGGAAAGCAGGGAGATGTTTGACATTTGCTCCCAGTCAGGGAGGACACTGAAAATCAGTCGTCCCTTTTGAAAGTTTTGGCCAGGGTAACACCAGAACAAGGACCTAATGAGAATGGGCACCCAGGAGACTTGGAAACTAATTTTCCATGCTGTTAGATAGAGAGCTGCATCATGTCTTCACATGACAAAAACTGTAAAAAAAAAAAATTCTACTAAATCTCCTTTATTTACTGTCTTCAGATCACAACACATTTAGGTGGAAGGTCTTGCTGGGTGACCTAGGAGGGAAGCACTTTCAGGTGAGTGGCTTGTCCTCAACAATAAACCAGCTGGAATTCAGGTTACATGAAAGTAAATTGATATAAAGAGGGGAAAACCAGTCTTAGATGAGCACGTGCAATAACAGGCTCTTAAATATCTACAGGAGGGAAGTCTTGATATTTAGTAGCTGTCAAAAACCCAAATGTAATTATAGGAATGACTAGAGAAGAGAAAATGGGCTACAGAATGGCATTATGCCATTGTATAAACTCATTGTTCATTCTTGCCTTTGCTACAGAGTGTGGTTCTTGTCTCCCCACCTCAAAGGTGCAGAGGAATGAACAAGTGTGATACGTAGACAAACTTCTGATTGTAAAACAGCTAGCTGGATGGGGACTGGAAAAGCTGCGAGGAGGGAAGGGTATAACAGACTAATACATAGATGGCACAGCTGAGGTAGAGACAGAGTGCAGGAATTAGGGGCCGTCAAGCAAAACTAACTGGTAGTGGCATGAAAACAGCTTTCCCAGAGTCCTCGTTTTTGAAAGACCTGTGTGCAGGCAGACAAGGGTCAGGGCCAGATAAGAGGAGTGGAGCTTCTTTGTTGCACGATGAGGCCAAATTAACTCACTGGCTCCAAAGGGCAGCAAATGCTGTGTCCTTTTGACAGTGGGATGTTCAGCATTGCAGGAATGTTTGAGTCAGTGGGGTTACCAGGAGCTAAGACTCCCTGGGGACCCAAGCAGAGAGGGATCAGGATTTTGACCTCATTTGCTCTAACTTAAGGGATTGCCTGCCATATAATGGAAGTAAAACTATCCAAAGACTTTCTGTAGCCAGGTCCATCATTACGGGGCTGCAGAGCAAGTGCCTCTACTGTCTGGGCTGTTTGGAGGATGGCAACCTGACTCCGTGTCCCATCCACATCCCAGCACCTGCAGGGAACTGCAGCCCATTTCAGAGATGTGGCAGCAAGGACCTGTCTGCGGCACTGGGGGAATTCCTGGCTACGGTTCCCAAATTCATCCATGTGAGATTTTACTGCAGGACTAATGGACCCCGCTGGGGGCTGGGGCTGAAAGAGGTGCCCCAGTTTTCTGGTTTAGGAGTTGACTTTCTGCTGAATTCAGCTGACAGAGGAGATGAGGGACACTAACGAGAACTGCTGTCTTGCACTTTATCAGCCTGTCAGCGCAGCAGCATGGGGGTTTCAAACGCTCACTTCTAAATGAAAAATCTTTCATGCCTGAGAAGATGCTTTTTGTAAAAAAAACTGCTTCATACAAATCATTAGCTGAAAAATCTTCAGGGCTATTTCTGCTTGTAGATGCTAAGGTACATTCTGTCAGACCTGGAGCGAAGATCTCCAGTATCCTATTCCCATGAGCCCCTTCATCAAAGAAGCCATCTACCTTCTGCCATCAGCAGCAGTGCCAACGTTACAGCATGTGAAGCCCCTGTTATCAAAGCTGGGGAAAGGATGGTGCCCGTTATCAAGGATCATAGATTTCCTGATGAGTGATTTACATGAGGCTCTGCTTGCTGAACACCCTGTGGCCCTAGTTGGAAACCTGCGGCAGCAATAGATGGGAATAAGATCAGGGAATTCCTCAACAGAGGTGTAATTTATTAGCAGAGACTGAACCCCTTAACTTGTTTCAGATCGAAGCTTGTGTATTCCAATGTTGGCATGTTGTGTCTGTGCAGCACGATCACCCACATCTCTCCCAAAGGTCCAAGGTGTGTGGAGGAGGAAGGGCACATCTCTGCACCTGGGAAGGTCATGCCCGCAGCCGTGGTCAGCCATGCCCATGCGTATTAATCAGGCTGCATATGAGAGACTCCCCACAGCTCCTCCACATCCGCTTTCCTCCCCCGGGTGCTCATTTTAATACCTCTCAGGCTAGAAGTTTCCCGACTTTAATGGTGGCGGCCAGCTCTTCTCAGTCTACGTGCAAATTTGGACACCAGCAGAGAAATGCAAACTGTATCACCTGCATCCTGGTAGGAAAAGTGTCCTTGCGCACTTCATTGCTGGCTTTTGGGAGCATTTGCTTCTCGGCTTGGTGGGTGATGCCGAAGCAGGGAAGCATGGCTGGTAGGGGCACAGGAAGAACACTGGGTGACTTTCCACTGGCTGCGCTGACAAGGGTGTGCATGGAAGCATGGGAGAGATTTATGGGGCCAGTTCTGCCAAACACTTGTGATCCCACAAAAATTTAGCATCGTGTCCCACAGCGCCTGGCAGGATCACACATGTGTTCCCTTCCAATTGTCTGTGGTGGGACATTATTCTCTCCCTTGTGACCTAATGGTCAATGACTTTTATTTCTTGAGCTTGCCTGTTTAATTAAGGAGTTGCTTCTCACCCAAAGTATGGGATAAGCCAGAATGAGAGCAGCATGCTTCTGAGACTGAAATAAAATCCCAAATGTTAGCTCACCCTCCGTGCTAGCTATTAAAGCTGAATGAAGTGGTTGCATTATGATGGTCATGGGATGCCTTGTAGAATGAACACTATTGTGGGTGAAAACTACTTATTTGACATTTCTCAAGCTGCTTTTAGCATTTGTCCTAAATAAGCCTTTATGCTTTGTCTAAACAGCTGAAGTTGATGCTAATAAAACTCTGGACTGTCCTTTGTCCAAGCACTTTCAATGCTAGATGGCTTCAGTAAACACTTTACATTTTGAAAGCAAAATACTTGCTAAACTTTCACTAAGGCACCACATGCTGAAGTTACTTAATGCACTGATATCAAGACATATTACCAAACTAAAAGGTAACATTTCATGTAGATACAGGAGCTCTGCAGCGATTGGAAATCACACCTGAACTCGCTAATTTGCACATGTGAACTTCCTTTTAAAAGCTAGATAATATACAGGCCTCTGTTGATAGAAAGGATGCACCTCCTGGTGTCACTGCCAAAGGCACCAGGTTGCTTTCTGATTACAGGCTGCAGAGGGTTTCAGTGTGTCTCACTGCCCATGGAGGAAATGTGTCCCTCCTGGACAAACTGTCTTCTAAGAGCAGCATTGTTCTCTACATTGCTCTGAACGCTGTCAGAAAAATGTCTGTAACGCAAACTGGACAAGAACACGCACCATGAGGCTGTGATCACTGCAAAGAATAGTTGATCTGCACATATAACACAGTCATGCAGATAAGCGTGCACAGGCTTGGACAAGGTGTTGAGGTTAGACCTTTTGTGCAAAACCGTATTTGGTCAAAAAGTTTTCCCAATGTGTTTTCCGAGGGGGGGGGGGAAAAAATAAATTTTGACCTGGCAGGGGTTGTTGCAGGGGTTTTGTTGGGGGTTTTTTTTGGTAGGTTTTTTTTTCTGTTTGTTTGTTTTGTTTGTGTTTGTTGTTTGTTTGTTTGTGGGTTTTGGCTTTTTTTTTTTCATGTTGATAGAAATTCCTGTAGGCTTAACACAGGGCTTGGAGGGCGAAATAGAAATGAGAAGCTTTTTGTTGCTTGAATCTTCAGGGGAAAAAACTCTGCTTTTTGTTCCCAGATATGGAATTTTTTTAAATGCAAAGCAGTTTTTTAAAGTGTCAGGGAGCCTTTTGGCTCTTCAGTGAAAAGGACAGAAAACATGAAGAAAATCAAAAGTGGCAATTTTAGCACTTCATAACAAGCAGCAGAGATTCCTTGACTTTTGTGAACAGAACCTGCTGCCGCTGCAACAAAAAACTGCTCCTGGAGAGTGACCAGCGGGTCTTCCCATGGGAGGAGGACTCTCCCATGGGATTGCCAGGCACAATCAGCACCTTGTCCCAGCCAGAGGATGCCGTGGCTGTGAGGGAGTAACAAGCAAAGAAGGCTTACAGCACCACGAGGCTGCTGAGGTTCTGGAAGGCGTAATCGGGAATGTGCCAGATCTGGTTGAGAGCCAGGGTCATGGCTTGCAGTGCTGGCAGGTGGTTCAGAGCTTGGACAGGGATCTCCGTCAGGGCATTATCATCCAGCCACAGGTGACGCAAGGAAATCAGCCCCTCAAAGCTCTTCTCGGGCACCACAGAGATAAGGTTTGCATCCAGGCGTCTGAGTGGGAAAGAAACAGGGTGGGGATAAGTGAGAGACGGAGCTAGCATCGCTTTATGTGCCCGCAGTGTTATGCAAAGGGAGTTTTGATGCCAAGGCTGGATGGATTGATGGCCAGGAAGATTGGAGTAGGCTGTAAATAGTGCTTAGCATAAGGAGGTCTCAGTGCAAGGTTCCTGCCTGTGCTTGGAGATGTTTGACCGCTGCCAAGGATAGTCGCTTCTTGATGACATTTAGTGCTGCCAACTGGTGGCAACTTCTTAAACTAAGTGGTGGGACTAGCTCCTTTCATGCGGACCCACCAGGTGGACACTGGTCAGCTGTAGCTTGCAGGCACCCCCCTTAAAAATGAGCATCAAAACCGCATCCCCTGGGGCCGGGCTTGGTCTATGAAGGCACAGCCCTATTTGGGGTACCCCACTGCCTGCTCAGACCTACTACGGTGGGATGTGCAGGATGGCCAAACTGTGTGGCCGCAGCTGTATTCCAGAAGAAAAGGATTTCTCTGGAAACGTGAAATACGTGGCAGGCCTGCTTGGGGTCCTGTGTTTGATCCAAACAGCCAGAGCTACCTGCAAAAGCCCTGGGAACAACTCAGACCATATATCACGGCGCAGGAATTAAGCCTGTGCTCTCTGTATCACACATGTTCAGGCCTTTCTTTCTCCTTGATTTGCTAATTGTGTTTGGTTTTTTTTTTTTTTGTTTTAATCATCATGGAAACCTTAAGGCAGTTGAGTTGGAGGTTTAATTTGGTGAGAAACTTTAATTTTTAAGACATGTTTTTGTTCCAGAATAGAATAAGAAGCCAAAAAATATTAAGCTTATTATGAAAAAAAAAAAAAAAGTTAAAAAGCTAGGTTTGGGAATCATCTCTCTTAAAGATCTCTTATTTCAACAATAGTGAGCAGGATACAATGTGTTATCTGTAGATTTTAAAATCAAAATATAAGAGGAAAACACTTCAAATTTGGATGAAATACCAGGAACCAATTACACCAAGGAGAAAGAAAATTCTGATTTCCATCCGCAGCCAACAGAGTTTATTTTATTTTTCCAAGCTATCTAAAGGAAAGATCTCTGAATTCAAATTGCAAAGAGAAAGCACTTTGCTTCTTATCAAAGCATGAGAGAAGCAAGTTAACAGAACTGTCATGGCCTGGTCCTCAAATCAGTGATCCTCCATAAAGGAATGTGGTATAGAAATTAGTGGTTTTGACCACATAAAGTAGTATTTTTGATGAATGCTGGACACTGATCCCCCCTGGCACCCAACCCTTGTCCAAAGAGCACAGACATATTTCCTAGTTCGCAAACCACTTCCCAGCACCCCGCAATAAACTACTAGTCTGCAGGAGGAGAAAAAATGACCCATCAGGTGCACGGAGCAGGGAAGACCCCAGGTGTGAGCTGTGGTCTCTAGAGAGGGGCAGGGGTAGCATTTCCTGTGAAATTCTCAGTTGGTCCTGGGAAACAGACCTTTTCCTATGCCACAGAGAAAAGTGTTTTCTACACTGGCTCTTCTGACCCATATGGACAAAACTGGGTATTTGTACCTGGTCAAGAAGTGCAGTCAGACCTTCCTGACATCTCCCTTGGACAACTGTCCTTTAAATGCAGTGCACAAGACTTGATATACCACCTCAAACTGAAATGATACCCCAAGGTGGATTAAATAACTATTTCATTACTCCCATTTTGCCACGTTAATGTATTTTTCAAAGTACAATGCACTTCTATTGCTGCAAATTGTGATTTTCTGGTGCAAGGCTGCTCAGCTGGGAGGTTTTCAGCCAGCTGTATTGATTCCTCCATGGATGACAAAAGCACATTGCACCCAAAGCTCAGCTCAGTTGCCGCAGGATTTGTATCTTTGCTCAGAGGGCTGACACAAGAGAGTATATATTTTCCTCTTGTAGAGGGTGGGCATGTTGCAATTTCTGCCCCAATTTACCTCCTTTTACCAAAGCTACAAACAAATCATTATTCATCTTCCCAAGAATACAAATCTAAGAATAAAGAGCAGAAAAGGAAACCCTGCAGCAGCTCAGGTTAAGATTAAAGACTGTATTTGAAAATTTTCATCGAACTGTGTTGGGACAAACAAGAACTTTTTGACTAAAATTAAAACTTGTGTGGGAAATGTTAATATTTGCTTAATTTTTCCATTCCTTCTTCAGCATAAGAATTCTGTTAGTTTTTGGCATCATAATCCATTTAAAAAAAAAAAAAAAAAGAAGCACTGCTTACTTTTCTCAGAGACATTCTTTCATCGAAATCCCTATATGTTTACTGAAAATTGTTTTAAAGTGAATGCTCTGTTTCAAGTTTAATTAATTAAAGAACAGACAATGAAAATATCTGCTGAGTTCAAAACCAAATTAAGCTTTCAGAAATGGAGATGCTAAAACAGAGCCAAGGGCTGGTACACCAGGCCAGGCTGTCCAAGACAGGGATGGTTTGCGGCAAGGGAGCTACGCGGCCAGGCGCGTACAGTCCAGGAGGTTCCTCCAGTGCATTGATTATAACTTTTTGACTTGGCGGTGGAAGAGCCAACACGAAGAGGTGTACTACTGGACCTAGTACTGACAAACAAAGAGGGGTTGGTGGAGGACGTTAAGGTTGGAGGCGGGCAGCCTTGGCTGCAGTGATCATGAGAAGGTAGAATTCAGGATTATGTGTAGTAGGCATAAAAAGACAAGTAGGGTTGCAACCTTGGACTTCAGGAGGGCTAACTTGGATCTCTTCAAGAAACTGCTTGGAGAAATCCCATGGATTTGAGCTCTAGAGGGTCAGGGGGCTCAAGAGTATTGAAGTATCATTTTCTCCAAGCTCAGGAATGGTGCATCCCTAAGAGCAGGGAGCTTCTGAAAAAGCTCAAGTGGAAGAAGGAAGTTTACAATATGTGGCAGAAGGGGCTGACCACTTGGGAAGATTACAAGAACGCTTTCTTTGCTTCGGAAGGTCAGGCCAGCCCTCAGGACTCCCAGACTTTACAGGTAACAGAGAAAGTCTGGAGGAAGGAAAGCAGCTCTGTAGAGAGGGACCTTTGTTGTCCTGGTGGCCAGGACAACAGGATGACCATGAGCCAGCAATGTGCACTTGTGGCCAAGAAGGGCAGTGGCATCCTGGGGTGCATCAAGAAGAGCATGGCCAGCAGGTGGAGGGAGGTCATCCTCCCCCTTTAATCTGCCCTGGTGAGGCCACATCTGGTGTGCTGTGTCCAGTTCTGGGCTCCCCAGTTCAAGAAGGACAGGGAACCGCTGGAGAGGGTAGCAAAGGGCTACAAAGATGATCAGGGGACTAGAACATCTTTCTTATGAGGAAAGGCTGAGGGATTTGGGCCTTTTTAGTCTGGAGAAAAGAAGTCTGAGGGGGGATCTCATAAATGTCTACAAATACTTAAAGGGAGGGGGCTGGGCGGATGGGGCCAGTCTTTTTTCAGTGGTGCCCCGTGATAGGACAAGAGGTAACGGGCACAAACTTAAACATAGAAAATTCCATCTAAACTTGACGAGGAACTTCTTTGAGGGTGGCAGAGCACTGGCACAGGCTGCCCAGAGAGGTGGTGGAGTCTCCGACTCTGGAGACATTCCCAACCCGCCTGGATGCCATCCTGTGCCCCCTGCTCTGGGTGACCCTGCTCTGGCGGGGGGTTGGACCAGATGATCTCCAGAGGTCCTCACCAACCCTGGGTATTCTGTGATTCTGTGACAGTGCCCCAGGTGTTAGTGAAACCATTCATGCTGATGGATTTGCTCCATGGCTATTTAGCATATGGTCAGGAAAGGCATTTTTTTACATCCATGGTCCACAGGTATGGGAGAAGTGCCACTGGGGTAGCGTGGGTTCTTGGTGGATTTTTTTGAGGTACTCAGGCACCTCACTGTCTTTGTGGATCCCTGTGCTTAGCAGTGGAGCAATAATTGAGATTTATCTAAGGAGTTTGTTAATGCTCCTGGGTTGGACACTAGCTTTGGGCATGCTGCAGCTCCAAGCCAGGCTATGCTCCACGTCTCCACTCCCTGCCGTCAATGAGAGGTCATCTCTGCAAGACTAAAATGAACACCAAGTCTTCTGTCTCCTCACCTCCGCAGGGGCTGCCCGGTGGCAATGTGGCATGTTATGATGAGTGTGGCCACTGTCTATGAGACGCTATCTGGAGAGCAGCGTGCTCAGGGAATATTGGTGAGCTCCAGCCATGGAATTGGTGCCTTAATCCACTCAAGAGTATGACAATCAGATCCCAGCCAGATTCCTCAGTGGAGTGAAAGGGAGACTTTCTGCTGGTTGCAATAAGATGGACAAGGGCCTGAGGAACCTCAGAAACAGCAGCCTGCTCGGACCACAGCATAGCAAGGTGCACCGATCTGGAGCCAGTGACGTTAAAATTAGGAACAAGGAAGAGCCCAGGTGAAGGCATTTCACAGGCAGCATGACAGGCAGGATTCCTTATGTACCTTTGCAGCATTGACAAAGGAACAGGGAACACGGACTAATGGCTGCGTTCCTGGTACCAAAAGGTCTCCGGGTTGGTTAATTGCTCCTCAGGGAGTTGCTCGCTCTTTCTGGAATAGAGGTGCATTCTTTCTAATAAAAGCTGTGCATGTGGGGATTGCTAATTGCTATGGCTTTCAGACAGCTCTCCACTCTCTTCTGGAGGGAGAAAACCTGAAGTTTTTGGCACAGAGTTGTTAGCAATTATATCAATTATACTAAGCAAAAACCAACGCAGCAGTTCTCTCCTTTCTTCAGTGTGTGACTCTGGCTCTGTAAGTGTTTTGTGTTATGATTTATACCTAAGATAATTGGGCCGATTAGTGGGTAAATGGGGCAGCGCAGGCTGGGGCTGGCTCCTCACCTTCCACAGAGGTATTTTAATCTTTATTTCACCAAATCACTCAGTTGGTTTTCCTTGCAAACATTAACCCATTTGTTGCTTACAGAGGAAGATGCCTCCTTCACAGAGCCGCTGGATGGCTTAGACATGGGACTTCGTCATGTGCCTGCTGTCAGGCAGTGCTGTAGGTCTGGAGAGCAGATGAGACAGACAGTGGTCTCCAAATGTCTGCATGGACAAGATTTCCAAGTGACTTCACAGGCTCAGGCAAGGTACTGCAGAACATTGTCCTGTTCATTGCAGGCAAAAGGAGCTGATTTTAAGTGGGACGTTCAAGAATAACAACATATGAAAATCACCAGCTGCTTGAAAGTCTCAGCTTCTGGCATTAGATCTGCATCTACTGCTGATCGTTATGAGGCATTTACATGACTTCAACATGACACTTATCCAAAAGTCCTGAAAGTACCTGGAATCACCTGGGATTTTACTCCATTTTCTGTTTTAGGGACTACAGAGATGGGGAGAGAGGGACCTGCCTGCGAACACCATCAGAAGTCCCTTGGCTTTTGTTCTGAGGCATTGCCTATATCATATTTGTTCCCCGAGCAGACGTTCATGCCTGTGCTGAGCTCTGGTGAGAGGAGCAGGTCAGCATCAAATGCAAGTATGTCTGAGCCCCAGCAGTGGTGCCTTTGCTGCTGCTGTAGCCAGTGTCAGCTCTGGGGAGCCAGAGGAACCTGTGTGGGCTGAGAAAGGGAAGCCTTTCCTTGGGCAGGACAGTGTCAGGTAGGCTTTGTGTGGATGCAGGGTTACAAGCCCAGTATGCCTTTGAAGATTCACTTCTTTGCTTTGAGCATTGTCTGTATTTGATAAAGGCTTGAGGAGCAATTGCTGCCTTCTTGCCAGAAACAGTCTAGAGATGATCCTAGGATCAAAAAGATTCCTAGAAGGAAGCGAGCAGGTAGGGAACCCCTTTTCTAATGAGAAAAGGTCAAGACTGGGAGATTCCTCCTTCTCGGTGTGCAGAAGAGAAACCAATGCGATCAGTACGGCCACACAGGAGGTCCGGTTGGTGGTGAGGCTATGTACAGTTGCCATTTCAGCAAGCACGTCACAAGTTTTGTATTAATTCTGACAGGTCAAGCTATATTCCAAAGTCTTTGGTTTCCTGTGCCATAGACCCAGCAGTTTCTAAGAACTGTCCTGTTCCAAGAACTGCTTCCAGAATGTTTCAGAGGATGGACAAGTGTGTTTCCTAGACATCTGTAAGCACACACATCCTGCTGTCTGTAATATGACTGGCAGAAGCATGCGGCAGTGGATAACCAGAAACTGTCTGTTCCCTAACAGATGTGCTGCAAATCTCAGGGTATGACCAGCAGAAGCAACTTTACCCACATATTTCCAGGTCCTTCTGGCTGTGGAGCATTTACGGGGGGAGCTGCAGCCTGGAAACCAATAAAATGCACAGTGCCATGCTGTCAGGAAACATCCTGACTTTTGCTGCTGTTCTTCCTTCCTTCCACCTAGTAGAGCCAAAAATTGCCAGCTGTCTGTATGCCTTGGACAAGCTATGTGCAGTGATGGATCTGCAGTATAAACTTTGTGATGTTCCTCCACTGTCCACAGCACAGCTCAGTCACAACAGGACACTGGGACTTCAAACTCCAATCCATCCTCCCGGCATTTTTTGCAATTTATTGGGCTATTATTTCCCTTAATAAAACTGAAGAAAACTTGCCACCAAAGATCATAGGCAGCAGTGTGTGGTACTGGCCTAGGCTGTCCTCTCTCCAAACCAGGGAGCTCCTCTGCATCTTGATTATCTGCCCGCAGCAGAATATAGAGCATAAAGAAAGGGTGGTCTGGGGAGAGAGCCGTGACCCTCGAAGGAGTGACAACTGACCCGGCAACAGTGGGAGGAAGAGCTGGTCGCCCACCCCTCCCTGAGACCACCCTGTCCTCGGGGAGCGAGATGCTTGCTGTCTTCCCCGGCCGCAGTGTGCGTGTGTGTTGGCTGCACAAAGCTGATCTCACCAGAAACGTCTAATTGGTGCCTTCAGGCAATCGTGTCTCTCTTCCTGTCTGAGTTTATCTTGAAAGGCTCGATTGAGTTACCTCCTATCCCATAACAGGATCTAAGTTCCTTGTAGTAACATAAGAAGGAGATGATGTCACTGCAGCTAAACTTCTCCGATAACTTACTAATGACTGGGGCCAACACCTCAGCTCCTTTCTCAGGCAAAACTCCCAGACGCACTGAGTCAGTACCTGGCGTGTGAGCTCTTGCGCAAGCAGATGAGGGCACAGTGAGGGAGGACAGCTCTGGAGCTGTGCAAAACATCCTGCTGGAAGGTTCTGCATGCCAGCCTGGCTCCCCCCCTGCCACACTGCCCCAAAAGCCAGCTCCATGTGTGCTACTCTTTCTGCCAGGCGCAGCACCCCATGGGGCTTGGTCACCCAGAGGCAGGATGCTATGGGTCCCTGAGCCTGCCCGAATAGCCCAGGTGAGACAAGGGCTTCTTCCATCAACTGGTACCAAATGGGACAGGAGAAAGGCAGCTGGGTATTGCAGTGCTAAGCCTGAAAGTGGGAAGCTGAGTTCAATTTTTGCTCTGCCTGTCATGTCCTTGTGGTCACAATGTACTGCGGAAACAGTGGGAGAACGGACCTGTTGGAGCAGGTCTAGAGGAGGGCCACAAAAATGATTAGAGGTCTGGAACACCTCTCCTATGAGGATGGTCTGACAGAGTTGGTGTTGTTCAGCCTCGAGAAGAGAAGGCTCCAGGGATACTTGACAGCAGTCTTTCAGTACTTAAAGGGAGTGTATAAGAAAGATAGGGACAGACTTTTTAGCAGGACCTGTCGCAAAAGGACAAGGGGTAATAATTTTAAACTAAAAGAGGGTAGATTTAGACTATTGGAAGAAATGTTTTACATTCTACATTCCAATTACATTGGAATAGGCTGCCCAAAGTGGTGGTAGATGCCCCATCCCTGGAAACATTAAAGATCAGGTTGGATGTGTCTCTGAGCAACCTAATCTAGGTGAAGATGTCCCTGCTCATGGCAGGTTTTTGGACTAGATGACCTTTAAAGGTCCCTTGCAACCCAAACTATTCTATGATTCTGTGTTTCTATGATTCTATGAATAACACATTATTCAACAGGTAAAACATTGCCTTGTAGGCCTGCTCCAACACCTGGACTCTCTGCCCCTGCCACAGAAGAGATCACAGCCTTCAAACAAGATTCACCAGAGTTTCCCATTTCCAAACTAAAAAACTTTTGTGAAACTCATCCCAGGCAGCAAATGAAGACACAAACATGTTTCTAGTCTGTTGGCTGTGGAACAGAACCTGGTGGAAAAGTTTGCAGGGCTCTGTTTGGACTGCAATGAGTCTTCACTCCTGACTTAATGGGGCACGTACCTCTGGGAAGCCCTCCATGAGCGATGCTCAGGAAATGAAATCAGAGCAATACCTAGACTCCACACAAAGTGCCTTTGCTACAAACAAGAGGGCTTTGTTATCCCCAGTTGCAGATACCTCCAAAACCCCTCAGGTCAGAACCGTGCAAGAAGGATTGCCAAAATCTCTGTGGAGCTACAGAAAATGCTGACAGTTGGGCAGCTGCACTCTACTGCTGTGCTTGGAGGTGCTTGGCTTTTCCTGTCCTCCTCCTTCCTTTTTATGAAGGGAACGGTAGCTTTGCCCTGCGTTGCAAGGGGCTGTGAAGGGAGCTGCCTCACCTCAAGCTCAGTTAGCACTGCTGATGGCTGTTAGGAGACAGATTGCTTGGACCACCTGCAGCCTGGGCTAGCAGAGACCTCACAAATCATGACACTGAGCTCTTATTGCCAAAGACACCATGTCTGATAGGGCCTGTCATGCACAGGGCTGGCTCCTCCTGTTGTTAAAGTTTCATTTATGTCTGTCACATCTCCGGTTAAATATTAAATTGGTGTTTATCCTACCAACACAACCATTGATTCCTATGCCTTACTTCATAAAATGAGATGGTTCCGTACTTTACATCCCTTTACATCCCCCTTCAGTCTCACTAGACTGAAGGGCTCCCATCTGCCTTGCCATGGGGGGATCTTCTTGAAGTCTACAGGGTTATGAAAGAGGTAGAGAGTTGAAGATGACAGCAGACTAAGGGCCACAGCTGTGACTTGCATAGAGGACTAAATGCCGCATAGATGGATGCCTGTTTAAATATGTTGTTCATTTCTTACTTGCGTTCCTGTCTCCAGTTTACCTGAAGCTTCTCTGTGGTTTGTCAGGAGTGCTTACACATTCAATGCATGTAACATCTGGAACCCATCTTTCTTTTGCACTGACAAATCTACTGTATGTAACATCTGGGACCCATCTTCCCTGCTGTGCGGCTGTATCTACTGTATGTAACATCTGGGACCCATTGTCCATCTTCTCTATTGAGTCGTCACTCGGGAAATGCAGCATGCCCTGGATACTTATGTATATAAGTGAGTGATTTAAGGTTCATGAGTCCCCATAATAAAGGTCAATGGAAAACACATTGGAACTTACTATATGACTCATACGCAAGTGTGTGTGTGTGCAGATCGTGGATGTGAGCCGTGATTATTATTTCTTTAGTGTCTCCAATGTTCTAGGCACTGTGAGGGCAGTCAAGGTAACTGTGCCTCTTCCTGAAAGCTAGTGCAGCCTGAGATGGGAACTGAAAGTGCATATGAGAGAGCGTGGAGACATGCTCTCTTCACAGCATGGACACTCACAAGCATGAGCCATATGGACATTTCCCTTACATAAACTTCACAGCATATCATTGCTCAAAGCCAGGGAGTAATGGATGAAGGACAAATGGAGGCAGGGATTTATTGGGTCACTGCTAAAGATGATACATTCAACAGCTTGTGTGTGGTCTCTAAATCTTCCTCTCAATAAAAGCTATTGAGGTCACTGTAGTGGGGTAACTATATGATGTAGTGGGATAACCATATTTCATGCTTTTTCACTGCTGAGCAGAACAGCTCTAATCTGACCGGCTGAGTTCCTGCCACCGCCAGGAAAAAGCATGTCTGTGATGTACCTAGTATTGATGTCAGAAGCCTTTCTCATTTCTGACTTGCCTCCAGAACAATGGGTTACAAATTCAAATCCCTCCAGCTCTGGAGTGTAGAGAAATTCCTCTCTGATTAATAGGTAAGCTGCTCCTTGCACTTGTATTTTTGGGCAAGACAATCTCCTCCAATAGTTTTCTCTGAGAGCTACAGAGATGTGTGCGTGCTGGAGGAGAGAGGATCAGCTCTGCTTTGGTACCCAAGCTCTGATGATGTGCGTTAGCTTGGTGAGCTGTTTTTGCCAGATAAAAGTGGGAGGTGGGTAACAGGGGCAATTTTTTTCTCTCCTGGGGTAGGGAAAACATGTCTCATCGGATCTTATTCACACGGAACTTGAAACCAATTATAGGGCCTTTCCTATAGAGAAGGGAAAAGCAGAATCCTCCAGAGTGACTCCCCCCTGCCCAAACAGGGCTCTGAGATAACAGGGATGATTCACCCTCAGGAGATGTTGATCATTTTCCACTGCTGACTAGCTGAGATGAGTAACATCTAGACGGCTACAGTTAGAGGAGGTTAATCCACCTGGTCTACCCGAGGGAGATGTGGGCACAACAGCAGCTTACCTGAAGGCAAGGTTGTGTAGTGAGGCCGTGGAGGATGACTCAGAAGAATTTGATTTCCTTGCTGGTGGTATCTTAGGATCTCCCACCATGAGGGAAAGATCTAGCACTCCAGTCACAGCAGTGGCACGGAGACACCAACCTCGTGGTCCCAGCCACTTGACTTCCTAACTACAAACCTGGCCCAGGCTGCTGTATTGTCATGCCAAATGCCAGCTTGGCTGATCCCGCTGCTGTTCTTTGAGGGCCGTAAAGGGGAGGCAGTGAAGCTGCTTGCTGGGGACTACCAAGAACGCAGTGACCAAGCCACAGTTTTTGCCCCTGTAAAAGAGGGCAATGCATTTTCTGCCAAGTGGATTTGCCAATGGATTTTGAAAATGTATTTACTGCTCATCATTGCAGTAAAAATTCTAGTGCTCTTCAAAGGTACTGGGGAACACTCTATAAACAACATGGGGAGACAAGCTGAATGGCAGAGAAAGCTGCTGGAATAAGAAGTAAGTTCCAGCTACACGCTTTGTTTCCCAGTCTGGGATACTCTTGAACCCAGACCAGGGATTTGGATCAGGCCAGCGAAAGCAGAGGGGCAACTCCAGAATCTGAATCTTGGATTTTGCATTTTTATACAGTTTTTTCTCCTCAAACCTGGTCTGCTATTGCCAAGCTATTGTTGCCAGTCCTGGTGACAAGCACAGATCTTCAGTGGCAGCTCAGACTGGGTGAAGTGGAGAAAAGATCTAGTGAGTGGCAGGTTGGATGACAGCCTGTGGTATGTGGAACCAGAAGAATCTTGCCTACCCAAAATCTATGCCAAAAAGCAGTAACTCCTCTGAATTTGGTTTCTCATTCCTGAACCAAATGGTGAGATGTGGCCCGAGAGGAGGAGAACCTCAGTCCCTTCCAGGGACATCAGCCCACCTGAATCCGAAGGATGAAACCACAACCGTAACATTTCCTCACTGTCTGAGCACTGGCTTAACTACACCAGCTGCAGGGGCCACCTTGCCATTTTTCACGTGAGTCTCAGTTTGTGCACACTACACCTGGGAGGAAGGATGATGGCCTGTGGAGCCAGAGAGGCTCCTGCTTCCATACAGCCCGTGAGGAATACTAACAGCAGCCAAACTGCAGCCAGGACTCACCACACAATGGCTACATCACTCCATGAAATTACCCGCAGTGCATCCATATGCCTGACACGCCTGACTGTGATGTTCACTTGGATGTGGTAGACATCTGCTCTTGGCCTCTCCTAGACTTTCTTCTTTGTAGAAATACCATTAAACACTTGAAATGCCAAAATGGAGACCAAACTTCTGAAAACAAGAATGGGGACAAAGCTCCACTGACTTGCTCCTCTCCTGAGCTCCCTGCTGAGAAGAGGTGTCTCAGGGAAAAGAGAGGATTGCAGAGATGGGGCAGGAAGGTTTTGAGCAGTAAGTGTCTTCTAGAGTGGAAGAAACTTCTTTACCATGCTGCCTGCACTGTGAAACTTGTTCTGGGCTCTCTTTCCTGCTACAGGCATGCTTTCTGCTGTAAAGTGGTCTATAACAGATGAAATTCAAGGTCCTCTGCTCTCAGCAGCAGCAATCACCAAGAAAGTACTTGCCGTTGCTTTGTTTCAGTCTATATTCACGGTTAAGAACTACTTCACTGCTCTTCCCTGACCTCTTTTTCATTGTGCTCCAGAAAGACCTGGTGGCCAATAAATCACGTTACAGGACTGAGGTGGTCTTGCCACAAGACAACTTCTATGCCAACAAATTGTAAGTCACTGCTGTGTTATGTTGACTTTATAGATTTCTGGTTTTCCATAGCTTTTATCCTCTAAACACCCAATGGAAACAACACCTTTCTTAAACCTTACTGCATCACATGTGATTTATAGAGAAGAATACTGCTGTTAACAGCAAACTGTCAAATCTCAGATCAAAGAAGTGAAACGAGGAATGAATTGACTGAGCTCTTCAGGCCATGCTGATTCCAAAGGAATTTTTTTCTTCCTTCTGTCACAATAATTTATATATTTGTGAGAATCTGATCAGGTGGGAAGAGCTTTCCTCTGCTGTCTACATCAAAGTCCACATGTTCTCAAATTGCTATAAGTCATTCTTTGCATTTTAATCTCCGGCCATATGTATAAAAATAATTGCCTGCCTTGAGGGACGGGGGATGAAGCAGTCTTTATTACATTTCCATAAGACTCCAAAAGGTTCTTGCTAAAGATATCAGAGGAGTGAATCAATGGGTTGGAAAAGTTTGCTTTAGGTGCCTGAAACATGCTGACATAGAGGGAAGGTCTCTTGCTTATCTGCAGTTGCTTCTCTGACATGCTGCACAAAGGAGGAGTTGCCAAGAGACCGAAGACAGATGGAGACATGGTCACAGGTTTTTTTCCTGAGCCCCTTTGCTTTATCAAACACGCCATCAAGTCCAACAGCAAGAGAGTTAATGCCTTCGGGAGACAGGGCTAACGAACTGCCTGTGAGGACTGAAGCCAGTGTGTGCTAGCATTATGGTTCATCTGGCCTGGGAGACAAGAGAAAATTCAAAGTACATTGTGGAGAGGAGGCAAGAAGAGCCCGACCATGCATGGGGAGATTTGTCAAAAAGTGGCTGGGAACCATTCTCCGTGTCTCATGCCACAACTGGTTTCTGTGCTTGCAAATGCAAGGGTGAAGTTGGGCATGGGCTCAGTGTGCTGGAGGCTGCCAGGTCAGAAACAACTGTGGGAAAATCCCACGATCAAGGCTGGTCCAAGGCCCTGATTGTCTTTGATCACTTGGACAAGGCAGATATACGTGAAAATTAATTTATACACCTTTAGCCAAGACACCAGACTTCTAGTTCCCTCTTATCCCAAATTTTAGTATTGATAGACTATGATTTACATGCTCCCTCTCTTCTGGAGCAGGGTTGCCAGTTGTTTAGATGTTTCTGGAGAATCCCTGCACATACAGGCCAGAGGGTGGACTAAGGCTGTGGTTAAGTCCTTGATTCACATGCCGTGCTCCAGGTACCAAGGACTGAATGAGGACATCTAGTGTGATACGCAGGTGGGTATTACAGCTGGAGTCATCCCCACTATACTCAGGTGTCTCCTTTCAAATTGTGTGTCCATCTCCAGCTTTGAATGGAGAGGACCAGACAGTGCTGTGAGTGATCCAACTCCAAAGGCAGGTGCCTACTTCCAGGAGATGATTTTTCCCCCAGTGCATCTACTTCTCTCTCTTGACTAAAGGCTATTGCTCAGGCACATGGAAATGTGCTCAGCTGGAGACTCCCACACTGCTGGTGTCCCACCGGGAGGTTAGATGACATTACGTGTGTTAGTGTCTCCATGCCAGCTATGTCCATACTCTTGGGGTCTGGGGTCTCCATGAGGTGACATGCACCCATAAGTCTCTATGGGAGGAGAAATGAGCTACCACTGGGGGGGAGATAAACGAGTAGATGCCTTTATAGACCAGGGAGAAATGTGAGTCTGGAAGATTTGTGCCTATACTGCTGTGTCTTACTGGGTCAGAAAACCTGCTTCTATTCTAGGGAAGCCCAAAGTTTCTCAAAGTCCCAGTAATTAGCTATTAGTGCAGTTCCTCCCCAGTCTGGAGGAGGTAACCCCAATCTGGAGGAGGTAAAGGAGGTAACCCCAAGGAAATGCACAGAGCTCTAGGATTCATAACCTAGAAATCAGATCACCACACTGGAAGCACAGGCTGGTAACTGTGGAGCTGAACTATGGTGGTAACTTCAGGAAAGCTACACTGCACCAATTAGAAATCTGAACCTCCTGGAGCTCCTGGCCCCAAAGATAGGTGAGAGAAGCTGTGATGGCTGTCCTGAGGCCTCCACATAGCCATATATACTGGAAAAATTCTGACACTCTTCTGGCTGGCACTAATTCCCCCTTCCCCCTCCAAACTGCTGTAGGCAGCATCCACCCAGACGAGCCAGACACACGCCAAGCACCTTCCCAAAATGCTGATCTGCGAGAAACTCCAGAAAGAGACAGCCATTCTCATCACTTTCCATAAGTATTTGAAAAAGAAAAACTGAGGGTTTATCTTGATCTGTTAATCCATCAGGTTTCTTTTCTCTTTGCTTTCTCTACCTCTGCAAGCCTGGTAATTATAATTTATAGCACCTGCTCACTTTGAAATACCTTGGACTCCTTCTGCCTGGCAGAGGAACAGACACAGTGCCCATCTGCTTTAGTTAAGTGCTCACAAACCACAAAGTCGTTAATTAGACTGACACACGACTCTTCCAGAATACACATGGTATGTTGTATTACTGCACCTATAAACCACTGGTAACCAAATACTCTGCCAGGGGATCACAACTGGATCAGAGCATTACGTAAAGCCTTGGCATCCCTTGCAGGGCTCAGAGCATTGCCATCAGGTGTGCGTGTTCCCTCTAATCCTCCCCACTGGGCTTCGCAACATGCTTCCCAGATAAAGCAAGCCTGCTGGGAAGGAAGCAGTTCCCTCACACTTGGTAGGAGGCTCATTCTCCAGAGCTTTGTATTCTCTTATTTTAAAATCCAAATTCCTCTTTTGCCAAGGTCTCCTTCCTGACAGCTCGGGCTCCAGGCAGTGATGTCTCCACATCCTGTAGCTGACACGGAGCAGGGCAGGTCTGATTCTGGCCCCACGGGCATGGCTGCAGCTTCAGAGGGCCTGTGATGAGGGGTGATTGTAAGGACAGGTGTGTCTGATGCGGAGGGGGGTATTTGGGTGGATTTGACACTTGCATCCTCAGGCTGGCTGGCATCCATGGGGCAGAGTGAATCATGAACACCTCTGGCTGGGAAATGCCATACCCCTATAGGGAATGCCTCCCTCTGGAGGAGGAGTGACCCAAACCCCATGAAGTCCCTGAGGAGCGATACTCGGTCATACGCACTAAGGCAACCCAGAGCAGCCAAGTTTTGGGTCAGCACACAAAGTGACCGAGAATGGGTGTCCTAGAACTACAAATGCCCTCGGCACAGAGTTATGTTGAGTGACAGGAAACCTCCACCTGGTTTGCCAGTCTTACCAGCACCTGTGGCAGAGTTTGCAGGAGGAAGCCCCGTTAATGTGTTTGAAATATTATTTGCCAAAACTCGGTACTGCATCTTCCTTGGTTAGAAAAGGTATGGGGGGATCACACAGGGCAAGGAGAACATCCTCTTGGAGAGCATCCACAGGGAAACACCGTGTCCCTCCCAACTCATCTAAACTTGCCTGAATCTAGAGTCATTTTTTTGGCATGCTGCCAGTCCTGCGAAGGACTGGAACTGCAGTAACTAAGGTTTTCCGAGAGCCATTATACCTCACCCAGGTTAGTTAAAGTTAGTGTCCTCCCATTGCTGATTCCTCTTATGGGTGATACCACAGCTGCCATGGAAAATCCTGCACACATGAAGCCCATGGGCTGGCAGCTTTGAGCAGGATCCTTGCCTGAAGACAGAGCCCCATCTTAGCCAGGTCAGAGGGGAAGTGCAGGGGGAGGCTCACAGAGGAGAGCAGTGTAAGCTCAGTCTCTGTGACACCTGGCCAGTGTTTCTCCTTCCTTGTTTCTGGTCTTCTAGAGACAGATGTGAGAGCAGGACATGTTAACAGAGAGCTGCTGCTTCCTCTCCCTGGAGGTGGAGTCCTTTGTTCAGGCTGCCACAAAAAAAACCTGCATGGGAAGGCATGCATTGTGTTTGTGCAATGCAAGAGGGCTCCAATGTGGAACAGGCTTTCCTGGGGTCAAAGTACTCTGGAGAGAAGAGTTCATGTCCTGACTCTGCCGTGGACTCTCTGATCATTCTGGACAGGAGACTTCTACTTCCCTGTGCATCATCCCCTAGTGAAAAAAGAAGAATAACTTTCCTTCTGCTCTCTGAGTGACAACATTTATTGGAGTTTCTTTCTGCCTGGACTTTCCTCACCTTGAGCATGTATGTACAAATTGATCTCCTGCTGTTAGAGACCTTCAAACTTGCTGCACACTTCCTAGCTGATACCATGGCCTCACAGCATGCATCTTGAAGAACCTGAGGAGTGTCTGGCTGCCTGCACCGTCCAGCACTCAGCAGAGGGACTTCAGTACAGATTTGAACACACCACATGCCTGGGACCCCAGCTTGGAGCCCAGCAGAGCAGTGAAAGGACCCAGCTTCTAAGTCCTACCAAGGCTTGGGTGCACGTGTTCTATGTCAGTGGGCATCCTCTCTGAATGCTCAAAAGGCAAAACAGCTGCCACCTTTGGAGATAACTGGAGTTTATTAATCATTATTTTTCTTTCCTATTTCAGAGACTCCACTGACACATTAGGTTTTTTCTCTGTTTCAACTCTAACAGCTCTGTGCAGGCAGTAATTGCCAACCTCTCTCTGTCCGTACTGACTAGAAGCATCCCCTTCTGTCCCATTTGTTTGGCCACCTCATCCCTTGGTTTGCCTGATAAGGTCTACTGATAGAGCTCTGCTCAAAACAATTGTTCTCAGATTCCACTTTGTTTGGCTGCCTCTGTTGTAAACCTGATAAAAGACTTGTGTATTGAGAAGTCTGTTTTTCCTCTCCTAGGTCAGCTTGTCTGAAGAGATACATACTTTCCCTTAAAATCCTGCCTGAATCCCAGAATGATGAATGTGGACATCAAATGCAAATATCTGAAAGAGCAAGAAAATAACCAGCACACAATCCCTTTCTGTCTAGTACAGCTGTCTGTTCCACCCCACTCCTCTTGGCTCCCATTTTCACCCTGCTTTTCAGCTGTCCTGCCTGCTTAGGATGTGTTGCCAAAGTGCAAATCAGATAGTTAATATTCCATGGTGCCATACAAGTCTGGTAACTCATGAACTGTCATGATGTGCCACAAGCCACTTCCCCTTTTGAATGGAAAAAAAGTAGTCTCTGGGCAACACAAGTACACTGGGTCTTGGATAGCCCAACCAGTAATTTTTGGAAACCATGCTGTGGGTGACCTACGGGTGTTCCAGGCTGGCTAATTTTTTTGGCAAGGAATACACAGGAGTCTCATAAACTTGTGGAAAATGACTCAGATATTTGAAAAAGAGGAAAAAAAAAAGTCTCTCAAATTCAGACCTCTTGGTCTGGGGTTAGTAACTACATTTGGAGAAGTCATGATAGCGCCAGTGAACACCAATCGGAGTGTCTTAGCTCTGTATCTGCCTTAAGACATAGTGACTGTCCACACTGTGCCACTTCCATTTTTCAAATCAAGTCTTATTTATCTTTATGGAGCATTTTCCTGTTTGAATGGAGAGAGAGGGTGGCTACAGAAGAGCATCCCTAAAAATGAGCTAGAAGGAGAATTATAAGACTCTGCAAGCACTGGCTTTTTCTCCCTTGGGGGAGAAGCACAGGGTGGAGACCCAGGATGAAAGCAGGTCACGCTTTCACCAGCGTGAGACACAGCGGTGGTGCAACCTCATAACACACACTGTGTGTCTTCAGAAATGTCCCCCTCCACCCAGGAGGCAGGGCTGTGCCTCGCAGCCATGCTGGTCTTAGATACCAGACGTGGCTCTTGGGCCTTCCCTGTGCCCAAGGGTTCACTGTTGTACAGATTCTGTATAAAGAGGAGAAAGTGCAAATCACCTCTTTCTGCAGGTGCCCCCCACGCTTTCAAGTGGCCAAGCCAGAGACACAGACAGGGCTTGGTGCAGCGCTGACAGGAGTAAGAGCTGCCTTGTGCCTGTCCTCTTGGAAAATGACAATCTGCAGAGAATAACTGTCTGGGAGAATAACTACCTCCTGTACTGAGGGCAGGTTGTACTGCAGCCTGCTGCTGAGCTGCGACCAGGGTCTTTCTGAGGGGCACCTTCTGCCCATCCTTTAACCAGGTAGCTCAGCCAGAGAAGAGGTCTCCATCATGTGGGACACTTCTGAAACTTTTGCTTCCAGAGACTGCCCCCACCCCTGGCTTGAAGAGCTGGACTCAGCCTTAGGGACACGGCATGGAAAAGCGACTGTAGGGAACCTGACTCTTATGGCTTTACCCTGAAGCACAGAAAGAACAGGATGGGTGAGGCGGGTTCACTGATGTGAGAGCTACAGAAGATATTACGGTTTTGCTGCCTGCTTTTAGTTATAGAAACCTCTCTCCTAGAACTTTTCATCTTTCACACACTCTGTCCCAAATACTTCTTCTCCTGGTGACCGGCGGTTATACATACCAACAGTGCCATTGCAGTCTCTAATGAGGCACGGAGGCACATTAATGTGGCACGTGGAGCCAGAACACCTAGGTCTTACTCCTGACTTTGGTATCGCCCTCGCTGTGGATCTGGCTGGTGTAGTCAGGAGCATTGGATGGAGCAGTCCTGCAGGTCAGAAGTTGCTGAACCTTCAGAAGCACAAGGTTGGTTCTGTCCAACCATGGGCTCTGGTGGCACTGATTGCCACACATTCTTCATGGGCATAGGAGAGACAGGCTGAGGGGGGAAAGGGGCATTGCTGGGGCAGCCCTGTTGTGGTGACCTTCCATGTCATGTTACCCTTGAAAGGGAAGTGATTTGGAAAACAGTCTAATCTCCAAATCCCTGCAGTGGCAGGTCTTGACTCTGGCACTGGTGGTGTTGTCAACACATGTGCCAATGATGCTTCAGCAACAAATGGTTCAAATCTCTCCTGGCAGAAAGAACATTCATATCCTGTACAGCCAACACCCCCATTGCAAATTAATATTTGAATTAATATTTACAGAAGCTCATACTTGTTGTTGGGAGGGCTACACATGGAGAACTGTGCCAAATTTGGGGCTGCCCAGCATGAGAAAGATGAAGAGGAACCAGAGGGGTCCAGTGGAGAGCTGGCAACTGAATCAGGGTCCCAGAGCACTTGCCCCATGAGTAGAGGCGGAAGGAGAAGGGTTGATTTCACCTAGCAGGGAAGAGGCTAAGAGGAGATCTGCTAGTGACCCACTAGTGAAGATGATGGAGCCAAGCTCTTCTGGGTGGTTCCAAGGGATCAAGAAAAGAGTAATGACCACAAATTGTGCTCCCAGAGTCTTAAGCTGGACTTGAGGGAAACCTTCTTCCTCAGGGAGAACAGTCCCAGGCCAGGTCACCAGTGAGGGAGGAATCTCTGTGCTTGGAGGGTTTCAAGGCTTCAATAGACTTGGTGCAACTGCCTCATGTAGTATTGGTGATAGTCCTGCTCCAAGCAGGAGGCTGGCCTGGCCCCAGCATCCACCTCCAGCCAAAATTTCAATGATAAAAGGACTGGGACTGAAGTTAAGGATAAGGGATAAAGTTAGTTTTTTGGCAGTTCAGCCCAATTCAGAATGCTCTTACAAGGTTTGTCAGTGCTGCTTATACCAGCTGGGCAATTAGCAAACAGACCTTCCCTAAATTCAGTGGCACTACCAATATTGCATGTCCATACTCAGGAAAACTGCAAATATTTCAGTGATGTGTAATTTTTAGTGACTACAGTAGCACAAACCTGCTGTGGATATAGTTACTTTAAAGGAAAAACACAATCACAGAGTCAGTTTCTTCTCCTGGCTGAATCACTAAAAGCATTTTAAAGCATTTCTACCCTGACACGACTACCTGGGTTAAATGGCCCAACTCGCATGTTGACAGACCAGAGTGTCCTCTATGGTCCCTGTCAGGTCCTTTCCCCACTGTGGTCCACAGTGGAGAGGACAGAGCCCCTTATGGGTGGATATTTTCCAGTGTTCCTTGAAATATGCATTGGTGCTGGTGGCCTTTTCATCACGACGCACACATGGGGAGCTGTAATTTCAACATCCTTTACCAAGCCAGTGTTCCTTCCTTGAAAACTGTCCTCCCCTCCCTTCTACACTAAGTGACAGTAATCTTTGCTTTAATTGGAAAAGAAAAGGAAGAAGGGACAGAACATCCTTGACAAAGGAACTAATGACTCAAATGCTGGGAAGCCCGGGCCCCCCAAGGGACTGTGCAGCTCACAGCATTGATTTTTAATGACTTACAGAGATTGGAGGTTTGGAAGATCTCTCAGTGCCTCTGCAGGGATGCAACTCAGCTGATTGTTCTGCAACATCCTATAATTAGAAAAAAGAAAACTTTGTTAAAAAAAAAAAAAGCCTGTCACAAAATGAAGGATATTGCTGCTTGTTTCTGAAGCTGTCCTGGAGTCTTGCTGGAAAGCTAGAGGGGTTGGAAGGCACCATGTTGGTCACCCAGGGGTCTTAAGCAAGCCTGCAGGCTTCTGGCAGGTGAGCTGCAGTCCAGGCTGTCCCAGGATCCTGCAGTACAAGGTCCCAGGGAGAGGTAAATGAAGCTGGTCTGGAGCACAAGTCTCCTGGGGGACCTGGGGTTGTTCAGCCTGGAGAGAAGGAGGCTAAGGGGAGACCTTCTCGCTCTGTACAGCTCCCTGAAAGGAGGGTGTAACCAGGGGGAGGTCAGTCTCTTCTCCCAAGTAACAAGCGATAAGACGAGAGGAAACAGCCTCAAGTTGTGCCAGGGGAGGTTTAGGATGGATATTAGGAAAAATTTCTTCACTGGAAGGGTTCTCAAACATTGGAACAGGCTGCCCAGGGAAGTGGTGAAATTGCCATCCCTGGAGGTATTTAAAAGACAGGTAGGCGTGGTGCTGAAGGACATGGGTTTGTGGTAGACTTAGCAGTGCTAGGTTAACAGTGGGACTGGATAATCTTAAAGGCCTTTTCCAACCTAAATACTTCCATGATTCTATGATTCTGTCTGCTGGGAGGATATGATGGTAAAGGGGCCTCTCCACTGTATATGTGTGTCAGTTAGTCCAGAGTCATAACCAGTGCTTTCAGCTGAGTTGTCCCATATTTATGCTTGTGTACGGCACCTGTTTCCCAGCGTGTGTCAGTGGTGGCTACCTCTGCAGGGTCTGTGGAAACCAGCCTGGGCGAAGATTTCTCATTCAAGTTGTGGGACAGTTGCAGACACAATGGATGAGGAGTCACTCCACAGCTGTTTGCTAAGGGACTTTGCAGCACTGGCACAACTTGCAGCAGTAACTGGAAGTGTGGTGGGAAAAAGCCAAACCAGCCCAGGGGCTTCAGGTGACTGGAACTGTTGGGCTGAATAGGCAGGACCCAGGAGACCTTCTGAGAAATGGAAGAGCACAGGGCATGGGAAAGGGCCATGGACACTGAGGTAACTACGCAAGCAATTGGAGAGGAGGAGACACTGGGGGGCAGTGCTCTTGGCCCAGAGGACGGGTGGCAACTGAGTCTGGGTGAGTTTGCTGGGTTTACCATCTCTGTATCTCTGGAAAGGCTAAGCTTTTGACTCTGAACCTCCTGAACCCACTTGTTCCTTCCAGAATTGGGACATCATGGGCATGTGGTCCTCTGGATAAGAGAGACATTCCAGAGTGGTGTCTGTGGAAAGTGCCTAAAAAAAGGAATGTTTTACATATCTGAGGTTTCTGTTTCCAAAACCTTCAAGGAGTGGTTGGAGATGACATGAAAAGGGAAATGGTGCTTATGGGACTGTGTAATTACTACCAGTGTCAAAGGGACACAGCATGGCCTTAGCAGTGAGGAGCAGCCCAAAGAGTACTGTTGCAAGCAAGAAACTTTCCCATTGCTGTGACTGCTAGCTTTACTGCAGAGGATTGAGAGGTCTGTCATGAAAGGAAGTTGGAAAAACACAACTGTAGAGACAATCTTTAAAACAGGCCACGCAACTCCAATTTCTGATCTGCATCAGGGTTCTCGGTACTGCCCAATGTGACCAACTGAGGCACAGACATGGTCTGTGACCCTGGACCTCAGTCCACAACATCACAGCAACCCTGAGATCCCAGATCACACTGGCCTCATCTTTCTCCATCATCGTCTGTCTTTGCTCCTGTTTCTCCATCAGCTCCTGGCTCCAATTCAAACAGAGTTCCTGGACTTCACTAGCTTTCCTACTGCAAGCTGCTGTGAAGAAGCAGCCTGGAGACAACCTTAGTCAGAGCTTGACTTCTTGTGCCCATGGCACATATCTCACCACCTACCCAGCCCTATGCCCGCTCTGACTGGTGCAGTTTCTCAATTTCTGAGTGCAGTTTTCTGTCTTCAAGCAGCTACATGAATGACTCCAGTCCTACAAGACCGCGCTGGTTGATGAGCATCAGGAGCATGCAGGAGCATCAGGCCTTCTGGACAAGTTGAGGACGTTGATGGACATGACAAACAAATACCATTCAGGCCAGCAAGTGCTCAAAACCAGGTCTGGGTAGTGCACTGTCACCTTGGGTTGGCACTGTTCACGTGACCATTCTGGAACTTGCAGACACTGGGAGACGTGGACACAACCTGCTATTCACGGCAGTCTGACTGGAACTGGCATCAATCACAAATCTTCAGAGGTAATTTTTTATTTTCAGAAGTAGGAGGGTTGCTTGTTGGTGAAGACCACGCCTGAACGACCAGAAAAATGCTGGGATCAGGTCCCATCACACCAGGATCCTTGCACAAGACAGTCTCAGCAGATTTCCAGCCCTCAGAGGTACAGGCCTGTGCATGATAAAATGTCCCCAACTTGGGAGGCTGAAGTGACTCAGCCAGCACACTCAAAGGGCTGTTGTTGCTTGAGGCAACTGTGCCTGGAGCCCGTGCATTGGGATTAAAGACATTCCAACCTCTGCATGTTCCCCTTCCCTCCCCATGGGAGCGTCTCTTGGATGTGCCACACCATTCCCTTTGTCTCAAAGCCATTTCTGTTCTGCACAGGCTCAGGGTTGTCAAAGAGGCAGGGTCTGTCTGAGGATTCATGAAGTGTCCCAAGCCACCTGCAACCCTGCCATCCTGGGGCAACATGGGGGTTTTTTGTGATGTTTTTTGATGTGTGTTCACAAGCTAGGCTAGTCAGTGCCTGTCCTGGACCACATGAGACGCCGTGATTGCAGCTCAGGAGGGGAAGAGGAGGGACCAGTGGGGGTGGCCATTGGGTAGGGTCCGTCCGGCCGGGAGATGCGGCATGTGCAGGGCATGGCTGCTCTTGTCAGGCTCAATCCAGCCTACCTGTTGATGGAGACCAACCATGGGCAGCACCAGGACAGTGCGTGGGTGGGAGCAGCTGCAGGCAGCTGTGTGTCAACACGCTCCTGCAGGCAGGTGCTGGGCAGCACTCGCACTGCTGTCTGTGCAGGCAGGCTGTGGGCAGTGCTGGGTCCGCACGCTCACGCTTGTCGAGGCTTGTTGAGGAACAGAGCACGGGGTGGGCCACCCCGGCTGGCCGCTGCGGGTGCGGGGTCTGCAGCCAAGAGGATGCACACAGGCATTTTGCCCTTCACCTTCGGGGGTGAGGCAGGCCCAGGTTGTGATTGTACTTGGAGTCTTTCCCCGTGGAGTTTGGTGTGGGATTCCTTCTTGGCTAGTACGTGCTGCTGCTGCAGCGTGTTCAGCCAGGAAAGTAAGAGCCTGGCAATCCCGCTTGTGCAGCAGAGCATTTGATGAGGGATGCACGTCTGAGGGTGGGATGTGGTGTGAAGCCACACAGCACAAGCTCAACGGCATGGCCAGCTGGGATGGATGCTTCCTGGCTGATGGAGCTCTAGCCAGGGCACTCGGAGGTGAGGGGCATCCAGGCAGCTCATGAGGAGGTCTGGAAGGATGGGGAAATTTCCAGTTTTCAAGAGTCTCTGATTAAGCAACATATTCTGCCACCCTGGAAAGATGCAAGGATGGGAAACTGTGGACTACGGAGTTAATTTTACAAGGGAAGGACTTTGGCAGAGGAGACAAACCAGCCTATGGAGCTGGTTTCTGATGATCCTGGCACTGAAGCACTGAGCATCAGCCTCCCTGGGGAGGGTGTGGGTTGGCCATGCTGCAGAGCAGAGCCCCTGAGAGAGGTGCACTTGCAGTCTTTTTGCAAAGGCATGTACCCATCACTTGAGAAG
Source organism: Chionis minor (assembly GCA_013398295.1). Lineage (NCBI taxonomy): Eukaryota > Metazoa > Chordata > Aves > Charadriiformes > Chionidae > Chionis > Chionis minor. The sequence goes on from VZSF01004944.1 coordinate 233,902, forward strand.
ACCGCACAGCACCAGCTACCGCTGCTGAGCATCCATCACCATCAGCCTGCACTCATCTGAGGGGAGCCGAGGAGGCCACATCTCTCCTTTCCTTTGTCTGGGGCTAGCTCAAGGCTTGGTACATGAAGATCTCAGCATATTCCTTTGTGTCACGATGTTTTGTTGGTAGTGGGGCAGCCTTGCTCTCTTCCAAGTCTCCACACACCTGCTTCCCCAGGTGTATCCTGGCATGGCTTCTGCACAGGCATATCTTCATGGCCACTTTCCAGGTGGTTTTTGTGCAGCGTAGCCGCCAGAGGAGGATGAGGCAAGAATCTGGTCCCACTTCCAGTAGCTCTGGGATTCACTCTGAGGGCAGGGAGAGGACCATCTGCACAGGCAGGTTTATGGAGGAATTCCCAGGGTGTTTCCCATCCTTTTTTAAATGTGAACTAATTCTCTGGAAAGACTGGGAAAGCACCAGGCCCCTTGACAGCCCATGATGTATGAAGGAGTTTACTTGTGGACATACACATGACCGCAATAAGCTCTAAGGCCCTGGCACAATAAAACTGAATTATGAAAATTGTTACCATCCCCAGCTACCAGCCTGTCTCCTCGGGGGACACCCCTGCCATCAGAGGTAAGATGTCTGATCCTTCTGTGGGTCAGCTCCCAAATACCTGCAGGCTTCAGCTTGTCATGTTTGGGGCAGCCATTCCCAAATCCAGCCATGCCTGTCACCTGTCAAACCTCAGCCTGTGACAGAGCATCCACATATGTAGATGCAAATATCCTTGGTGCCAGCTGCTCCAAAACCTGCTAGTCCTATCTTCAGATACAGAGGATACTTCTTTCCTTCCTTATTGCAGCAGCTGCTTGTCCTTAAAAGATTATGTCCATCCTCATTCACCTCTCCTTCAGGTTAAGTAACCTCAGTTGACTCATTGTTCCTTTAGTTCATCACTAAACTCACTGATCCTTCTCACTGTTTTTAAATAAACCCATTTGTTTTTCTGCTTCACTGTGCTGCAGAACCCAGTGTTTTATCCCTCCAGGACACCTTGGCTGCAGAAACAAACCTGTATGCAGGAACAGGAGCCCCAGAAGTTGTGTTGGTCCTTGTGTGACAGCTGCCTGCCTGGCTGAGCTTCCCCATCCCAGTGGGCTGCAGAGAGCACACATGGGATCGATTGCTGGAGCTTACACTCCTCTTTCACAAGCCTGGAAGGAGAACCAGGGCTGATGATTATGGACTTGCCAGGACACAGTTCACACCTCTCCCAGCAGCCACCAACCCCATGTGACATGGGTGACAATCATCTCAGAGGGGTCCCACCAGCCTTACAGCATGCACCGTGCAGGAACTGGCTCTGGGTGCAGCAGTGAGGAAGTTCATGGTCCTCGGTGGTCCCTTCACTTGGCCCATGTCCACACAGAGCAGGTGGTGAGGAGAGCACCCAGGAAAGTGAACAGGGCAAGTTTTCTGAGAATGGCAGGATGGTGGGAGTCAGGTACAACAGGGTGATTAGTGGAAAATTAGGAGTTGATGGAGCAGGGATCTGAGACTGCCAGAGTGTCTAAGGCTCAGACTGCCCCCTGTGTGCTCCAGGACACTTGGGCCAGTTGTGCTGCTGATGGACCAGCTTTGCAGGAGGAGAGCATGGCCAGAGGGAGCCACTTCAAACATGCCCAGCGCTGCTCTGCCCACCAGTGAGGAGTGGTGTGTGACCACCCTGCACATCGCCATGCCTGACATTCCTACACTGCCTCCTGAGCTTTCCCTCTTCTAGACTGAATTATCCCAATTACATTCTTCTATCACCCCTGTAATTTCTATTCTAGTTTCCCCACAGGCAAGAATCTGGCATTTCCTCATCCTTCTGCCCATTGTCCTCTAGTTGCTCTCCTGCTGCCCCGTGTCCTCTAGGGCAGGACCCAGATGGAACAGTGTGGCCTGGCCAAAGCCTGCCCAGCATCAAGAGGTGCAGAAGCATCACAGCTGGTGTCTGGGTGCAGATGCTGGTATCCAGCCCTGCAGCCTGTCTCTGATGCTTTGCTGGCTATCAGATCCCAGCACCCACAGGGAAGCTCAGTGAATAGCTGGAAGGGTGATTTGCCCTCCCCGAGTCCTCTTCTCTCTTGATTTTCAACACACCCAGAACGGTTAAGTATAAACTCAACGCTTTGCCTCTGTCTAAAGCAAGGAGACAGGACTTTCCTCCCTGTTTCTGTCTCTTATTACCTGATATCCTAGCATTGCTCTGATCTTTCCTGCCTCACGGGCTCTTCAGATCTCCAGATACTTCCTTCAAGATCTGTGGGTTTTTGGTGGAGACTAAAGTGCAGAGAAAAACACATGACTCTGGGAGTGGTTATACTGGTCCTAAGGGAGCAAGGATCTGATCTGGACAGAGACCAGCGTGGTGAGCCACTCGTGTCACTGTGAAATGCCGTGCTCTGCACAGTGTAGCTTCACAGCAGCCCCACAGGACATGGACGTAACTGGGGTCAAACTGATGCTCCGCAGTTACCTGACAAAATTCTGTGCACTGCATGAGGCACGACAGTTTATGACAATTTACAGATGGTTACACTGCCCCATATTTGTGTAGTATCCATAGTATCCATAATGACACTATCCTATAAATCACTGCAGTTCTCCATTAGCCCTAAATGCCTCCTACACTATTCTGGGTTGAAGCTGCCCTTCTCAGTTTCAAAGTGCCAGGTCACATGGAGATCTTGGAGCAGCTGGCTCACCAGGGGAGTGTTGCCCTCAGCAGGCTTGGATGGAAATGGAGAAGCAGAGCAAGAAAAGAGGGAGCTGAGACATGGTTTGGAAAGAGGGAGAGGATTTTTGGTAACTCCTAGGGCACAAGAAGCGGGACAAGATCCCCCCAAGGTCTCTCTCCAGGCTCTGCTGTCCACCCCTGACCCCAACCAGACCCTGAGGGAAGGTGCAAGCTGCTCTGCAATGGTCTGGGAAAAGACACCCTGCTTCCAAGCTCAGTTCCTGCCTTGTTTTTTTCCAGACAGTGAAATGGCAACAGTATCACCTTTCCCTACAGAAGGTTTTGGTGATTTTATTGTGCTGTCAGGAAGGTTGTGGTACTGACGTGGAAGGCACCCTGCACTCACACTCCCGTCCTGAGGAAGGCAGAGTGGCCCATGACTCCTCAGCAAGCCAGTGTCAGGAAAGACACTTGTTCCCCTGGTCCCTGGAGAGATGCAGCTGATCCTGCTGGGCTGCTGCAGGGTCACCAGCCCCAACCAGGTCACTGCTGCTGTGACCTGAAGGAAACTAAATCCCAACCTCAAGGAAACACATGGTGGCCTTCACCTGCCTTCTTCAGCACCTCAGTCTTTTCTCAGTAGAGTCCCCGTCTTTGCCAAGAGCCCTTCTAATGTGATTGTTTGATGCTCCTAAGGTCTGTCCTGGCAAAATTTTGAGTCCCGTTCCAGCAAATTCTGAGGGACCAGACTATCTTTTCCACGTCCCTCACTGCTGGCCTCACTCTCATGGTGACAGAAATAGATGAGGGTGAATGATTGCTGTTCCCAACAACCGTATCCACCAATGACCTCACTCCTGTTGAGCCCGCAGTATCACCAGAGCATCTCCAATAGCAAGAGCACATGACAGCCCAAAACATACTTTGCAGACCCGTCCAGGAAAGCATCAGAGTCTTTGGAAAGTGAAATGGTCCCAGTGATATGAGGGCTGCTTTAAGAAGCAGGAACTTCTTTAAATAAGAGACCCACGGCACGGTCTGGATGGGCCAGTCACTGTGTGCATTGACCCTTCCTTCCCTGGCCTTGCCTTGGGGCTAGTCCTCTGCATACCTCCACGGGAAAGGTCGGGGGCTTAGAGTAAATTTAAGGCAGCCCTGAAGCCGTAGGGGTTGGTATGACAGTCCAAGTGCCACCCGGTGTCACTGGGCACAGCCTGTCTGAGAGCAAGGCAGGTTGTCCTGAAGCATGTGGACACCAACTTCAGCTCTCACAGGGCAGCCTGGAGCAAGCTTCTCCCTGCAGCCGTTTCCCAGCTGAGCTGAAAATACGCTGATCCTTCAAGCCTCTCCTTACAATGGGATCACTCATGAACGTGTCCCACCTGGTGCTGCCCTGTGGTGGAGCATGCTGGACGTCTGTGAAGCTGTATGCACGCAGGCGGCAGGGCAGATAGAGCAGGCTCCTCTCCTTACTGCCACCCGTGGGGAGCCGTGCTGGCTCCGGAAGGGAGGCATCGGTCTTATGCTCTGCATCAGGAGTTACCCGGGCCTGACACAAATGGAAATTGATCAAAAGCGGCTTTAAAAGCTCATGTGTTCCTGGAGTAGAAAGTTCCTCTTGTTGAAATTGGGTGGGAGAGCTGCGGTTTTTCCTCAGTTCCTTTGATTTGTTGCCTAATGCAGGGGATGGATAAATTTCTAAGCCCTGAGATTTAGGGCAGGATTCATACTTTACATCTTCAGAAGACGTAGTAAACAGCCCTATACTCTAATCCTGGGAGCAGGTTTGTACCTGCTCACTCTGTACAAACTGGACCGGCTACAACAATTTCACATTGCGGCTGAGTTCAAAACATCCCCTTGGGGATGAAATGCTTATTGCAAGACATTTTTAAGATGGTTCCCGAAAGGGAGAAGGGGACTCACACCCCAATACCCTGCAAAGACCCTGCTGGGCAGTGACTGGACAATGCTGGACAGTGGTGTGGCTGCAAGAGCAGTAAGACACGCCGGCCCATAGGAAAACACCCTGGAGAGGAACTTGCTGGTAACCTTCACTGCTCAGACCCTTCCCCACTGGAGAGGCAGAGGTGGGTTGCCTGCCCGCAGCAGCCAGGAAGTCTTTGTTTAGCAGGGCTGGTGGTTCCCAGGCATGGCATATTGTCTGCAGTGCTCCGGGACCAGCTGGACGTGTCCCTGTCACCCATGTGGACAGGCTGGGGTCAGGCTGAAGTTGGACTGTCCAAGGATCCCATGCTTCCCAGGGACAGGTCACTCCAGAGTCTCGCAGAAGCCTCCTGGGCCATGTAGAAGTTCGCAGCGAGGGCAGGCTGGCTGCAAAGAGGCAGTTGAGCTGGGCAGAGCAGAGGAGCTTTCCACAGCTCTTGTCAGGTTGCAGTTATTTGGACATTCAGGTTACTCCAACACAGCCCCAAGATGCTGCAGCAGAGCATGTGGGGGCCAGTCTGGGGTCTGGGAGACACCACATCTGGGGGACACCACATCAGGGCATTTGGTGAGTTTTATGCAAAATGTGAAGCTCTGCAGATTCTCCTGTGATGTGTTTTCACACAGCATGGAGGCCTGTACCCTGGAGGTGACCTGCTTATGGCTTGCTGAAGCAGAAGCAAAGAACCAGTGCAGGTCCTTGGGGTGGGACACAGCTTCACGCTCACCAAGGGGCATGTTAGCCAGCATGGGTTTAACAGCTGAACCACACTGCCTTGTAACTTTGCGTCCCTCTCTGGATGGTTGCAAGTCCCCCTGGGCCAGTGGGGGCATGGCCAGTGCTGAGGGGCTGCGGGAGGCAGGGGTGGTGGTGGATCTGCAGAGGGGAGTGAGTTACTTACAGAATCTTCAGGTTGTAAAGGCCAGAGAAAGCTTCTCCAGGGATCCTGGAGATCTGGTTTCCAGAGAGGCGTCTGCAGTGAAAAGAAGAGCCATTAATGCATCAGTGTTCTTGTAATGACAGTCCCTTGTCTGCAGAGCTTAACTATTCATGCATCTTGCCATAGTCCCCTTAGGGAGGACGCTTCCACATCTGCAAGCTGAGCCGTGGTCACATGCTTGGGCAACCTTTGCATATGATCCCCTCTTACAACGTGAGGCAAAGAAAAGAATAGCTTGTTGCTCCTGTCAGACCTGAATTTAGTGTTTTTAGCACCCAGTGACAGCTCATGGCTCAAGTCATTCCCTGGATACCCACAGAGTGCCCCACTCCCTAGAAATTTACAGCACAGGCAGCCTGGGAGAAGGACCTGTGCTCCAGGGCACTGACCAACCTACAGACCCTGCTCTACACCAGGTGCCTGGCAGGGAGGGTGGAGCACGAAGAGAGCTATTTTCTGCTCATGCATGGGTCCTGGGAGGACCATCCCTAAATCACAGACACTTATCTGTCCCTTTTGTCTGCACGTGATCTGTTTCTGCATCCTGTGGGTTCTCCTTTGTCCTGTCCATCAAAGCTCCATGACACCTGATTTACTTCCACTCCCGTATTCCTAGCCCTGCTTTGACAGGTATGATCACAGCTGGGGCCCAGCTCCTTCAAAACTGAGTTTGGTGTCACTGTTGTGAGGGGAGACAGGAAGGCACTGGAGATAGGGAGTACCATGCCACAATAGGGCCAGCTCATCTGAGTATGGCTTCCAAAACCAGGACAGAAAAGTCAAAAGTTGTTCTTGGATGATCTAGGCTGGAGAAAACCATAGGAGGGAAGATGGGGATAGGGACAGGACAATGCAGCCTGGGAAGGCTAATGAATGAAGATGAATGTGAAGGGATAGGAGAGGAAGACAAAGTGAAGAGCTGCATCACAAAGTAGGACCATTGGGGACATGAAGCAAAGAGCAGGGGACAGCATTCAGAACTGGATGAAAGAATTTATCCAAGGAAACCTATGGGATTCAACATTGTACACCATCATCTGATCAGAAGGCTCAAATTTTAGCAAGGCCCAGAGCAGGCTGGGTATTTGGATCACTGGTGCCATCACTTTCACTGATGAAGACAGTGGTCCTGAGAGACCATTGTGGGAGCCTGTAGTGGAGCCAGGAGTGAAGTCTAGGACTCTTGAGTCTAGGCTTGATCTGAGGAGAATCTTCTTCTCCTCGCATTTCTGACATGAGGACAAATGTGGACCAAGTCCCGATGCCTACCAGCCAGAAATCATTAAGACAGGTTGAACAACATGATTAAGCATTCAAATTACTACTGCATTTGTGCTTTACTTTCTGATCCCCAAGTGGTTAAACAGAGGTCAAGGTTGGACTTCTTCATAGTCACAGGGTAAGAAACTTGTTGTCCACTTGACTTGGAGTGGAATATTGTATCCCCCAAAAGGAGACTGCGAACATCATTTGTGCCCAGGCTCAGCCTCACTCTCTCAGAATCTCTAAACCAGGCCCAAGAGGTCGGGCACAGACGTTGGCAAGCTTGTTGTATTGGTTTAGTATTGACCAAGCCCGTTTCTCTGTAGACGTTTTGGCTGTGAAGGAGACAGGTGTCAGGAAGGAGCAGTGTAATCCAGGCTGGAAGCAGAGTGCATTGCAGTGAGGACTCCGCAAAGGGCATGGAGAGGATCTGAGCTGTTTTGGGGAGCCGCACTCACTGGTGGCAGAGCAGGCGTGTGCGGGTGCTCCAGCTCTATCCCTCCCTGTCTCTCCCCTCGGGAATCGAGAGAAAATTGCTCCCATAATTAGACCTCCGACAGCATAAACAGCACAGGGTCGTCTCTTTAATGTGTGTGAGCAGGTTGTAACCTGCCTCTCTGCAGTATGCAAGCCGCCTGGCAGGCTGGGCTATTTGTCACTTGGGGGCTGCAATTTCGGGTAATTGCTCCTTTTGATTGCTGATTTCCACATGGGAGGGAGTGTTGTCCAGGAGACCTGAGTGCTTGCCTGGAGGGGAGGTGTTCCTCTATGGCATCCTCAGCCTGCTCCCGCATCTGTCCTACCGGGCTGTGCGTGCTCCGCGGGGGGCTGTCTGTCCTCACCTCCCGGAGCTCCTCTCTGCCTCCATACCTTCACTGGCAGCAGTCTACATGTATTCACAGTTAAATGTGCCTCTCAACTCGTTTCCTGGCAACTCTGCACCTTTGTGTTCACTTTCCTGGGTGTGTTCGAGTGTTTGCCAGGCCCCTAAATGGATCTGGGACCTCCAGGATTGGCAGGAGAGGAGTGTGGAGCTTGAATGGAACCAGGCTGGGGCTCCTGGCCTCAGAACAGGGTGGCAGGGAGTCATGCTTGCTGGTTGAACATGTGCTGGGCCAGCTTGTGGCATCTCAGCACCAGGGGTAAAACAGAACATGAGGGGAAAAGCAACTCTGTGGGAGATGCCCTGGTTTCACTGGGCACCATCTCTGCATGCATCTAGATGCCCAAAGCAACCCCCAGCCTCAGGAAAGGCAGCCATGCCCCCCTGTTGCTGCTTCTTCTGTCCTTGGCCCTGCCACACTAAGACCATGCCATATCCATTGCTTACCTCTGGCATCTGGCTCTTCTCTCTCTAGCTGTACCTCCTCCCTGCTGCCAGGGCAGCATAGCTCCTCTCTCCAAGGTGTAGAGCTCCATACTGAGCCAAGGAACGGACACAAAGGGAGCCACCAGCCACAACCCATTCACTCAGTCCACCTCCCAAGGCAATTGCCAGTGCCGTTGGGGTCCAAGATAGGCTCTGCTCACTTGTACGCATGCAGAGACTGGGAGGTGGGAGGTGTTTGTGTTCGTGCACGCAGGCTGAGGTTTCCCATTTCTAGAGGGGTACGTGCCCCAGATGTGCACACAGGGTCTGGAGACGTGGGCTTTGGGGGTTGCTATACCTGCCAGGACAGGAGCTGCGTGATGGCAGTAGTAGTGAGTGGTGCCGCAGGCAAGGGGACATGGATGTCCCATCTTTCTGAGGGGAGGCCAGGAATGAGTAGGTCTTTTGGGGTGCCCTGTCCTGAAGGAGGAGCGTCCACTGGGACGAGATGCCTGCTTCCATGTCGTTAGCTCCTGTGCCAGTTTGTGTACGAGACCCAAGACATAAAAAACTCCCTGTGTGTTGACCCTTACTCTGCCCACGGTCAGTTGGCAATCTCCCTAGTGATTAGTTCTCTCTCTCACTCAAACTCTCCAGAAATCTCCCGGCCTGGCAGAGAGGCATCCGTTGAACACATCGTCAGAAGCCATATCCCACAGGAAATTCACCGAAACAGTCCCTTCCTTTCTATTTAAAAATGAATCATAACATTTGAAGTGATGCTGCCAGTCTGACTTGCCCTGAGATGGCCTTTCATTTACTCCTTTTGTGGAGAAGACTAAAGCAAATAAACCCACCAAGAAGGACTGAGAGGTGGCATTCCCTTGTGCCCTAAGCACACGGAGGGAAGAGGAGCAGCTTGATTTGTCCTCCAGGCCTGGTCTGGTCTCTTTGTAGGATAGGCAGACTTGATTCAGCAGTATGCCCTACCATCCCAGAGTTTACATCATGATACAGGGTTGGCAAAAAGGGAAAGCTCTGGATTAAAAGTGACTGATGGAAGAGGGAGAGAAGGGGCAGGTGGAAGGGAAGGGTGGGACTTGCAGTTGGCTGGCTTGCTTTGAAAGGCTCGCGTGTTAGGTAGATTTAAGATTCTGCTCCCCCCAGCCTTCCCCACTCCCGTGATTTCTGGGAACATTCCTCCAGGCTTTGATCTGCATTCCCAATACACTCCAAGTTGGAACAAACTCATGGTTTACCACCTCATGGTTGCTGCAGTTCAGTTACCACAGGCTCCCACCCCCTCCTGTATCTTGGGCTTCTTGGTCATGCTACAACTTCCATGGCACGCCCAAAGGCTGTTTGTTGGGCATGATCGCTCATGTCATGTGCTCAGGCAACATGGTGATGCCCTTATCATTCACATTAGGAGGCAGGAACATTGCTCATTGGCAGGACAGGACAAACATGTGTGTCCATATCCCAGTGGAATTTTCCCATTGCCAGAATCTTTATTGAGCATGTCAGCCTGCCCCTTTGATCTCCTGCTCTGGTTCATTTCTCAAACGCTAACACTGTCAAGGCAGAATCTGTGCCCAGATAAACTCTCTGCGCTCCTGTCTAAACAGTGTCATCACACCAAGACTGTGCCATCCCCTGGGCACACAGGGGACTAAGGGCTCCCTGTTATGTTCAAGTTCATTCTCATGCTGGTGCAAAGCAAGAATTAAACCAATTAAGTCATGCAAGTGAAAACATGGTACATTTGAGAAAAGAGCCAGGCTTGGACTCTCCCTTCCCACACAGGAATCTGCAGCTGGTCCTAGTCTTGTATCACCTGGAGGTGTCTCTAACATGGGCTTTACTGCCTTGTTCCATCCCTGAGGTGGAGACTATGCAGGCCTGTTTCTAACTTTGCTCTCCGTGCCCCCACCAAGTGCCTGTTCCAACTCGATAGATTGATGGCATTCGTTTCTTTTGTTTATGGTCCTCAAGCCAGTTTTCAACCCACATGAATGTTCATATGCAAGTTTTGATTCATTTGCCAAGTAAGATTTAATAAGACACAACTCCTTAATGAACAACCCAACACATGACACTGAATGCCTTCACTCCATCCCCTTAAATTATAAACTATCAAGGTTTTCAGGGGAGATTTGTTCCCTCCAAGCTTTCAGAGCAGTTTTGACTTTTGACTCTACTCCGGGTGCCCCTCTTAGGGTGCCCCAGAACAGAGTTAGTAATTTGGAAAGCAGTTTTCAGGAAAATTGGGGTTAGCTATCCTCGCTTGCAAGGATTTTTCAAATGATGAACACTATCCCCAGCATAACTGGCATAGAAAAAGAATCGATACCTCTAAATTTTCACAACATTGGGCTCCTTCAATACCTTGGCTTCATTTTTCATGTGCAAGATGGAGTACCCCCTAGAAACCCTCCTTCTCTGTCCCCACCTGTAGTTTGGCCAACATCTGTCTTTTCACCATGCCAGCTTGCACAAGGTGTGACCTTTTGAAGGCTTCATCAGAAGAATTACCCTTTTAACCCTCTCTCTCTGCTGTTGCCCACTCACTGACTCAGCCACCCCTGTTGTCCTCTGCCAAGGAGCAATATCAACCAGGAGGACAGAAAGTCCTGGCTGAACCAGGCCTAGCCCCCTTGTTTTCTAACAAGTTGCAGAAGAGCCACAGCAGTGTGCTCCATCGCAGCATCCTGGTACCTTCTCAGACACAGGGGCTAGGCAGTGTCCTGGCAGAACCACAGTACCCGTGCATTCAGAGGAGCTGCAGCTCCTGACCTACCGCCATCTGGAAAAGGAGAGCTGTGTCAGGCAAGGCAGCTACCAAGGAAGCAGTGATGCTGCCTCCAAATCTCCACATGGCAAAGCCACGTCGTGGCCCTACAAGGATTTGTCTCACTGCCAGAGACCTCTGCAGCCTGCTCTGTCATGGAAACCCACCAAATCTGCTCCCCTAGGAGTACCCTACTCCAGACATGTTACTGCTCTGCTCCAGGAAATGCTTTTCACCATGGTGCCAGCACACTTCAACATTGCCCAGAAATGTTGAACAGCAGCCCTTTACACAGCAGAGCTATCACTCCAGAAGGAGTCATGCCCCAAAGGCAGCATTGCTTCAGTCCTGCCTATTACAAGAATGAGGCTGCCTTGGAGTGAGACCCTGTGCTGGACAAAGATGGATATTTCAGATATTTGGGAGCTGATGTGGGTGCTCCAACAGCAGGCAGGGGCACACTGTGGCTATGAGGGTGCTCTGTAACTTGTGATGGCTCCACCAGTCCTTGCACCCACATGGGAAGAGGAGTAGGAAGGGGGTTTCTACCCTGGTTCAGGGGAGAAGGAAAGGGCTGTTGTGTTTCTTTCCCAGCATACACGCTTGCATTTTGCTTCATTTTGCTTTTATGCTGTTTCTTGGCCTCCAGTCCCTTGAGTTGCAAGAGCTGCCTGGGAAAGGGAACAGATTGCGAGGGGAGGCCATGGCGTGGGTCCTGAGCCTGCTGTGCCTGTGCCGATGCAGAGGCACAGCACTCCCCATGACAGTGAGTCCCCGTGCCCTCGGGGCCTGAGAAGAGGCAGGTGAAAGAGCCAGTGGCTGGGAAGGGGTCTGATCTTGCCGCTGTGCCCCGAAGCGAGAGGTGAATGGCAATGAACACCTGCCTTTGGCTGCAGTTTCCCTTCTTGGCACCAAGTGCTCGTGTTTGGATTCAAAGCATGGTAACAAAGCCCTTGCCGGCGAACACATTTCAACATGTTATTATTCCCAGGCTGGTTTTCAAGATCCTCTTTCTATTCCTTCTGTACTGATTGCTCTTGTTTCTCTTGGCTCCCAGCTCTGGCTTTTCAGGCTTCATTAACTGGAATTTATTAGCAACTTTAAACAATCTTCCTGCTGCCAAAAAGAGAGAAAGAAAGAAAGAAAAAAAGAAAGAAAAGAAGGAAAAAAAATTAAAGTAACAAAGAGGAGACACACTAAACTCCGGGCTGCTCCCTGACTGTGTGAGGCCCAGGTCTGAACACCTCTATCACTGGAGGCTTTCTTCGGAAGGAAGGACCGCTGAGTGCCTGGGCTGGGACCGTGCCGGCTCCTGGCACAGCCTCTCCTGCCCTGTCCTGTGCTGTTTCCCTGCTGGAACTGGAGGCTGGTGGTGACAGAAGAGAGCATAAACTGATGGAGAGCCATGAGAGAGGAGTCCTCAGTGGCGTTGCCTCTTCAAAGCTGGATGAGACTGGAGAATCTGGTCTCTTGGCAGCCTCAGAGCATGAGTGCTAATTGCATCCGCAACACCTTCCTGAGCAGCTCGCAGTAAAAAGTAATGACTAACAGGTCCCGGCACACCTGAGAGGCCCATTCTTGTCACTGGATGGATGGGTAAACAGAGGCACTGGCAGGGAAAATCACTTTGCCAAGACCACACAGTGAGCGAGCAGTTTGAGCTGGAGCAGTCCTGGTGCCCTCATCTGTGCTGTAACCACGGTGTCGCTTCCAATCCTTGTGCGACATGGCTGTTTGGCCTCCAGAGGGGAGCTGAGCCAATGCAGAAATGTCCTGCGGGACACAGCCTGCGTGGACACCATGGTGTGGCTTGGGTTTTTGCTTTGCTGGCGTCAAGAGCCTCAGGTGCCACCCTGCTCTCACTTGCTCCCTGCATGCCCCTACCTGGCATGGGTGCCTGCAGAGGACTGACATACTGGGAGCTCAGGTAGACCCAGCAACCTGGATTCACAGTGCTCCACGGCAGCCTGAAGGTTGTGCAACACGGCACATTTGTCCTCAGTGTCCATGGGACACATCAAGGGGTAGCCCTTTTTGCAGCTTCCTTCCCCCTTGACATTATTCCTGTTCCTTGGTTGAACCCCAGCTCTGTGCATAAGATAGGCCTTGAGTCCAGCTGATCTCTGACCATCATGAAACTCCACCTCCACTGGGATCTCGAGATGATACCAAAATAGAAGCAGAAAAGGAGGAGGGATCATAAAAGGTGTGAAATGCTGGCTCTTCTCCAACCTGCTGTGACCCTGGGCTGCTGGGACTACTTCTAATGAGAGGTGATTGGCAGCGGCAGAGCAAGAGAGAGGAACTATGAGGGGCTTGTGGAGGAGGCAGAGGAACAGGGACTTTCTCTGAGAGGATGAGGGTTACAGGTCATACTCATATGTGTTCAAGGGCTAGAGGTGTCAGGAGCTTCTGGGATGTTTCTGAGCATTAGACCAAGGTAAAAATGTCTTTAACATATAAATGTTTCGAGGGGACCTGAAAAGGAGATTTGAAAGTCTGTGTTAAATTTGGCAGCTATTTTTGGCTGAGGAACTGGCGATTTTTTCTCAGAATGTTCAAGCATCTTATTTAAGGCATCTTTGCAATAAAGCAAATATCATTTGAAATACCATTTTCTTTTCAAGTTTGACCCAAAGTACAAGCCTAAAGGTTAAGAAGTAATCTGGAAAAAAAAAAAAAAGTTTCAGGATAAGGAACTCTTTTGAGTTGACCAAAGCCCCAGAACATCAGTTTTGGTTCACCCTGAGTTGAATTTTGCCAGTTTTGTCTTCAGTTGCATCCTCCAGCCTGTTACTCACCCAGTTTATCAAGGATATAATAGGGAACGTAACAGGCTATGAGGCAGGTTGGGGCTGTAAGGTCACCCAAAATCCCTGGAGATGAGAATCCTGATGAAAGGTTTCCATCTGACTGGAGACAGGCACTTGCAGCAAGGATGGGCTGCAGCAGAGCCCTCTTCTTTCTTGTCAGCTCTTCTCTGCTGGGAAGGCAGATCTTCCTCCTCCCCAGGAGGTATCTGGTTTGTCCCTCATTACTCAGCAAGGTTTTCTGGTCTTCACTGACTCAGCATGCCCTGGCACGGGCAGTTCTTCTGTGGCAGGGAATAGGCAGAAGGCTTGGTCTCACGTGCTACATGTCACCCCAGTAGACCCAAAGGAATATGTTCAGGGTAGATGAAATATGCAGAGATTTGAGCTGTGAAACCTGAACAAAAGTCTATTGAGGATGTGTAAACAGACAGGATTTGTTTGCTTGATTTTTGTGCGTGTCCCAGCACAGAGGATGATCCCATCCCAAATATGTCCTGATGTAATGTTTTGGGATGAAAGTTTGGCAAATACAGATGAAAAGAGCAGTAGAAGTGTCAGTCAAGTTGTATTACTGTTTGATAACAGCCCTGTGAATAACCATAGAATCATAGAATTGTTCAGGTTGAAAAGACCTTTAAGATCATTGAGTCCACCCATTAATGTATATGCACACGCTGTCCCAGTCTAGACTCTGTTGTTGAAAGAATCACTTTAGATTTCTGATAATATGTAGAAATCCTTTCTTGCTTGATTTCATATCAATTTCTTGATTTCTGTAAATAGAATTACTATATTATTGCTATCAAATTCGAGCATGAACTTGGCTATGCATAGATATATAATGCTGCAGTTTCCAATTCTCCTAACTGTGGTGTTTTTGCCTAGTCAAAATACCTTTGCTTTCTGAATGAGGACTTGTGGCATTTTGAACGTCTAGTAAAATGTTCTCTAACAACTTCCAATTATTTTTCAGATTTTCCTGTTTAAACTTTTCCGCTTCCTCTGCTTCATTCGTAATTATTTTTGGCTGTGGAGAGCTGGCTCTTTTGGAGCCTATGAATATTTATTCATTGCTGGTTGAGACGGTTCTGTTTGTACATGACATGTAATCAGGACACAATTGCTTTTAGCAAGACAACTGTTAATTGTACACAACAGCATATAGTCTCTGTGTGTGAAAAGCTGTACTACCCCCAGTGAATGCTTTGCGTGTCTGCACTTCAACACAGATGTTGACGAAATGGAAAGAGAAAGGCTGCAAGATGGATGCAAAGTCTTGGAAAACCCACCTTCTGTGGGTACGTTGGGCTCCAAAGCTAAAGAAGGATAAAAAATTACTCTTGCATAGTCTGTAAATGGCTAAGGGGGAAGGGAGTTTGGGCGGCTAGGGTCCTTTCGAGTCTAATGAGTAGAAACTACAGACAAATGAAAACGAGTTGCAAGACCATTTGAAATTAAAAACCTATGGTATGATTTGATAATTATGCAATTTGACCTGTAATGGGAATAATGAACATCAATAGTCGGTCTGGTCTCTTTAGTCAAGGCTGAATGTTCAGAGAGGTTTGTCCACCTAAGTATGTAAGCTCATCTGCAAACTCTTCTAAGTGCATGGACAGGACCTTCTGCTCATGACAGTGATGCCCAAGCACTGCACGCAGCCACGCGGTGCAAAGGTTCCTGTCAGTAAGGTGTTAAGGCAGGTCAGCACCACAATCCGTGCACTGTGTTACTGGATGTGGATGATTCAGGGTCGCTCCACTGCAGAACATGTGGGATAGTACATCTGCCAGATGAAAATGCCTCCTTTCAGGGTAGTGAAAACACCTTTTCTGTAGGAAATCCTGAAATTCTGGAAACTAATGTTTTTGAAATGTCAGTCGTGTGTGGCAGTGGCTGCAAGAACTGATTCAGTAAAGTCAAAGTGTTTCTTTTTGACAGAATAAGCTGTAATAAGACTTATATACCCAGTAAGTTTACAACACATACATCAAATGCAGCATTAATACTAGTATTTCATGCAATGTAATAATAGTGTTTTGAAGAAACTGTGTTTTCCAACAGAAGCTATTGTGTTGAAAGGAGCAACAGCATGAGAATAACACCTGGAGGTATTTCTCATGGTCAAGTGGAATAAGACCATACAGGTGCAATTTACCCATGCAGAAATGGCCAACCTCAATCCTCTGCCCCCCAGGCTCCCATTTTTGGGTCTCCTAAGGGATTCCAGTGGTTTCTAATGCTCGTGGTTAATTTTCACACTTTCAGAAGTGGAGCCACTCCTTCACTGACACACAGCCACATGCTGATCCCTGGGGATTACGATTCCTGCTGCTTCTGAGAGTGCCTGCTCAGACCGCGGTAGGCACTGGTGCATGACGGGACACCCCAGCCTCTGGGGCAAATTTTTTGGACTTCAATTACCCGGGCTCATTGCTGGCTGAACTGCAAAGTGCCCGGAAGCTAAGGTGTCTCTGGATGGCAGGAGGCTGTGAGGGGGACCCTGTATGGGGAAGGGTGAATGAATCTCCCAGTTTACCGGCTCTGCTCCTGGGTACAGTGTTGATTTTTGCATAATGGTTGGGTCCTCTTTTATTTTGGCTTTTGGCACATACACCATCTCAGCCTAAAAGTAATGACAGTCAAACCCCTAAGCTAGAGTGGCAAATAAACCCTCTCCCAGCGCGCAGCCTCCTTCCACCTCAGACTGTCGCCCCAGTGACAACACCAGTTGCTACCAGAGCTACAGTCACCCTCTCCAGTGTCCCCACCACCACCCTGACCGTGATCTGCCCGGTGTGGTCGCTCCATACTTACAGCTCCTCCAGGAAGCGCAGGTGACGGAGAGTGCTGGGCTGCAGCTGGCTAATGTTGTTCATGCTCAGATCTCTAGTGGGGAAGAAAGACAGAAGCCTCTGATCAGTCACACTGTGGTTTGTGCAGAATAAACCCCAATGCCAGGCTCTGCGTCGCCTCCCTGCTAAATGGTAAAACAAGAAGCCTGTGCAAAACGTTTCAGCATGAGCATCTTATGGCAGCCCAAGCTCTGCCTGCAAAGGGATGGAGAGGAGTAACCAGACAGAGACACTTGCTCCTTCAGGGTGATCTGCCTGAGCTTCTCCAGGTTATGGAGCAAGGTAGGTCATTTCCTAACAGTACAAGCAGTATTAGCGTCTGAGAATTTTTGGAGAGTGAACAGGAAGTCCAGTGATGCCGCAGTATGACAGTATATCCTTGGGCCCAAAAAGTATCTTTCTGTGACCGCTGGTCACACCAGCCGCCACGGGGAGCTTTTCCAGTGCGTGGATAGACAGCTGCTTCTGAGGAGGGAGCAAGCCATCGAAGAAGGGATACGTTCTATTGGACAAGCCTGCTCTAAACTGGAAAAACTAGAGAACAATGCCAAGAATGAGGGCTGGAGGTCAGCTGTGTGGGTGACACAGTCTGAGTTTAGGTAGGGGGTGGGGGGAATCTGCCTGATTATGCTTGTCTCAGTCTTTGTAATTTCTAACTAAAGGCTCACCTCCTATCTGCTGAGCGTCTGACAGACCCTTGCAGAGGAGACTGTGCCATGACCCAAGGGGTCAAGGGGCTCTGCTGAGTCTTAAGCCCGTAGCACACTGCAGAGTCACCGTGAGCTGCCCACTGAAGAGCTGTCGTCGTCTTAGGATATGAGTAGCAAAGTCAGCAGCAGGTGGTGTGTTAGACCAGCTGGTAGCTGGAAAAAACAAGGATACTTCAGAAGGTCTGATGTTTGATAGCTGCAACCCTGCCCTTGTGAATAGCTGTACATGAAGAAAGCAGGGAAGTGATTGTGCCCCTGTGCTCAGCACTGGTGAGGCCGCAGCTCGAGTGCTGTGTTCAGTTTTGGGCACCGCAGTATCGGAGAGACATTGAGGTGCTGAAGCGTGTCCAGGGAAGGGCAATGAAGCTGCTGAGGGGTCTGGAGAACAAGTCTCCTGAGGAGCGGCTGAGGGAGTTGGGATTGTTTAGCCTGGAGAAGGTTGAGGGGAGACCTTATGGCTCTCTACAACTCCCTGAAAGGAGGTTATAGCCAGGTGGGGTCAATCTCTTCTCCCAAGGAACAAGAGACAGGACAAGAGGAAATGGCCTCAAGTTGTGCCAGGGGAGGTTTAGGTTGGATATTAGGAAAAACTTCTTTACCAAAAGGGTTATCAGGCATTGGAACAGGCTGCCCAGGGAGGTGGTGGAATCACCATCCCTGGAGGTATTTAAAAGCCAGGTAGACGTGGTGCTGAGGGACATGGGTTAGGGGTGGTTTTTTGGCATAGGTTTATGTTTGGACTCGATGATCTTGAAGGTCTCTTCTAACCCAAGTGATTCTATGATTCTATGATTCTAAAGCTGCGCTTGCAACCCAAGCCTAGAGCAAGCTGTGTCCAGGCGAATGCAAGCGAGCATCGATCTTTACAACTATGAGGAAAGATGAACTGAATTAAAAGCTGGTGTGGTTGGGAATGAAAGGGCCATGACCCCTACCGAGCAAAGCAATCCTAGTCAAATGCCATCGGAGGTGTTGGGTAGGCTTGTGTGAGGCAGAAGTTTGATCATTGTCTATAGACAGGACGCCGCTTAGCTCCTTCAGGCTGCCTAGACTAAAAGAGATGGACAGATGCCTCTTGTAATGTGAGAATAAGGAGGCACAACATGAAAATATAGGCATTTTGCTTTACTCCTTCCTCCATTAAATATCACAGATGCATCAGCCTAAGGAAGGATGTAACCCCCTCAGTATCAGTGGGACACTGTCTTGGTGTTAAGACAAATGCATGGAGGAAGGAGGCTGGACTGAAGCATGAAGGAGAAAAGTCCCTCAGCAAAATGCAGCCATACAATGGGGACCCCTCTGAGCTGTCTGCCACCTGCACAATATACCCTCATTTGAACTGAGATCCTGCAGACCCAGTATGTGAGACTGCAGGTCACATATCGCATGCCCTGGAGCATCACAGACTGACCTTGGGCTCTGGGTAGGAAATTGCTTTAGTGGAAAATAGGTTTATTGAAAAAAATTACTCAAATTCCTCTGTATTTTTCAGAGACAAAATTCCAGAGGTCTGCTAGTAAAGAGACTTGAAAAGTTTGAGGTTGTAGGCTTCTTCATTTTGCACCACTTTCCACAAAAACCCACCCAGTTTCTGACCAGATTGATTTGTCATTGATGGAAGCACGTTACACCTATGGAGGATCTAAAGCCTGCCTTTACAGTTTCTCTTGAGATATGCCCTGTGATAAAACCATGTAGTTTCATGAGCCCTAATTAAAGATACTTCTGGTAAAGTTTGGGTTTTTTTGATGTGTAACTGTCTCCTCTACAAAAAAGTGGTGGAAAAATCCCCAAAAGACCTATAAGAATTCAAAATTATGTTTTCAGAATGAATGCAGAAATGTTATTGTCTGCATTGCTCTCTGTGTAATGTTGCATTCTATATTTGGATGATCCCGTGATACAATACAAGGGTTAATATATTATTTTGAGCTGCTTCTATTTTTATTTTTAAAATCCCTAAGGGTGGTTGCTACTTCGCACCCATTAAAACATCTTTTTTTCCTACATCAAAGTGTCTCCTGTTTATGTTGTAATGATGTTTTGACATGTTGTGAAACAATGTAAAAATAACACAAAATAACGTAAAATGAAAGGCTATGAAACAAAACACATATCTGAAACATCAAGATCTCCTTGATATTCCAAGGCGTATTCTTTAAGTTGCCTTCTGCTGGCAGTGTAGGGAATACTCCTTGCTCACCGCAGGAGACACTTTTCAAATCTCATTGAACTGGATTTTGGGTGCCCAGCCCTTTCCTAGGCATGACGGGGACAGACGACTGTCCCACAGACACCCCTGGGTGGGTGGATGGGAGGTTGCAGGAATGCGCAGACCCTCAGCATCAGTCCTACCCAGCAGCGCATCAGTATGTGGCTGGAAGTAATGGGGAAGCTGGTGGTAACGAGGATGTTTTGACCCCTTTCCTCCTCCTTGATCCATAGCTGGAAGAGGAACAAAATACACTGTTTTCTGAGGAAATCTTCCAAAAGGCAGAGGAGATGTACCATTAGCCCATCACTAATAGCCTCACAGCTCCTCATTGCATGACTGTTCTTTACAATGCCCTGCTCCTCTCCCTTACTCTCTTGCACCCCTGGGGCTTAGAGCCACAGACGGGGCTGAGGGAAGGGGCTTTCTCCCACCGTCTCTTGTGGCAGTGAAGAAAAGTCTAGACCTGACTTCCGAGGCTGTTCCATGGGCAACATTTTGGGTCATTTCATTTAAAACGCACTGGTGTTTGGGGTGTTTGGATGCTCTGGTGGTTTGCAGTCCTGCAGGACTCAAGTGCAACGTTTACACTCACAATAGTGAAAAGAGGAGGCACATAGTGCACACCCTGGTAGTGGTCTGCCAGCTAATGAACACTGAGGCGAACATGGCGCCAATCACTCAGCTCTAGGACTGTGTTTGCCATTAACTCTCCAGTGTGGTATCCCATGGGGGTGCCCCACCAGCTCCTCTAGAGCAGTGGACATCACACCTGGCTTGGTGTTCCCAGACTGGCCATGGTATGAGGACACCGTGGAGGGGGTGGTGCAAGGACAGACAGTGTGAAGGAAGAATGAGTTCCTGCAAGTTCTGGAAACAAACTTCCTGAGCAGAGTTCTAGGCTCAGTGATTTTGCTAGCCACGAAAGTGTGAGATGTGTCTCCTCTGGCTGTCCATGATTGTGTGAAAGCTGAGGCACAGGATTCTTGTCTAAAGTATTGTGGGAGTAAACATTTGACTTATTACTCATGTAAAGATGTTGTTAACTTGTTGCTGTGTTTTCCCAAGCTCATGCTTTTCCTCTTAGTAAGATTTCTTGTGTCATGTACATCCTCAGTGCATGCAAGAGTGGAAATGCTTCCTGTCAAGGTAATCAGGGAAGGTATTTATGTTTTCAAGTGTTTGAGGGTGGTTACTTCAGCCAGCTACATTTAGGTAGTTTTAAGAAGAACCCAAGGTATTTGAACTTTGTTGGATTATTTTTTTTTTTTAGCAAGATCTAGCAGGATTAGGGAATCATGGACTAAATGGATTAGGGTATCATGGACTAAATGGATTAGGGTCTCCTCTGACCTTTCTCAGCTCAGTCAATGACTTTAACTTTCCAAAATAGCTCTCTTTTGAGTGACTAGCATACAGTGGAGTCAAACAAGTGCTGGGTCACTCGCGTCTATGGCTATTGTCATTTGCACTGGAGAAACCACTACAAAGATGGGGACCATACCATAGCAGGCATTAGAGAAATGCACAAAGAACATAATTCACATCCCAAAGTTCCTTAAACTCTAAAAGAAATCAGAAAGGTAGGAGAGGAAATGGGGTGCTACAGCTTTACCCAGTCTTGCCATGTAGCACCAGCAGAGGAACTGACCAGATTCTTGCCTTTGAGTTCATGAGACCACACTGCACCAGTGCACTGAGACAAGCCATTGCTCTCCAGTCCCAGAGCTCCTGTGTTCCTCTTTCCCCAGGGACTGGCCTGCCTTTCCTCTCTGCAAGTCAAACACAAGCGGGAAACCTTTTGCTGTCAAAGCATTTTGCATGGCTGTAGTCTGAAATGCTAACAGTAAAGTGAACTACTCTACTGCTCCCGGAACTGAAACTCTGTGGTGGTACCACCCCCATTTACCCATGAAGCAATATCTTTTAAGGCTTCTTGCATTAGGTGTTGAAAATACCTATGCTTTCCAATGGCACTGCACCAAAGTCATCATGGCTATAATTAGTGTGATTTAACTTCCTCCCCTTCCCCAACTAATTTTAAACATTTATTGTAAGCATTTCTAACTTGTATCTGCAGGAAAACTGAGACACAGTTCATGGAAACTTAGCTCATGTGATTCAGCCTCAGACCTTACAACTACTCTGGCCCTCGAGGGGTTCCTTAAATTATTTGCTTTGATGTCGCCTCCTTTCATGAACAACCTTTGACTATTCACTGATTAGCTGATCTTCCTTACCAAAAAATGAAGTGACACATACCATACTTCAGGTACTCCAGTAGGATAGTCTGCCATACTCTTTTAACAGTGCGAGGAGATGGTTGCCATAGTGTTTTAGTTCAGGGATGATCTGAGCTTTAAAGATCAAAGGAATTTATCTTTGGCATAATTGCTCGGGCCGGTGGGATGCAGGCTGTGCTGCTGGTGCTCTGAAACCTGGAGTCATGGATGCCCCTGTGGGGAGCAGTAGAGTCCCAGCAGACCCTGCCCAGCTCTGGTGAAGACACCTGGGGGACCTTGGGGAAGTGTATGCATTTAGGCCAAAAGATTTTTATAGTGCAAGATGTGGGTCTGAATGAAAGGCACCCTGTGATATTTGCCCAAGATAGGCCTAAGCAATATCCCCAGGACGTATCTCTAGGGACAGGGGGACTCATGTATCTCACACAAACTCAGGGTCTCATTTAGAATTGCCCACAAAACTGGGGAGAGGTGAGCCCTGCCTGTCGTCCAAAGCTGCTGATGCACCTCTTCCCGGACTATAAGAAGACCATAAGTGTTGCCCCAGACTATAAGCGTTTCCCCAGAGGTGCACTCTAATGAGAATTAACACAAGCAGAAGTCAGCAGACCTAAAGCAATGCAGGTTGAAGCCACACTGGAGTAACACAACAGGGTTCTGGCTGCTCAGTCGGGAGGGTTTGAAGGTGAAATCTGCAATGGTATGGTCTGGGTGGAGGCCAAGCACATAACTTTCAGAGCCAGATGTGTATCTGGCTCAAGATCTGCAAAGCGCACACGACTGGCAGAGAGATTCTGCTCTCCTGGAAGCTATCACAGGGCTAGGACATTTCCTACAGAAAGAGGAGCTACCGGCTGTGCTGGGACAAGACATTCCTCAGCCATCTCTCTCTGTGCTCCACAGGTGCAGAAAGTCTGGTCACTAGTTTCAGCCCCCTAAGGTGCTCTCCATGGGTCCCTCTGTCACTCAGCATGACAAGAAGCCTGTGTCTTCCTGCTGTGCGAGCAGGGGAAGTATCTGCCTTCGAGCAGATCTTTGATCTACAAGGTTTCTGCAAGCTCAGGGTGCGGTTCAAGGCACAGACATTCAGGGAGTCAGCAGTGGGGTACTCCATGGGCTCCTGGCTTCTTTCACACGTCAGTGAAATCCCATGCATGTGCCAACAGCTGGAAGTGACGTCAGACATTGCCAAAGCCGCTGAACAGGATTTTCAGTAATTAGGGAAGTGGACCTTCAGCTCCTCCTTTGTAAGGAGGCAAGGTCACCCCAAATAACGTATCTGACTGCTATTCTCAGGTTTTGAACCTACAGGTAACTACTAAGAATCCCAAATGGTAACTATTTTCTCAAGACCTAAATTGCTCCACTATATGAGTATCGTTGTATTTTTCAGAATGTTCAGGATATTAAGATGCTGTCTTCCCAGCATGGACTCAGTCTGGCCCCTCTCAGTGTCCGTACTGAACACATAGGTTTCTGGACCATTAAAAAGACCTTCCTTACACTCAGGCAGTTGAGCAGAAATTTTAATGTTTGTGGGGAGAAGCTAATGACCTGCTATCCTCTTGATTGATTAATTGCACAATTACAGCGTTAAGGCCTCCCAGTTCTGATCCAGCAGTCTGATTTCTGGGGAAGCTGCACAAACCAGACCAAAATTCCCATCCTTATCCTGGAAAGGTCCAACACAAGGCTTGTTCTTGCAAGGCATGAAACACTCTTGTCTCTCTGAAATCATTAGATCAGCAATGTGTCTACCTATCTTCTGGCCACTCTTGTTAGCATCCAGTGAAAAACGCACAATTACACCACCTTTAGAAAAGAAACCCAAAGGCAATAAATGATGGGTTTAGAAATTCTTCAGATTATACTAGAGTGATTCATAAAGGTTCTTATCTCCTTTCCTCTTTATCTTGAAATCTCCGAGGTCACCACAAAATGCCTGCATTGCTTGCGGTATAGCTGGGGCTGACGATAGAATGGTACTTGGAGCTATAGAGCCAGCTGAAATTTTTCCTAAAAGCCTGCAGGTTGGAAACTGCGCTAAAGGTAGTCTCCATAAAGAAAAGGAGAAAGGGAAGATAAAGAGATCAAAGCAGTAAGAGCTCATTTGCATTACACCATATCTGGAGGCACCAGCCCTGCTTCAATCCCATATCACTGCAATAGGCAAGAGCAGAACGTGTTTCTACTCCCACCTCTCCACGTTTGAAAATAGATCAGTCATCTTAGATCATCCCTCATGTGTAGGCCCTATCCCAGATCTCCACAATGTTTCAATAATAAAGACTCAGCCAAGGCCAGTTTGCCAGGGTGAGATTAAGCCCATCCCTGCACCAGCAGGTCTTCAGAAGTCTGGTCTGTTCAGTGAATCGCAGTGACCTACAGCAAGCACAACTCTCATGCTGCTCTGGCTACTCCCAATTCCAGCTGCTCCTGCAGCTGCTGTGGTTCTGCCCTGTGCTCTGTGTCCTCCGCACATGAGAGCAGAGAGGGGCAGAGCAGAGGAGTGATGCATTTCCGCCCTTGGGCATGGTTGGTGTGAGAACAAGAAGAAATAACTTTTAGAAACCATCTGCCAGGTCAGGGCTGTCAGTGAATACCGTCTCATCCCAGGGCCAACAGGGTCTGCCAGGGGAAGGGCTCTTCCCTGACAGCAGAGGAGAAAGGAAGAAGGTGTGGGGTGCAGGGCCAAGGGCACAAGAAGGGCCGATCACTTGGTGGAACAGGCTGCAGCCATGTGGAGGAGACATTGCAGAGAACCAGCAAGGAGCTGTCCGTGGAAGGCACCGTGCCATGGGGCAGAGATGAAACTTGGAGCAACTTGGAGCAGAACAAAAGGCAAAACGTGAATCTTGCTGAGTGTGATCCTGGGGATTTTTCTCACGCGCTCTGTCTCCTGGCTGCAACTGTCCTAGTTGACAGAGGAAAGGACACATGGCAATAAAAGGGGAAAGTACTTGTGCTGTGACAGTGCAGGGAGAAAACAGCTTGTCTTGCTGGATATAGCTCTTATGAACACAGTGGGCATAGAGATCCTCTGGCCTGCAGGTGTACAAGTGCCCTGGTGCTTCCAGTGCCCATTGGCACAGAGCTGCTTCAACTGGAGAAGGAGAGTCTCGGACACCAAACCAAGGGAGAGGCTGATGGAGCCTCTGTCCAGCCCCTCTGCTGTCACCTTCAGACAGAGCAGTTAGTGCAGCAGGCTGCTTTGGGTGGGATGTTGAGCAAGGACAATATTTTGCAAGTTCATGTTTTTGGTGATTCCCATGAAACAGAAGTCCAGAAAGAATTGTTTTGGGTTGACCAAAATAAAAAAAGAAATCGTGGGGTTTTTTCCCTCAATTTTGACATAAAAAAAAAAATTAATCCCAGAAAAGACATTCTAAACCAAAAGTAATTTGAAAAGAAAAATGCTTTCTGTCCTGAAAGGGAAGTGTCCAAGCAGGACTTCTCAGCTTCTTTAAAACCCTTTTTACGCTTTTGCCGTGCATAATCAGATTCAGAGTTGGCCAATGTTGGACCTGGGTCAACACAAACTTTTTCTTTAGTGTGAGCACAACAAAAGCAAAAGAACCTCTAAAATAAAAAGAAATTTTGGGGCATGAATGAGAGCAAGGAACATTTTTTTTTAAAGCAAGAAAAATGAGATTGCAAGCAAATGTCCTTTCTGCCCACTGTGCCCTTTGGAGCAGACACAGCCCAGCAATGTCCTGACTTTTAGCAGCTAAATGGTTTCCACTAGATCCCTGGACAAAGCCTCACATTCCTTAGTGTCCCAAGTATGGGTTTGTTCCCTGCTCTTCTCCAGGTCTCTGCTGGGCTCTGGCTCCCCAGTCACTGGGCTCCTTGGGAACAGGCCTAGTCACTCTCATGGAAAGTGAAACCTCTCACCCTGCCGGAGCAGGTATCCTCTTAACACCCAGCACAGCTACCAGGGAAAAGTAAATCCAGGAGCACCTTCCTCTTTGCTGCCCAGCCAAAGCCTTTCAGAAGAGATAAGGAGCCGTAAATAGCAAACAAATGCAATTGCTGCATCCATCACATTCCCCACGCAAATGTCCTTGAAATCAACTGACTCATGGAAATACTGTGCTTTCAAGTTGGCATCTCCTGTTTTGATTAAGGCAGGATATTTATGAAGATAAATATTGTGTTGAGAAACTTACCCAGCTCTGCTCTGGGACGCTAGCCACACTCGCCCAAGAGATGGCTGTGGGGCACGGTGCTGTGTCCCAGGAAGGGCAATGCAGAAGGGCAGAAAGCAGGTCAAGGCAAGCCGAGGGTGATTGTAAGCCACAAGGCTGTTCTAGGGAGCCAGAAACTCCATGGTAGAGGCACTTGACAGCAGACTGGAGCTGTTCTGCAACTCACAGTGCCTGAGAAGGCAGCTTGCTCCTTACAGTCTGCTCTGCCTGCTCGAGACTCCTGCCCCGGACCTCCAAGAAGACTTCAGTGGGCAGTTCAAACTGTTTTTTTTCAGGGCAGTGAAGGGCTTTGCAGCCCCCTGTGCCATTAGCATGGGAGGAAGCAGTGGGAACGCAATGGTTAAACACCTGTTGGAACCCACACGGTGGGAACAGAAGTGAATTGCTATGGATAGATTCCTGGGAGAGCAAACAATTCACCTGGAAAGCATGGCTTGTTGGACTGTGCCAAAAAACCAGACACTCAAGGAGCACACAGATCATAGGAGAGGGAATAGGGTCTAAGGAACTGGGTCAGTGTAGAGGTGAAGATAGACTGCTTTACTTGGCAAAGACATGTGTGGGAAGAGCTGTGACAGAGGAGATGATGCTACACTAGGAGGATGTACTTTTTAGCTACAAATTGCTGTTAGGAATTTTGTAAAGTCCCTCTATAAAGACACAAGACAAATTAATGGAGGATAAATCTACCTGTGACCATTCAGGGTGATTGTCTAATGTTACATCTGGCTCAAGGGTCCCTAAACCACTGACTCCTGGTGCCTGGGGCATGGCGGTGCAGCTGAGTTGCGGACAATGTAGAAGAAGAGCTCTTTAAATTTTTCTCCTTGCTGCTCCCAGTGATTCTTGGTGAATTTTCCTCAGCAAACATCTGAGAGGGACAGCCTGGCTGTGCTGGTTGCCAGCTTTCAGCTGGGCAGCTCTCCTTCTAGGACAGTACATGCGGCAACTCCTGTGGCTCAAGTGCTTCCCGAGGAAGTCCCTGACTGTGACTGGCTTTTGGACTACCAGCTTGGTACCCATCTTCGATTCAGAGCATTTGCTGTGAGCTCTGGTTCTCCTTTTAGGAGCAGGCTGGGGTGAAACTAGTGTGGTCTGCACGTACATGCCATAAGCATGTTTCCAACTGTGTAACACGGGCAAATGCAACAACTATCATCCACATCTGTCCTTTGGTTGCACAAAGTGGGTTTGGCCTGATAGATCCTGGAAAAGTATCAGCTGGAAGTCTGAGGAGAGGCACTATTTGAATCAGGGGAAAAAAGCTCTCTGAATACTGAATTCCACCTCTGCTTGAGAGCTGAAAGTCCTGCTGGACTGTTTTGAAGGTGCTCACAGTTAATTTGTGCACCTGGGAGAAGCCTGCACATCCAGCCCAGAGCAGCCACCTCTGTCTTGTTTCTGTTCATTTTACACATCTTCCCTTCACTGCCAACTTCTGACCACCCTAGGGTTGTTCAGGAATCCCCAACAGCTGATGCCTGTCATCTCCAGCCCTGCTGCATTTACTTTTAGACCCAATGAATGGAGACAGTGGAGCCCAAGTCTGGTGGGCAGGAAATTGATAGCCTGTAATTGATCAGAAATACATGTAAACATGCTGATTTCTTTCATATTGAGAGGATCTGGCAGCACAGAGTTATTCCTCTTCGTTCTCTGGCTGGCAAGAAATCAGAGAAAGGATCTGGCAGGGTCTATGGTCACAGGTGGTGTGTGACTTCTACCTGAGCCAGGGCAAAAGCTCTGAGATGGGGAGGAACCAGGGCAAGGCACTACTGGAAGAGCACTGAGCCAGACTGTTTCTCCCCTTGCAAGTCATATCTTGGAGGGATTACACCAGCTCATGTGTGGGGTAGAATCTGATCCCAAAGTCCTGAGACTCGCAAATAAACCAGTACACGTAAACTAAAGAGTTGGAGGAGAGATAGTTCTGAATCTCTGTGGTTTGTGTCTGTCACTAACCAGAAGCGGGGAAAATTTGGCAATATTTTACAGGGGACAAATTCTGATCTATATTTTAGTTGAAAGTGTCAGAATGGCTGATTGAAATGCTTTATGCTGACACCAAATCATTTCATTCACTAAAAGCTCAGCCATGACAACGCAATATGTAATGATAGGCAATACCTGCACATATTAACCTAAGGCTGAATTTGGAAAAATCAGAAGTAAAATGAAACCCCAACAGAAACAAAATACTTCAGATTCAAATACTTCCAACATGTTTTCATTAAAAAATTTAGACAACATCTGTGTGTTGCTTGGAAACTTGTGCATTTGACGAAGAGCAGTTTTTGCTCTAGGAAACTGTTTCTTAGAGAAAAACCTGGCTTCCCTGCACATTGCAAGCAGATCCTTTTGCTGCTTGCGAGCACTCTACCAGCATGGGACCCTGTGGGGTGCGGGTTACCAGGCACTGCCACTGTGGAAAAGGTCTACGGCCCCGTGGGAACCCTGGTCTTAGTGCTGGGCTGGGTTTAGACACAGGAGATGTTGCCTGGACAACTGTTCCCCGTCTCCCCCTGATGGAAAGATGATGAGTTTCTGTATTTCACTGGCACACTGTTTTGAAGCTGTCTGTGTTATCTCCAGGGCTGTGCGTGTCCCGATCTAAAAACCCACGTGCTAGGAAGGAGAGGTGGCTCAAGTGTCAGGGAGATACGAATGCAGAAACAAAAAGCTGACAGAGGGAGTAGGGCTTGGCATTTGAAGACTTTTACATGGGCTTCCTCTCCTTGCATGTGAGCTCCTGGGCTTGCCAAAAGTTGATGTCAGTGCTGCAGCTGTGCATCATTCTCTCAAAGAACAGGAATCCAGTTACTAGGCTATGGAGGCTTGTACCTGATTTGGCACTTCTGCACAGATCCTCTAAAGTTCCTGGAAAAGCACAAGAGGTTTGCTGGCAAGAAATAATAGGGAAAAGCTTCGATGAGAAGTCTGTGTCTTCCTGCCTCCGATTCCTCGGAGCAGGCTGTTAGCTCCAGTGATAACTGATTTCTCTTACCCGGAAGGTGAAAAAAGATCTTAGGTCAGAGGAAAACAAGCACTTAAAGGGCCAGATGCAAGCTGATGACTTTATGCCCAAATCCTTGACTTCATGAAGAGGAAGCACTTCTCTAATACTTACTAGAAAGCTTGGTGAAGGCCAAGCATGCAGATCGCCAAGAGTTAATGTCCCAGGTGGGATTCACCCACGGACGGGGACAGAGGCTCTCCAGTTAGCACAGCATGGCCAAAAGGTGAGGAGGAGCCGTAACTCATTCTTGGTTGGTTGAGTGCAGCACCATTCCCTACACCAGCACCCTTGCACCGTCATGCTGCAGCCAACCCTGAACTCGCCCTGTGCCCAGGTTTGTGTGGCTGCCATGGTCTGTTGAACCTGCCAAGCTGCTTTGCAGACTCAGCTCTCCCAAAAGGCCCTTTGTACCTTGTTCTGCCTTAAGTGCCACTTGCACCTGTGTAGATTCCCACTACGCTCACGACTGCTTTGCTGTGGGGTGGCCAGGATTGCAGCTGGGGTCCTGGCAAGGTCTGGAGTGCTGCAAAGAGCTGAAGCTCTGTAAGCTCAAGCTCAAGGGCCGTAAGCACGGAGTGCAAGTGAGACATAAGCTTGTGACAAGCCGTGGAGAATGCATGTGCAGCACATCTGCACTGAGACACACCAGTCTCAACCTGCAGACAGACACAGCAGAGGTAAGCATGGCCCCCTGGACTCCAAACTGCTGCTCAAAGCTGTGTCAGCATGGGAGCTGGCAGGAGGGACCACGGGAGGCTGTGCTCTGTCTTGGGAAATAGTCCCCAGGAACACTCAAGTGTCGGCCCTTCCCATGTTTGGTTTGGAAAGCCTTTGTGCTGCAGAAGCCTGGGTTTAAACAGCACTTTCTAAAGACTCCCAGCCACCATGATCAACCAGCAAAGTCAATTCAGTGTCATAAACAACCGAAAGAGACAAAGTTGTGTTCTCATGCCTGAGTTGGGTGGAAGGCTCAGTTCTGGTGTACTGACACTGCTCTAGCCAGCTCTGGTGCCAGCCGTGGTGCAATGCTGACCGGCAGAC
The DNA here is from genome assembly GCA_013398295.1 of Chionis minor. Taxonomy (NCBI): domain Eukaryota; kingdom Metazoa; phylum Chordata; class Aves; order Charadriiformes; family Chionidae; genus Chionis; species Chionis minor. The sequence continues at coordinate 263,968 of VZSF01004944.1, forward strand.
GTGAGAAGGTGGGCTGCTGTGAATGCTCCCACTTAGGTGCTGGTGCACTGTGAGGCAAAGTTTCTCCTCCTGTATCACTGCCCTGCTCTTACAAGGGCTGCTTTTGGAGACACCCTGTGAACCCAAGCTTGGGCTTGGCCCTGGAAAGCAGAAACACCAGCGGAGCTGGGATTAGCTGGGAAACCAAGCCTTGAAATCAGGCTGCTGATTTAGTGGCAGGACTCTACCTTTCCTAGCTATCCTGATTTTCAAGCACAACAAGCTATAACTTTTCTTTTTGGCTCATGTGACTCATATTATGTGGGCACCAGCACCCCTCCCCCACAGACCCCCTCTCCCAACAAGTACACAGCTCTCTTACTTCCTGACTTGGAATTAAAATGGATTAAAAAATCTCTTAATCCAGCTACAAATCTGAACGTGAGGGATAGGGTTGGCTCTCACTGTAAGTTTTTTTTCCCCAGGTACCTGTTGCCTGGGTGAATCACAGAATCACAGAATGTTAAGGGTTGGAAGGGACCTCTAGAGATCATCTGGTCCAGCCCTCCTGCCAGAGCAGGTCCACCTACAGCAGGTTGCACAGGATGGCGTCCAGGCGGAGACTCCACCACCTCTCTGGGCAGCCTCTTCCAGTGCTCTGCCACCCTCAAAGTAAGCAAATTCTTCCTCATGTTGAGATGCAGCTTCCTGTATTCGAGTTTGTACCCACTGCCTCTTGTCCTATCACTGGGCACCACTGAAAAAAAAATGGCCCCCTCCTCCTGGCCCCCTCCCTTTAAGTATTTGTAGACATTTATAAGATCCCTCCCTCAGCCTTCTCTTCTCTAGACTAAAAAGACCCAACTCCCTCAGCCTTTCCTCATAAGAAAGATGCTCCAACCCCCTCATCTCCGTAGCCCTTCGCTGCACCCTCTCCAGCAGTTCCCTGTCCTTCTTAAACTGGGGAGCCCAGAACTGAACACAGGACTTGAGCTGTGGTCTCACCAGGGCAGAGTAGAGGGGCAGGATGACCCCCCTCCACCTGCTGGCTACGGTCCTCGTGATGCACCCCAGGGTGCCATTGGCCTTCTTGGCCACAAAGGCACGTTGCTGGCTCATGATCATCCTGTTGTCCACCAGGACAACAAAGGTCCCTCTCTGCAGAGCTGCTTTCCAGCAGGTCAGCCCCCAACCTGTACTGGTGCGTGGGGTTATTCCTCGTCAGGTGAAGGGCCCTACACTTACTTTTGTTGAACTTCATAAGGTTTTTCCCTGCCCAACTCTCCAGCCTGTCCAGGGCACGCTCAATGGCAGCTCTGCCTTCCGGGGTGTCAGCCACGCTCCCAGCTTTGTGTAATCAGCAAACTGGCTGATAGGACACTCCATCCCTTCATCTGGGTCATTGATGAATACATTGGACAGGACTGGACCCAGCACTGACCCCTGAGGAACACCACTAGTCACAGGCCTCCAGCTAGACTCTGCCCCACTGATCACGACCCTCTGAGACCGACCTGCTAACCAGGGTGAAGTGAGTGCAACCCTTGCCCGGTACACCAAGTGTGTTTCCTGTGCAGGACACCAGCAGTGTCAGAGAAGGGAGTCTCCATTGTATCCTCGGGCTTTGCCCCAGCTGAGGACATTGGTAGCCAGCGTTTGCTGCTGTCAGATTGTGACAGCATTAGGGATGGTGAGCCTGTCCCTGCTGCTCCGGAGCAAAGAATCCTAAAAAGCTGAGGGATGTTGGAGCTGGGCTCCTGTACTTCCCTGGTGCTCGGCTCCCTGCTGGCTCCCGTGATGAGCTGCTGGGGTGCTGGCAGCAGGCAGAAGTGTTGACTTCAGTGATTCGACAACTGCCAGAGAAAAGCACTGCTTTAGCTGTGTGTTACCCCCATATTTCCACCTGTGCCTTCAAAGTTGGGATCCAGCCACCAGCCCTGTTTTACAGTGAGGTGGTACTCTGTCTGGAAGTCTAGGAGGAGTCTGTCTGTCCAGGCTCGGCCCCGCAGAAGGGCAGGATCCAAACAGCAGCTGTTTTGTCCAGCCAACTTGGACCTTGTCTGCACTGACCCACAGTCATCTAAACAGGGACCCTGCAGCACCCTTGCATTTACCTTTGCTTCCAGCCACCATTCTAGGGATCTCCAGTGGGTCCTGTGTTGTATTTGCCCATCAGAGGGATGTCTGAGGTACCACAGGTTATCTCAGCCTGATTGCTGATTGCACATAAAGCCCTCATGTGGGGAACTGCATCCAACCCCAGAAGACTTTGGCAAATCTTTGGCCAAACAAACACCAATGGTTGTGTTCATCCCAAAGCTGGCAGAGAGATCTCTGAGTTGTGTCTTTCATATGCTTTGGACCCCAGCTGATAGGTCAGCAGGGTCCTCCTCCGAGCAGAATGACCAAGAGACACAAGAGAGGGGGATGAAGAGTTGTTAGGGAATAACAACCCTATGTCTGTGCATTTTATGGTGGATTCAGGTGCCCTGCTACGCTGTGAAGGCTTGTTTGCATATTGCAAGGATACAGGATGCTCCTGATTGCCTGCCCTGCCCCCAGAGGGAAGCTGCCCATTGCGATGGTTGAGCAGCACAACCTCCCTTAATGTTTGCACTTTGCTTTTTTAGGTTGGCTTGTGGCACTACTTTAGCCACAATTGTGAGAAGCTGTTGCCAAGACAGAGGGCTACCTGCACAGGCTGGGATTTTCAAAGAAACTTAAGTAAGGCCCTGAAAATTGCAAACAGCAATAATACATCTGCGGAGAGGCTGCCTGGAGAGGAGAAAATCATGTCATAACCTAACACCTGCTTAGCAATGAGACAGTGTCCAGGCTTTGCTTTTCAGCTCACTTGTCTTGGAGACTGTGTGCTCTGTGCCAAAACAAGTAAGAGAAGGAACAATCACGTCATGACAAGGCTGAATACATTTAATGCACTCAGGCAGGAACGGAAGGCAATAATTCACTCCAGAGCAGGATGAGCTTGGGATGGTCTGGCACTGCAGATGATTTACATTTAGAGTTGGGCTTGGCAGGTGCTTTTATGGAAGAGAAGTTTGGTTTTCTATTGCATTCAACCTGTCACAAAAATAGTGTAGACCATTCTGCTCTTTGGCATGGCCAACTATTAACTACCTCAGCTGGGAAAGCAGTGCACAAAATTGCCCTCTTTATTTCTTGGGGTGTGGGTAGTGCTAGGTGCTGCTGGAGACATGATACTGGCACTGATCAGAGGTGACCAGCACCTTTGACATCCTACGCCCAAATATCTGGAAATCTCAAAAAGTTTGCTCCTGAAAATGTTCTCGCCTTCCCTTTTGTTGTGTGTAGGAAGGCAGATTTGGACAGTGTGAGAAGAGAAATCACCTTAATTGAGGAAGCAGAACGCGCTTGGGTGTGGGATTCACAGGCCACCCCAGCTATTACCCTGTCTGAGTTACAATGGCTGACCTTTCATACGGGGAGGGACCTAGAAAAAGCAAGAAAAAACCTAGAATTTAAGGTAATTCAGAAGCATAAATAAAACTTAAAGTGGCTTTTTTATATTATTTAAGTCCTGTACCTAAGACTTTACAAAAACTGCAAAGCACTGGTCTTCCTGCTAGAACTAGGGCAGAAAACAACGAGAATGGTGTTATGTGCAGAGACAGGAGATTACTGGACAATTCCCACTGTTATCTGCAAGGGGTGTCAGGGGCCATGGCACGAGCCTGTAACACGAACTCTGTCTGTTGGCCTTCCCCCACCACCCCGGCAGCAGAGCTTTTGGGGTGTATAGAATAAGGTTGGGGTTATGCATGTTCCCCACCCTGATGCTCCCATCCTGTCTCTGGACTAGGGTGGGATAAGCATGGAGCACAGGGAGTGGGCTGCTGCCCAGATAGTCTACCTGGCTGTCTCCACCAGGGAGCCTGTTGGCAATGTCTGTGCAAGGGGTGTGCTAAAGGGCCCCCCAAAACAGGTAATCTTGAAGCTTCTTGTTAGTTTTCTAACCAGCTCACTATGCAACGACCTAAGCATGTCCAAGGACATAACGGCAGATAGCTGGAAAACTCAGCAATCCAGAGCCATCAAGAGAGGACGTGAGAAGGTTGTGCAGCTGCAACCAGTGGACCCATATTGGGTTAAACCAACCATTTACTAAAGATTTAGCACCTGCCCGGAGCAGTCAAGACTCTAAGCAACACAACAGCCTGAAGTGTTGCGGATCCCAACAAAATGGCCTTTCACAGCAAAAAGGATGATGAAGTGTGAGCAGAGCTGGCACAGCTTTTCCTGATCCGTGCCTGCTACACCCACAGTAAGGAGGGATTGCAAAAATGCCATGTGGGCAGTTGCACATTGCGAAAGCGTTTCTTCCAGCTGAAAGTGGACACCTTCTCACCCACACACAGCCCACAAGACCTCACCTTTTGCACTAAATTTCCACTGGCCTCGCCGTGCAACCACACGCTCGTATGATCTGGCGTTGTGATGCTTCCTGTCCGTGTTCTAATGCACTATCAAAGGCATCAGGGAGACGCTTCTGTTCTTACTGTTGGGGTAAATGAAAAAGGGTTGGGACATTTTTATGCTCTGAATAAGGGCAAGGGGGGTCACCAACCAGACATGGTTGAGAAACCTGGCAAAAGAAGTGTCAAAGCAGGTGGGGCAAGCTGCACCCAGAGGCAGAAAATAGTCGCAGCCAAAGGATTCAGGCTCTGGCTCAGGTCTGTGAATGGAGCTGGCTCTCAGGTGTGCCTGTCGCAAGCACGCCGCAAGCTCAGGACCCTCCCTATCTCCGCTTTGCTGACAAGGCAGGACAATGGAGGCAGTTCCTGAAGCAAAGAAAGTTCAAATTCCTCCAGCCAATTACGTCATGGCAGTAAATCTTCCACCTCTCTTTTCCACTCATTGGTGAAGCCTGTCTATTGTCTGGGGAGCCCGCCTGTCTGCCCCAGCACAAAAGAGAGAACAATCAGTGGGCTTGAGTAACATCCGATGTATTAAAATACAGAAGAATAAAGCAGGGAAAGGGCCAAGGAGAGCTGGGTGGGGAGGAGATCTCCGAGAGACTGCTAGGATGCGTGGGTGTCTGGCATGCAGAGGCATCCAGCCTTGCCTGCCTGGTGCAGGTGTTGTTCAGGCTGGATGCTGGTCAGGGTCGTGCTGTGGAGGACCGGGGACCCCTCTGTGTGGAGGTTTTCGGAGACGGGGGTGCTGCTGGCCTGCGAGGGTATTGCTGCCTACAGCATTGTTCAAATCCTGTCCATCCACCCTAAAGCTTTATTTCCCATGAGGTCAAGCTGCCTAGTCTTCTGGGAGCAGTGTGGCAAGCAGCCCCTTAGTGCTGGTATAGCAGCATGGCAAGCACGTTGTGGTTCCTTCCCTCTGCACTGCCAGGCACTGCTCTTCATCAGAAAGAAAATACACTGTGCTGTCTCCAGGCTGCTGGAGAACAATATCTCTATGTTATTGCCATCATCCCTGAGAGCCCTGAGAAGGACATGAAGTCTGCATCATGACTTGCTGGAGCAAGCATCACCTGTCCTTTAGACAGCCCAAAGTACTGGTCTTCCTGGGAAAGACCAAAGTCCTGGGGGATCAAATATGAATCCAGTCAACAGGAGTTGGCTGCTTAATCAATAGGACACTGTTGGCCTGCCGCATCCTGCACAACATCTGTGCAAGAAACAAGAAGCAGCTGCAGTGAGTTGTCTGCAACAGAGTGTCTGCTTTCTGAGGCTTTTTCAGCAGTCTTGAAGAACCAGGAGCCCACCTGTGAACTGCTGAAGCTGAACTGCTTCACAGTTTTAGTGCTTCCATCTGCAGTCCCCTCTCTCAAGCCAAGTTATGGTCAGACTCCCAATCCCAGTCTTGCTAGACAAAATTACTGAAAGCAGGAGAAAGAAGACTTAAAAAAAAAAAAAAAGGACTTCCTTTTAAAGTAAAACGCAAACTCTGATGAAACAAGAGACAGAGCCCAGAGCTGTGCAAATCATGAGAAGATTGGTTATAACCAAGTGAGAAGCAGACATCAGGCTTGTTGGCAGTCCTGGTGCTGAAGGGCATCCCGTCTGGCTGATGCCTGACCATCACCTGTTCCTGCCACTGCTGCTTCACCAGATCTGCTCTGATGACCACCAGACGGGTAGCAAGTGGTCTGAGGACCTAGCGCAGGGGAGGAGGACAGCAGCTGCTGCAGAGCTTTGGACACTTAACAGGGTAGGGCACATCCCCTGCAGCATGCCCTGAAGAGCCTCTCTGTGCGCAAGAGGAGGCTGGATGTAAGACCATGAGACAGCTGCAAAGCAATCCACCCATGTCAGAACAGCACGGCATGCTTCCCTGATCTGTCTCCCAACCTTGCTGCAATCTCCTCTCTGCTCCACGCTTTTGGCAGCCTGTTGGCTGCAGTGGGTACCTCTTGTCTTTTGCAGCCCCACTGTAGTATCGTGATACTTATTTTCCGATTTCCCCCAGGACAGACAAGTAATTTGCTGAGTGATGTTGGTGGGAAATTTTTATACAGCCTGGATGAGAGGGGTTTTTGCCTGTAGCCCAGCAGGGGAGCAGAGAAAGGGGCAGCAGGGAGAAGCTGGATGCTGTTATGTGGAGACACAGAAAGGCTCTGGTTGCATGCTCAGCCTCAGATGACTCCTCTGTCCTGTTTCAGTGGCGATGACCTTGGACATAGAGATTGAGGCATTTCTGTGGGTACTCTAGGGAATACTTTGGGTTTTGACTGCCTTCCCACTCAGAATGTGGCCGTACTCCTTGCGCTATGGGCGTCTTGATCAACCTTCCCTGGATTGGAATGGTTGCTGGCAACCTGATTGTGCATAAACCATCTTCAGAGCCATGGCCTGCCTCGCTCCAGGTACCAGGTTTCTGCTCTGCCTGTCAGGTGGAAGGAGGCATCTCTGATGACAGTGAGACAAGCAGCATCCCCCTGTAGCCCACGCTGGTCCAGCACTCCTGTTCAACTCCAGTTTTATCTTGCTCTTATCTTGTACAGTTCAATTGTGCAAGATGTTTTTGGAGGAAATCAGTGATTGGGTCATCTGTCCCCTGCATTTTGGACTCAGCTTTGGGATCAGTAGTCTTCATTGGCCCAACAAATTAAGTCACGGAGAGAGAAAGAGTCTTCATCTACACTATGCATTAGAGTTGGCACAGCTCCCATGACCCACCACCGATCTGTTGAACGTTGTGGGGGAAATCTGAAACCACCATCACAGCCACAAAGTGATGTGCTAACCCAGACTATTGTGGGGAATGATGGATGATAGCTGACAGAGGAACAGAAACCTCACTCTCGTTAGCAGACTCCACAGGTGCTGTGCAGATGTCCTCTCCCCAGCCAGCTGTGCCCATTCATTATCTTGAGCTGCTCCTTGTTGCCACAAACCAAAGGTCAGCCATCCCGCAGGATCCTCTGACTGGTCCCCACGCTGCTTCTGGCCGTTGGTAGGGCTGGGTCAAGCTACCTTTGATGGCTTATTTTTTTTGTGAAGTGGGGCTTCACAGAGCTTGCCCACAGCCTCTCCATTTGTCAGTACCCCAGCAGAAGAGGGGTGCTGAGGTGGGATCCAGTGTCCCCATCTGGCACTGTTCATTGCAGCAAGAACATCTCTTCGCTTCTCAATGCTTGAATAGCGAAGTACAGCTTGGGCTGGAGATTGGATCTGGCAGCCGAGTTAGGCAACCCAGGTATCATGACCCCTGAGCTTCCAGCGTGGAAACCAGTGTCATGTCCATGTCAGGGGACAGCAGAGACATGGACTGTCAGCTGAAAATTTTGAAACCTTTTCTCTGTTGGAGAACTGCGGTGTTGCGCCTGCTCTGGTCCCTGCTTGCAGACACAATCCCTGCTCTTGGAAACTGCCATCATGGGACATGCCTCACAGCTGTCCTAGAGCTGAGGTGGTGGCAGGAAAGGGCACCAACTACGGCACAGGCTGGTGGGAAGTGTGGTCTCCAGCCATGCATGAGTGTTGTTGCAAAGCTCCTTTACAAAGTTAATTACATTATTTAGTAGGTTTATATATTTGAAACAGAAAAACTTGGAAGAAAGAACATCCTCAACGCAGTTATTAGGCACTGGCTGCTACAGATAACTCAGCTCCAAGAGCATGGACGATAGTGCCCACCACATGGGAGGTGCATGGGAGGATTTGTAGTGCTATGTGCTGTGACCACAGCTTGGGGGCTGTGAGTGATCCCAAGGTAATGTCTTTACACATCACCCTGGAGCACGGCCTGCTGCAGGGAGAGATCCCCTTTGCTTCAGCTGTCAAGGGTCTGGGGACCATTTTTAAGGGGGCTTCTGCCTGGAAATGCAACAGAAATCTATGAGGCACTGGGCATGATGAGCCCTGAATCACCCTGGGACTACAGTACTCAGATTTGTGGTGCAGATCTGCCTGTTCAGGCTGCACTGTAGGTTCGAAACACATGCATCCAGTTTCCAAAAGTCAAAGGAATTTTAACAATAGTTGCTACCCGCTCCCACAGAGGAAACTCAGACCAAAAGCTGTGTAGGTGCAGGATTTGCAGTATCAGGCTGCAAGGGATGGAGCTTGGTCTGGGAGAAGCTGCTCCATGACAGGACACAGGGTTTCCTGGGCATGGAGGGGCAGGTGTGGGATTTCTGAGCAAGGCTGGTGATGTTTGTTCTGCAGTGCGCAGGGGAACAGGCCCCGGCATGTGTTCTTGGTAAATAAATGAGATTATATCAAGAATACACCCGACTTCTATAATTTACTTTTCATCCTAACAAAACCAGCCCTTCATGACTCCGGATATTGTCTACTTGCTTGGGCAAAAGGGTTAACAATGAAGAATATTTGGTTTCTTTTATTTGTCTTCTGAACTTTGAATTTTGAGACCCAGGAAATGCCTTTTTCAAAGGAAAGACCCTCACCGCACATGATTCCAGGAGCTGGTGTTTGCTGCAAGCTCTAAGAATTGCAAAGGTTTGCTGTCGCCAGCAGTCATGCATGTGCTGCCTTCTGTGCTTGCATAATTAACACCTGCGCAGTTCCTTGCCAACTGATCTTCCAAAAAGTGACCTGGGACACTGATATTTGGCTTCACAGAGACAATCATTGGCAATTCCTAATGCCTGGTGAGGATGGGAGGTGGGAAGTCAACACCTAGGGCTGCTGCTGCGGTGCCTCCAGATCAGAGGCCACTCAGCCAGACTGTGGTATCTGACCCACCTTCCCCTTCCCTCCTCACCAGTCTGCCATCCTTCACCCACGCTGCAGGTAATATTTCTCAAAGCCAGGGAGCTCCTTGGGACCAACATAAATGCAAACAGTCCCTGTGCTTGGTGCTCAGAATTTGCACTCTGCGTGCTTTTTCCTTATTAAATGGAGAGCCCTAAGAAAAGCGGCACTGCCTTCCCTGCCGTCGCAGGCCGGAATCAATCAGCTCTAAGAGATGCTGCATGTGGAGCCCAATGACCATGTCCTACGACATGGAGGGTGCTGCCTGCATCTGCTGTGGTACATGCCTGCATATACTGCACAAGCTGGTGGGCTGGGGAGAGCTGCCACCAGGGAGGGAGGTTTGGAAGTGGTTGACCACCCTGTTTCTAGCTGTGCCACTGTCTCTCCATGGGACACTCAAATGGTCCCTTTCCTTCACTGGACCCTTGAGACCCTGGAAAACAAGGAAAACTGAGCTTTACCTTCACTAGCAAAAGCCTGGGAGCTGAATCACAAAACCAACCAAACAGGAAAATGCTGTGGTGAGAGCATGTCACTGTACGCTGCCCAATCACCTCCAGCACGTGCACATTAGCTGAGCAGCCTCTTGACTCTGACCACAAGTTTTCTGGTCCTTGGCCACAGCAGTCAGTGCAGTGGTTTCAGTAGAAAGTGCTTTTTCTCAGCAGCAGTCCCTGGTGCTGCAGGGTTTTAGGCTGGTGTCCCGGCTGGGGCTGGAGGAAGGCTGCAAGGGCTTGGCTGCAGGAGTGCAGGTCCGAGCCATGCCAGACGGTTCTTGCATTCATTTTGTGTCTTCAAAGGACTCAGCTGCTGCTCTGCACTACTAATATTGCTGCTTTCGCTACCACAAGCTGTAAATCCTCTTGACAACAGGGGAGGAGAGAGCACCAAGCCCAGATCCGTTGTACATGGAGCAATGCTCCCCACGGCTGCTCTGAAGAGGGTGGCTCCATCAGGCACAAAGTAGCTCCCCTTCCTGCCGCTGCCTGCAGGACGGCCTCACACGCCTGCAGCTGGCACTGCAGCTTAGCCCCCTCCTGCTTCTAGTCTCAGCCAATGCTGTCCTGTTTACAATTTCTGCTATAATGCCAGCTGATGGGTGTCCTGTCTCCTTATTTCCCCCACCAAACTTGTGGATGCCTCCCATCTGCACAACTGGCTGCCCTTCTCTCCACGGTTGGAGAGGATCATCTGCTGGGCTGCGTACAGACTGCGTTCCCCCATACAAAACCAGGATTTTGTTTTTCTACTTAGACTCATTAGACAAAAATGCAACTTTTCCCATGTTTGCTCTTGAGCTTCCATCTCTGTCCATGCCTACCCAAGCAGGGCGCTGCAAAAACACCATTGCCCTGACCAGAACAGAGCACCTCATGGCATCCACCACATCACCAGAGGCAACTGTCATTGATGCTGAGTTGCAAGCTGTTGATATCGACAAAAAAGTCTAAGGAGGAGCGAAATGAAAATATTGACCTTGGTTTGCTGGTGAGTGCTTACTCTGTGTTAAGATCTCAGCAGATACGTTAAGACATGGCAAATTCGTGTCAAGTTACCCGGACTGTCTCTTGTCCTACCACATGTTCGCATCAACGTTCACAAGACAGGAGTTCAGCCCCATACACTGTGCTACAGTCATTACCTCCTCCACTGCTGGCATTTTGCTGTGCTGGGGTACTTGGCCAGCAGAAAATGAAACAAAGCAATGAAATTATTGCAGAGATGGGGAAAAGGTTTTGACTAACATTCGCTTGCCAAATATGCTCATGGTACAAGAATGCAAAACTTGGCAAATGGGCATCAGGTTTTCCAATTATTTGTGGAGGCAAAAGCTGCAAAACTTTGAAAGTATCAAAATGCTCATAAAGTCCCTTGGAATATGTTATTCTTCATCCAAACTGACACAGATTAAATTACTTGGAATCAGTTTGGACAAAACATTGTCTTCAACCGAGAACAAATGCTCCCATTTTTCAACTTGTGAGAATGGTTGGAATATTTTCTTCGGGTATCTTTTTCTTGTTTCCTACAGTTTGTCCATCTCTACCTACAAAGACCACCAGCTAGGAATCAGAAAGGACCTGGTGAAAGGCCAGCTAATCTGATCAAAGCTGCCTGAAATATTCGCAATATATTTTTCAGAACAACAGCAAAGCGTGAGGTACAATATTTGCTTTCCTTAAATATCTGTTTTCCACCTGGAAAACGAATTTCCATCATTAATACCTTTATCATATCACAGTCAGCCTGGGGGTCCAACTAGGAAAACTGTTAACAGGATTATCTGAGCCACAGATCCAAGCAGGTGCATCCCATTGTACAGTTCAATGTTACTGTGAAGTCAAATACGGTTTTGTTTGACCCAGACAAGTACTTTGACTGAGCATTGGAGGACACCAGTCAATTCATCATGATTCAACTTTCACCGTGGAAACTTCAGACATTCTGGCAAACATCACTATGTTCTGAAGGAAATATTCAATTTGAGGACAAAATGCATTTTTCCATTAAAAAAAAAAAAAAGAACAAACCAGAAACTTCTCTCTTCCATTGAGCAGCTCCTGTGCAGAAGTCAGAGAGCGGCACTCGCCTGGGAAAACCCCACCAGGAGCTGCTAGTTTTGGAGCCAGATTTTCAAAAGAGTTTAACTTCCTTGTAGGTGCCTCAGTGCAGTCTAGATTTCATAAGAAAGCAGCACCAGCAGGAACTGTCGACACAATGGCTCAGTTTTTGAGCACCCCCGCATCAAATATAATGAACACTTAAAAACTGACCTAGACGGCAATCCTTCAGAGGGACCTGGGTCTCTCTGGCCCAGAATGGAATGGGAAGAAGGAAGCAGGAGACATGATTCTTGTGAAGTTATTGTTATTTTGGCAAGACAAGACGAGTCAGAGAAGTGGTAGTAGAAGCTGACATATCTACTATGTGTCATTTTCATGATGGGACCAGTGACAACAGTTTTATAATCATTTCACTAGCAGGGAGTAGTTTGCACCCATAAGGGGCCTGAAAACCCCACAGAAGTTCATTTTTTCCACAAAAGTGCTTCACAGCGTGGGAACAGCTCTGAGCAGAGGCAGGAGGAAAAGCCTGGCAAAATGAACATTTTCCTAAGCTCCTAAATCAAAGGCATGTGGAACTGGCTGGGGCAGTAAAGCAGGACGTGCTGGAGTAACTAAGAGAAACAAGGACTCAAGACCAGTGCAAAGAACTGATTTGTGGCTATTACAGATCTGCTTTCTCTTTCTTTTGCTGTCTCTTTTCTAGGCTCTGGATCCTGAACCTATGAGATGATGCACTTCATTGCAGGTTGGAAAGAAGGTAGTCCTGACCTCTGCTCATACCTTTTGACTTCAATGGACCTACCACATAGTTTTAGAGACTAGATCTGGTGTAGCTTCCCTCCCATTCCCGAACACTGCCTAACAAACAATTGCCTTTTTGATCACTCTGGGGACCAATCTGACACCTTCGTCAATCTGCCCGCACTGCCTCCCTGAACGTCCACGCAGCCCACCGGTGGGTGCACGCAAGTACTAGTTTGTCCCTGGGTTTCTCTAAATCAAGTTTTGCCTGGTTTGTTCTCCTGGCAAAGCTCTGTCATCTGTCAGAGGCACAGGTTCCTGTGATAGTTTCCAGTCCTTGGTTCCCCTGCCTTCTGCTCCGAAAATACCTGCTGAGCCATCTTAATTTCCTTTCTACTAACCTGTCATCAGTCCATATCAACTGAATTTCTTTAAGACAGTTTGATGGGGGCTTATCTTGGGGACTTTCTGGAAACTCAGTAACTAATTTCTGTTGGACCTTTAATAAATGAAGCTGGCAACTTTAATAAATGGCCTCCTCTTCTCAGACCCTCCTCCTTTCATCTCCTACCCTATCTACCCTTTATCATTTTATCTACTATTTCTGTTCCTTACTTCTAGCTTCATTCCATCTGATGGGCCTGTGATTTCCTGGATTGACCCTGAAGGCTTGTCAAAAGTTGGTGTTGCATTTGTCTCCTTGCATTTTTCAGACAGCAGAACTGGTTTAAACAATGGGCAAAGCAGGATGGCAGGTCAGTAATCTCAAATTTGGATGCCTTTAGAAGCTAAGCAAGTATCAGCTGGTTCTGACAATTTTTGTTATTTGTCTTATCCATTTGTTCTCAGATTTGTCCACATTAAAAACGGCTTTGAGGGAAGCACCCACAGCCTGTTCTCAGGGAACAACAGAGAACATTATTTAATTTTATGGTGATGTGATAGTCTTATGTTTGAGCAGCTCTTCCCATCTCTGCCACCTTTTGGCCTCTCAGATTGCCTGCTTCTTGTGTGTTGGAAATAGTTTATATTCTTATTAGTGGCTGTTGTTACATTGCAAAAATAATTAGCTATTAAATTTTGTCTGTCTCACTCACTGCATTTCCCAGCTGTGTCAGGGGGGATGAGGGACTGGGTCTCCTTGCACAATCTTTAGCCCTTTGGAATGAGGGGATAACATTATTCATTTCTGCTTTTTTGCCTCCATCAATATGTCATCAAAAGTAGTGTCATCCCAGTCATGATCTCAGGAGGAAAGGCCATTGGCGTTACACCAGCCTTGCCTGAGTTAGAAAACAAGTATTTGTTATGCCAATACTATACTTGGCTTTGGAGCCACAATGCTGCTCCCCTCCACCCTCCCTTTGGGTAGATGACCATTCTGGCCCTGGGAGCCAGATGTGGATTCTTTCATCCATTATCAGAGCCAGCATGAGAGCACTTGGAGAGCATCTCTGAAAACCAGCCGGAGTTCATACATCCCGCAGCCTCACCACAGGTGTCTTCACATTCTTTTCGTGTACAAGTAGGATGGCTTATTTCCATCATACATCAGGGTTTTGAAAATCAGGTAAGACAGTTGTGAGGAAAGACGTCCATTACTCTTGATCTTGAAAATTAGATTTGTCTTTACAAAACTGGAACTCAGAGACGTCTGAAGTTTGGCAAGAGAATTCTCAGAAGATAAAATGAAAATGATCTTTTGGACCAGAGACAGACACTTTGAGTATTTGGTCATGCTCTTTGGCCTATCTAATGCTGCAGTTACCTTGCAAAATTTTTAATTATGTTTTTTAGACATTTACTAGATTCCTTTATAATAATACTCTTGGACAACAGCATTATTTTTTTCACAGGACATGAACCAACCTGAGCAGCTTGTAAAATCAGTTCCAGAGTATTTGAGTTGTCACAAACTCATATGCCAAACGAGAGAGGTGAAATTCTGAAAGGTCTTCCATTGAATTCCTGGGCTGCTTCACCTCCCCAGAGGCAATGGAAATGAACTCTGAGAAATCACAGACTTGGCCCCGCCAAAGACAGTTACTAGGTTTCGGTGCTTTCTTAACTTCATTAGCTTTTATGACCAATTAATTAAAGACTTCATCAAATGATCTTCCCGTTCCTAGACTTATTAGAGGGGGATGTTTGAATCTCACCACCTCAGTTTAGATGCCTACAATGCACATATCTATGTCTGAGCTAGACTTCGGATTCCCTTTATAGTCCCATGAAAAGAAACAAGTCGTTTTACTGTGTGATTCACAAAGCCTATTTTAGGTGTGCATTGTAAGTGGAGATAAATCACACCCTGGTTGCTGAGGAAATATATGATAGTTTTAAACAGGTATTTATAATTGTCCCATTCGTAATACACATGGACCCTTCCCACCAGTTCGTCGTTAAAGCAGATGTTTCTCATTGTGCTGGAGGAGTATTGGTAGCTCAGTTGAAGATCTTTCAACCACAGTTTCCTCCCTACACAAGCTATTTTCAGTGACTGACGCTAGCGGAGTTCAAGAGAGCCACTCCTGCACAGCCAGGATGGGGACACTGAGGAGGCTAAAACACCACGACTGCAAGACTCAACCGCTGTTGACCCACTTTGTTTCCCAATTGTCATCTTTCAATTCACCATCGTGCATTTTGGCCTGTTGAGAAGATGGGGAAAGCCAGCTTTATACCAGAAGTACAAGCTAGCCAGCTCTGGTCTGCAGTCCTGGAGATCAGTTTTAAAACTGGTCTGGAGTTTGCCAGTGTAGGACCTGTTTAGGTCCTTCAGCCACCCTAAAGATGATTTTGCCTGCTCATAGCCTTGAACCAAAGCAAGGTACCTGCTCAACGTGCAAACATGAGATTGCTGACTCTGGCTAGGAGACAGCTGTAAGCCCACAAGGGGCTGTTTGGTTCAAGGTCTTAGCAAGCCACATTTCTGATACAGTAGGTTGTTTAGGGATTATAACCTTCTCACCATATTCTTTTTGACTGGCCTACCATGCCTGGGGACATCCGGGAGTGTATTATATATGCTGAACCTTGCAAATAGAACTAGTGGTGCCCCTGCATCTTTAATTGCACAAGCTCTTTTTTTAGCTTACATTTTTGATCTAAGCTTACATTTCCTACCTCCAGGGAATCAGAACAGCTCTTTTTGCCTTATTTAATGAGCTTAATTAAGACAATATACCTTCTACCTGCACCTACCCTTCTACTATTATGAATCAGCTCAGCTTTTCTTAACTTGTAGACTTGCTGCCTATAGTGATCTCTGACTGAAAGCCTCAGATTTTATCCCTGTTCCCCTATTGGGAACAAAAGAGTCATTCACTGTTGTGTATTCACTTCAAGGTAATGGATAAATAAAGAAAATAAACTAAACTGTGGATTATGGTTAGGCTTGTACTGTCTGGATAACCATGTGTATTTTATCCTGCTTGCACAATTTCCCTAGTATTCCTCCACTCATTTATCTGTACAGCTGTCTGGACTGACAAGTTGAGGTCTATCAATGATTTCACTCTCAGTTGCACTGAATTACAAAGGACCAGATTCCTCAGATAGGCCAGACTATGCACCGGGACTACAGTTCTTTCTGGAAAAATCAAAGGAAGTCTTTAAAGCCCAGCCAGATTTTCATTGTTGGGAGTCTCCAACTCCATCAAAAGGAGAGACAGTCTAGACAAAACACCTACAAACTTCGCTCCCATCTGAAATTTCAACTGTTGTTTTTGTGGGGAGCCTTTCACAATTTCTGCTTAGATTAACCCTATAATTAACCCTATAAGCATCTTTGATGCTTTGAGTTCTTCCACTGTTTCATGAATCCCCATGAAGAGACGTGTGAAAAAGCACACCAGTCTAGGCTGGTGACCCTCTGGAGTGTCAAATCCAAGAAATACTAGATTCTGAGGAAATCCATAGACAGCAGGTTTTTTTATTTGGGAGTTATCCACATTGGAGAACTCTTGGAGAGCCACTGAAATCTCATGGAAATCCTCCATCCCGCGGGCACTGAGAAATCTAGGCCATGCCATGGTAGTTTCTGTGGAGGCTCCATGTGCTGGGGAACCCCTCTCCAATAATGTTATACTCATGTGGTAAATAATGAGACACTTGTATAGCCATCCCGAAAGCTTCCTGTACTCAGCTGTCAACAGCTCCTCAAAACTCTGCCTATGCATCCCTTAATGTTTCCTGCTTTGAATACTAATCCAGTCTTTTCCTATCCCATAGACGTTGTTTCTTTCTGGATATAATATTCCATTTCCATTTTGTCCTGGTTTCAGTGGTTGCTGCAGTGGAGAGGATCGAACCCTAGAGTCCTGACAGTGGAGACCCACAGCAGAGTCTGAGAGCGTTAGATGGATTCTTGTAGTTGTTTTTTTTTCAGCTTCTTGTAAAGATGAACAGACTAGAAACATTTAAAATATTTGGAAATGAGGAAGGTGAACTGCCAGCTGCCTACATGAGCAGTCTCAGCTAGCAAAGCCAGTGCTTAGCCATGCCTTTCAGAGGACAGGCACCAGGCCACCTTTGTAGGGGACATGAGCTCCTGCACATAGATAGACTTGATAAAATCATGGGGTGGTCACCTTCTGCCCCGAGCACATGCATTAACCAGGGAGCCATGCTCTATAGTCGGAATCTTGGGGTTTGGGCAAGACTGGCCACTGAAAACGAATGACTGGAACGTAAGCAAAAGAGTGTCTGGAGAATAGCCCTGACACAATCACAATGCACTGAGGAAATCACAGCAGCAACTCATTCTGTTGTCTCCAGGATAAATCTGGGAACTGAGACGGGAACACAGAGCTAAAGCAGATCCACTTAAGACTGCCAAGGTACCGTGGTCCCCGTGGTTGACAGGTCTCTAGCCTCTGTGCTGGGCTAGCCCACTACATCCGTAGTTTCCAGAGCTTGCACCTCCCTCACGAGAGAGCAAGCCAGACAGGCAAGTCCCAGCTCTGTACGGGATGGGTGCGGAATGGCATGAGAGCAAAATTGCCTTTCCACCGGATGCACACTGTTAATAGGTGACCTTGCTCTGTCCTGGGCACAGTGCCCTCCAGGTAGAGGAATTCCTGGGACAGAGCTCTCTGCTGTGGTCACAGGTTGTTGTTCTGCCCTCCAGTAAATCCTGCTCCAGACCTGCAGGTCTGTGTCATCCACCAGAGGTCTGTCCACCTCTGTCTGGGAGTGCTGACACTGGGACAGCACTTACCTCCATCCCACCAGATTCACGATGGTGACATTATGGGAACTTACTCCAGATTGATGCAAGAGAGACAACTGACATACTGAGAAAACTCACAGACAGCATTAAGTCACTGAGAAATTTGCAGGGAAAACAGAAGCTTTTGACAGCAGAAATCAGTTTGACTGCTCACACTTGGTGGAAGTTTGAAAGTTCATGTCTTGACACCCCTGCTGGTTGCTGTTGTGTGAGCATTGAAATGACCCTCAAGCAAAGTGTTTCTAATTGCCCCCCGCCTTTTTTTTTTGACAGATGTGATCCAGCGCAAATCCACTTGGCTGCAGTACCTGGAAGCTGGTGGATGTGGAGGATTAAGAAGAAGATAAATGCCAAAGACGTGAAGAACATTACCTGGAATTAGTACATCACAAAAGACAATATGGATGAGATGGGTTCATCCGTCTAGATCAGTCTCTGCATTCTTGTAGGAGGCAACAGAGCCAGAGGAATGCAGAGCCTGTACACATCAGTAATAATGAATTGTTCCATTGTGACATTTAATGGGAAGGTTCATTAATTACAGGGAGTTTTTAAACTGCGGGGGTTTACCCTGGCCAAGCTCTATGGGCAGGCTTAATGTTCCCTGATGCTCTCCCAGATTGGGAAATCATAAGCAGAGCTTGTGCAAACCTCCCACCTCTGGCTGCCATATGCTGGACCAACGCCTGAGTGCTCAGTGATGGTTTCACTCAAATATCCTTAGTGCTGGTGGCTTGAGCAGCAGATGGGGCTCCCACCCTGCCCCTTCCCTGGTCCTGCTAGAGGGCGAGCTGTGTGGGACAGCAAAGGGCGCAGAGCAGGACCCTGGTGTGAGGTAGTTTGTGCCTAATCCATGACCCTGGTGTGGGGTAGTCTGTGCCCAATCCATACCCTGACTGGGAGAAGGGATTGGGACCTCCTTGCTGGGAATGTGGTAGTGTGTCCTCATATGCATGATGCCACATGCATCTGGTCTGGGTCTCCAGACTCCTGGCCATCACCTGTTCAGTGCTTGAGGGACACTGGGACATCAAGTACAGCCAGCATGAGAGGACCTGCAGGGGCTCTGAGATGGAGAGAGCTGCCAAGGACCTTCCCTCCTGCAGGATCAGGCTGCTCCTGCTGTTCACTCTCTCTTCCCCACAGCTTCAGGTAGGGAACTGACCCAGATGTTGCTCCACATGAAGGAGAGAGTATCCCCCACCAGCCACTTTTGCTCCCAGCTCCTTGGCAGCTGCAGGATGTGGGAACCTTTGCCTGCTGGCAATGGATGCTGCTCCAGTGGAAAGCCCTGAGTGCCAGCTCTGCTCTGTCCCTTTTCAGACATGGATCAATGGAGGGATGACCCCAGCACCTGTGGCGTAGTCTCCTGGGAGAAAGCAGTGAAGTGTGTGGGCTACGTCTGGAAATCAGATGCCCCGCAGGTGACTCAGTGGCACTCCCTCTGCTCATGCACCGAAGTATCATCTATCCTGTCCAGACAAGTTGCACCAATATGAGCAACAACTGAAAGCCGGCAATATCCCAAGTTGACAATATCTAAGAGCCCAGCGCTGCCAGGATCCATCTGTGGGAAACAGCCTTTTCTCAGGGAACATGTGGTGGGCACTATTTAATGACAGATTTTAATTTTAATCATAGAATGGTTAGAGTTGGAAGGGACCTTAAATTGAATTAAGGAATTCAATGTGCACAGTGAAACACCTTCCCTGGCATGGAGAAGACCAGTGAAGGGGAGGTGCAGAGACGATGGCAGGATCTAGGTTGATGAGGGCTACCCCTGCTCCAGCCCCACCACTCCAAACTCCACAGGGCAAATGGGAATGTGTTCACATCTGCTGTATGCAAAATGGGGAGGTCCCAGGTAGCACCCGGCCAAGGGAAGGTTAAATGCCAGGCATGGAACACCTCCATCACTGTACGTACCACACAGCTGGCTGAGACAAGGAGGGAGGGCAGTCTGTTGTTCCCTGTACCTTGTCTCCCTGTGAGCTCCTGCTCTTTTGTCCACAGGTGGATCACTGAGTAAAGAGTCCTGTGGCCATTGCTCAGCCCTGACCTCCATGGAGGCTTCTTTTCCAACAACTTGGGATCTGTGTTCAAGGAGGATGCTGAGCAGTTGGATACATTCCCTGAGCGGGCAGTGCGTGTTCCTGGCATCTCTAACAGTTCTACAGGACTTTTGCTAAGCTCTGATTCTTCTCTGGGGAAGGCCTTCTGGCAGACAGCTTGTGGCTCTCAAGGTGACCTGCCAAATATGTCTGTCATGGTCTGATCCTCCATCCTGCCCAGCTATGACAAGACTGACCTCAGCTGTTGTGAACATTTGCAGTCTGTATCTGCTTGAGCTTTGGGGCAACATAGGAATGTCAGTGCTAGTCCAGGGCAAAGATAGGTGTCGTCTCAGGTCTGCTTGATAATGCGTGGCTTGGATGTATAGCAACATACCTGCTAGTGCTCTCTTTCCTGAAGGTCTTAATCTCAAAACAAAGGAACCTGGAGCTCTGCTTCAGGCCATGGAGACCAGTGGTCTCAGCCTTGGAGGTCTGTGGCTTGTTGAAGACCCAGGCTAGCCAAGAAGGAATGGTCAACCTTGAAACAAGCAGGATTGTGAGAGAAATAATGGGCAACAGGATAGCAAAGCTCCTCCAGAACAGCTGTAGGACTCCTCCATGTGCTGAGGGAGGACTGCAGCATGTGCTGATCTGTCCTGCAGCTAGGACAGAACACCCCGCTGCCAGGATAACTCGAAGTCACGGGATGACCAAAAGCCCTTCTAACTCTAATCATGAACCTGGTGGGTCTGGTGAAAGTTCAAACTGTAGAACTTGGACAGCCCAAGGCACCTTTGAAACCTTCTGATCTCACCAAGTCTGACCTCAGACACAAAACTTCCCAGACAGTCCCTCACATCTGCCAGGCAGAAGAATGTAATAACTAGTCATTAATTATTATCTGTACCTTTAGAAAAATCACGGCCCTGCCCTAGAAGGCTTGTGCTGTAGCCAGTTGTGTGGGACTGGAGCTACAGGATACAAATATTGCCTTCCTGCCTCCAAATAATTGTGAGTAACATGGTCATGGAGGATGTCACATAACTGATGAACGATATTACTGCAATAACTGGATATAAAGTGAATAAATTGGATTGATTTATCAGGATTGGACTGATTTATCAAGATGTAACAGAATCCTTCCTACAACAGCAAGATCTAGAAGATCAAGACAAACAATGGGATTAAATAAAGGATGATTTTAATCTGGCTGTGGACATGAATTCATGCAGTGATAACAGCATCTGGGAACAGAGCCTTGACCTCCACACCAGCCTGCAAAAACCTGCCAGAGAGAAGTACAAGAGGGTGGATGCTGGAGTCTGGCAAATTGGTGGAGTTATGAACTGGTTCTGGGTGGGCTGGAGTTAATTTTCTTCATAGTAGCCCAAAGGGCGCTGCGTTTTGGATCTGTGACTATGTTGATGACACACCAGTGTTCTGGATATTGCTGAAGGGTGGTTGCACGGCATCTTTTTCCCATTCTGCCCCCTCCTAGGAGTAGGCTGGGGGCATGCAAGAAGTTGGGAGGGAACACAGCCAGGATGTGCCAGCTGATGTGAACTGATCAAAAGGATCCCTGTGACATCATGCTCAGCAATAAAAGCTACAGGGAGAGAAGAAGGAAAGCGGGGACATTCGTGGTCTTCCCAAGTAACCATTACGCGTGATGAAGCCCTGCTATCCTGGAAGTGGCTCAGCACCTGCCTGCTGATGGGAAATAGTGAGCAATTTCCTTGTTTTGCTTCACTTGCACACCCAGCATTGCTTTACCTATTAAACTGTCTTTATCTTGAGGTTTCTCACTTTTGCCCTTCAGATTCTCTCCCCCACCCCACTGGGGGAATGGGCAAGCAGCTGGCTGGGTACTGTGCTGCTAGTCGGGATCGACCCCCATAAGCTTTCATGCAGGGAAGCTCTCTGGGGAAATTGCACAGTCAGCCCTTGTATTTATTGCAACTCATCCAGGCTCTTGCACTTTTCTCCAGACGGCAGCACTGCAGCCAGAGTGAGAATTGCATTATACTGTTTTCTGATCGCCTCTTCTGAGAAGCCCCAGACCATACCATCTCCTTTTTTTCTTGGACACAGGACCCTTTCTGGCACAATGACCCTAGAGGAGCCACTCAGCCAACCTGGTCTACCTTCCTTCTGGGACAACCTTATCATCCTGCTGTTAAGTCCCTAATACTTGGCTGCTTGCAAAGAAAGAGCCCAAGACACAGGCAGAGGGAGACACCGCTCCCCATCTGCTTCATCAGGCAATATTTCCTGCTTCTACAGTCTCACAGATAGATGTGGGCTCCTCAAAACACTTTACTGCCCCAAAACACTTGAGTTTCCCACCTAATTCGTTGCCGTCTCCCAGGAAGGTCTGGCACCATTCTGGGTTGTGGCTGAATCTTACTGTGGAGCAAGACAGCAGCCAGAGAGCTCAATAAATAATGTTCCTGTTCACACTCAACCCAGCCCCCGGGGCCAGAGGAGCGTTCTGCATCTCGTTGGAGGTAATAGAAATGGTCCCTAGAGAAGGCACTGTGTTGGGTGAGAGAGATGGATAAACTGTTGGGATCCCAGGGGAAATATGCCTGGAGACATTTGTTTCCTCTTGCAGGAAACTGTAACGAGCAAGGAGAAAAAAAGTTGTTGACACTGTCACATAGAGAATAGCATTTTTATCGGAATTGAAAATTGCTGGTGGTTTTCAGCCATTTTTGGATGAAAATTTTCTGTGTTCCGATCAAAGACTTCCCAAAATGAGACCTTATGGCTGAAAATTTTTGAAAAATGCCTTTTAGACTTCTGGCCTTTTCATGAGGAAATTTCGAAGACAGCAGCCATGAAATCTCAGCCAGCAGAAAATGAGGATCCAACCCAAGAGACCCATCTTGGTTATGGGGACACAGGGTAGGCAGGATCCTGTTGGTCTTTCCTTGTATTGAGGCAGCACCCGCGGGCAGACTTCCCTTGTGGCACCAGCACTGGAGCGAGTGATAAAATCTGTTCATTTCTCAGCCCTTTCCCAGGCAACTACTGATCCTGACAGCATGAACCCTACCGGGTCCCTTGATGGAGTCTCTGACTCTGGAGACATTCAAAACCTGCCTGGACACCATCCTGTCCAACCTGATCTAGGTGACCCTGCTCTGGCGACCTCTGATCTCCAGAGGTCCCTGCCAACACCTGTGATTCTGTAAGCCAGAAAAGCCTCGGTTTCTGTGGCTAGTAAGCATCCAAGCCCTGCCTCCAAAAGCAGTGCATGATTTATAGATGAAGATTTATAGATGAAGAGTCTCTGACCATTTATGACAGCAGAGGAGAACTTCTGCATGCTGTTTGTAGCATCTCGGCTTCTTGGCTGAAACTCACAGTCCGAGGTAAGAGATGAATACCAGCGGCACACCTCACCGTGCTCACGGCATTCTGAGGGCAACGAGATGCCTGCGGGTATTTGGGCTGAGGTGCTCTCCAGCCAAGCCCAGCAATGGCCTGGCAGGGGGCTGGGAGCTCCTCTGGTGGGACAGGCTTCAGAGATGCCAAGAGCTGGCTCCTCTCAGAGCCATCTCTGTTACCCTGAGTAACTAGTGGGTTTCCATTAACTGCAGCAGACTCTATGGTGTCCCCAGGAAGCCACAAGACATTAGACCATGACGGATCTTGCCTTGTCTCATTCTCTGGTGGCTGATCCCTGCGCACCAAGAAAAGCCTTTCTTCTGCTGTCAAGTGGGTAACAAGAGTCTTCCTGTCTCCAGCACACGGAGCGCCTGTCTGCATGGTTCATGCTGAAGTGGTGGTGAGTCACCATTGCTCCCGACTCTCCTGGGGGAAATCTCCGCTTATCAGTGCAATTGGGAAAGAGCGGGGCAAGGCTTGGGAGCTGAACACTCCTGCCAAGGAGACAGACCTCGCTTGCGAGAGTTTAGCAACAGACAAACTGGACAAACTGCTGTGGATGGACAGGACTCATCACCCCCAACGTGAGCCAGCCTTTGCTCTGTGGCGCCTGTGATTCAGGTAGATGCCCTGCTCCTGCTTCTGGACACAAGGCACATGCAGTAATAAGGCAGGGGCAATATTTGACCAGAAGAATACAACAATTCCCAGGAAGCCAGTATGTGTGGGACGTCTTGGTCAGAAAGTTTTGGCCACAGGGCAAACTGACTGGCAGAAAGAGGAGTGGACGAAGAAGGAGCACAACAACCTGTCACATGGGAAAACCTGAGTCCTAGAGCATTCGGCATTCACAGAGCGGCGCAGAGACCAGCCCCGGGATGCACAAAGCAGTCCCCAGGGCTCCTGTTTGACAGACTGGGGCACAGCGACTGGCTCAGGAGTCTCACTAGGCACGTCTGTCATTTACAGCCCTTTCAAAGATTTTTGGCATATGTCGTATGAGGGGAAATGTTTTTATGTCTGGATATTCAGATACCCGGGGTAATCCTTTGCTCCAGGGGCACCTCTTGTAGTTCAGGGCTGTTGAAAATCTGCCTGTCTTTACTTAGTGGAGAGCTTTGCTTGACAATGCTCAGCTACGTGTCTGGGCCCAAGTCCCAGTGTCAATGCTCTGCAGCTGAGGTCTGGTTTGATGTGAATGAAGTACCTAGCATAAGCTTCCGGACGTCTCTTGAGAAAGTTGTTTTTTATAAGGCTCTTGAGCTGATTCTGCAGTTAAATTGGCTCTGGCTGGCACTCCAGATCCTCCTCTGCTCCTTTCAAGACCACCAGGCATAATTATAACACCAAGGATTTATGAATGCTTCCTTGACGGAGTTTTGAATTCCCCCTTTTTGCACCTGCCAGAAACAGCATCGGGCGAGAAGGAAGCTGCTTTGCAGAAGTGCTGTAGCCGGTGGCACCCCAGGGGGCTACCAACATGGAGCTATTTCCTGCACATCCATCTCTGGCAGTTGTTCCACACCCTTATGGGAAGAGTCTGTCCAGGAGAAGCTGCACATGGTCCTGAGCACTGACATGCTGCCACAGAAGCAGCAGGAGAGAGGCTTAAGGAGGCTGTGAAAGAGCCTGCATGTGCACGATGTGCATGATTCACCATCCCATCTCACAGCCACAGTTGAAATGAAAGCTTTTCCAGGCTGAAGCATGAAGCTGCTTAGTGGTTCACGCAACACTGCAGGAGACTGGAGGCCTGGATGCTTGAAAGGAGTCTGGGTGCATTGGTGCAGTCAGTTCAATCTGCTCCCTGGCTTGTTCCAGGGACCAGGTCCAACAGGGTAGGTTTGGTTCCCACTGGGGCTCATCAGCTAGAGCCCAGTGCCGCACCAGATCTAGCTTGTGCCAGCAAGAGCCAGAATTACTACCCAGGAAAGGAGAAAGCCTCCTGCAGGGAGGGGTCCAGTTCTGGCAAAACAGTCCTTCCCACTTCCACCTGCCTCCTGTGCCTCTCGTTCAGCTTTTCAGCAAGACCATCTAGGGGCAGACCTACCTCTGCGCTCTCATCGGTGAGACCCCCTGAAGCAGGAGAGCCTTTTCCCAAAATCTTTAAAGTCAGAGGAAAAACTCTGGCTGATTTCGCTTGGGCTTTCAAAACCAGTGGAAATTAGAGCAGATTGAATCCTAACCACGCCCCACCNTGTGCAGAGCCTGTGACACAGGAGAAAATCACCACGGGTGCTGTTGTGGGGAGTCCTGCTTCAGCGCCTGGCTTTGCTCAGGTCCCCCCTTGTTAAAAAGATGTGAGTGCAGAACAGGGCAGGAGAAACAACTTGAGGCTGATGGCAGAGACTGGGCAGAGCCACAGCCCTGATACCTCTCTGCCTTCGTGCTCTGCTCTCAGGCTGCTGAGGGAGAGATGCGATTGATGGCTGGAAAGAGGATGATGAGCTGGATGCGGGATCTGGCCCCAGCGCTGTCTCTACTGGAGTGCAGGAGGATCAAGGTGCACGTGAGCTCTCTCTGCTGCTCAGTGACACTGGGAGTTTGCTCCAGTTTCACCCCTGCTAAGAGCCACCAGTTCCTGCACTACTTATACTGGACGGCTCAAGTGTCAGGGACTTATTTTGTGATGGCTACAG
This sequence comes from Chionis minor, assembly GCA_013398295.1. Classification (NCBI taxonomy): domain Eukaryota; kingdom Metazoa; phylum Chordata; class Aves; order Charadriiformes; family Chionidae; genus Chionis; species Chionis minor. The sequence continues at coordinate 289,792 of VZSF01004944.1, forward strand.
TCTGCCCGGCAGCAACCAGAGTGTCTCAGAAAGAATGGTGAAAATGTCTGCTGTCATTTTTCCTGCAAAAACTGCTCTGGAATAGCTCCTCCTGGAGATGCCCTTCTGAGAGTCAGAGCAACTTGAATTTGGGAATCATGCCTGTATACAGGACTTCTTCTATAAAAGCCCCAGAGCAGTCATTGCAGGAAAGCCAGCCAGTTCTGCTTCCCCCATGTAGACAAAACCTAATTCCAGGCTGAAATTTCCTTAAGATGCATCTCATATTTCAGGATCTTTTGGTGCTACTTTCATCTCCAATCCACATATTGCAGCCCTATAATAATAATAATAGTAATAATAATAGTAATAATAATAGCAATAATAATAATACCTTTTGTATGTACATAGCACCTTTCATCCAAGGATCTAAGTCACAATTACAGCCCCACACATTCCTGTATATTACAGCCCTATAATTCTAAGACTGCTCAAGTATCCAGACTTCAAAGAGAATGTGGATTTCCCCTCCAGCCCAGTCACGGTGCCCAACATGCTGGAGATGTTTCAAAGGTGTTTCAAAGGTGCCTTGGCAGTAGCCAGAGATAGTCGGAAGAGCCAGAGGAGCTCTCTGAAGCTGAAAGAAGCCTTCATGGATTCTTTCCTCCCCTCTCCTGGCCACTCTCTAGTCTCCCTGGAAAGTCAGCACAGCCCTGAGGTGAGGATGATGCTCCCATGAGACCTGTGTGTCTGTACAGTGGAAGATGAAAAGATGGAAATGGTGTTGAAAGGCAAAACAAGTATGGCACAAGTCTCAGGCAGGTGACTTTCCAGGCCAGGCAGAACCCACAGTGTTTTGGTCAAGAGTAAATTCACAGAAAAATTATGCCCCTCTGAAAAAAGAAGAGGGGGGAGGAGATGGTGAAGCCTGCCATTGTAAGCTCTTATTTTAAAAGGTTTAAAGATTTTCAAGTAGCTCATAAATGAAACAAAGTATTCCATTTTGGATCAAAGCAAAATGTTTCAGGGATACCCAGAGAAAACATGTTTTGGTTTGGTTTGGTTTGAATTGCATGGGAAACCTGAAAAAAAGTATCTCTTTGTTTAACCCAAGCCAGTCTTTCTCCTCCTTTTTAGGTTTAGCCAAAGAGCTGAAATAGCTGTTATTTGCCCCTGTATGTTCAGGAAGAAGTATGCTAAAAGCAAAGTAGCTTCCTATAGAAAACAGATTAGATTAAAGAATTGGGGTTTATAGCTCTGGCCAAGCTGCAGTTTACCAGCTGGGTTCGCTTCCTCTACGGAGTTTGCCAGTGCTGCCCACGAGCTTTTAAACAACTGCTGGATGTGGCTCCTGAGGAGTATTTTGGTAGCTGTGCTGACTTGTGGCTGCATCCGTAAGCAAGGAGTGATGAGGTCAGTGGACATGAAAGGCAGGCTACAAATCTGAAAGTTTAGTACTGTTTTTCTTCATCTTGTGGCTGAACAAATGCAAAGCTCAAGAATTTTTTAATGAACTTTTAAAAGGTATTTTAGCTCGAGAGGCCCAGACATGTGACTGAAAAGTGCTGAGAGTCTCCAACTCTTCTATAGCACTTTTTTAATCAGTCAATCTCAAAGTGCATCAGAGAAGGGTTTATTATTAGTGTTTTGAAGATAGGGAAACTGAGGCACAGGCAAAAGAGAGGACTTATTTGGAGTAAACCATGAGGCTAGAACAGAGCTAGAAAACTGTCCAAGTTTCTTGTGCTACGCTCCAGTCCTCAGTATCTCCCACCTCTACCATACAATGGAGCCAAAGCTCACAGGGGTTCTGTCTGTTCCCAAAAGTCGGAGTCTTTGTGTCCCTCCATCTAGGAGACGTTCCTTCCACAAAACATCTGCAAGATGGTCAGTGGAAAGTCATCCCCTGGAAAATGAGTGGGTCTTCCTCATGGTATCACCAGATGAGCCTGAGCACCTCATGGATGAGCAGGGCAGTTTGCACAGCATGTGTTTGCTCATCTCAGACAGACCACACCAACCAGCATGGGCTGCAACACGTTTCCTCTCCCCCTTCTTCAATAAATCAAAGCTTCCAGCATTCATGCTTTTGTCACTAATAAATCTTGCGCTGTCTTAACACCACATGAAAGCACAACACCACCTTAACCGACAGGCGCTTCCCTGTGCAGGACTGCAGCTGCAAACACAACCTGCAGCAGGAGAACCTGCTGGTTTGGCCCAGAGCTGAAGAGCAGTTAAAGGCAGCGCGTACAGCCAGGCTGCCTTTGTGCTCAGTAAAGCCCCGCATGCTGCTGCCAGAGCACATATAAAACTGCTCTGTGCAACAGGCACCTCATTAATCTGTGGAACTCATTGCCACAGTAAATTAGTGCAATAACAGAAGTCTTACCTGCGCCTACAATCAAGGTCCTGTCTTGGTTGTGATACCATTGGTTCTGCAAATACAACACACCTGAGCCTAAAAGTGTGTCTTTGTCCTTTGGTACCTGGGGCATACGCTGCTCAGGCAGATGACCTGCCTTGGGACAGAGCCTTGGGACAATATCTGAGACAATAGCTTGGGACAATATCTGACAGTGCTTCTATGTACAGGGAGAAGAAGGCTTTACAGTGCAGCTGCCTGACTGCACCTCATTTTCCCTTTGGGAGATGCTGACTGAGCAGCAGCAGAAGCAATGTTTTCATGTCCGTAGTCAGGCTGACTCAGAGTGCTGTCTGGGAAGCCCAACAAAATGCTCACAGAGCTGTTGCCTTTCTCATCTCCCAGGAACTGGGAAGCCGGGTGGGGGGACGATGACACACACAGCCAGATGTGCAGTGGCCGCTGCTGGGAGCAGCTGCAGAATCAGGGTTAAAGCAGCATTGCATAGCTTGTTCCCTACAATCAGAATTTCTGCTTGTGTTCTCTGGTAAAGAGAAGGTGAAATTCTGTCTACAAGCACAAATGCCTTTCCTGCTGGTTTCATGCATGCAAAAATGAAAATTTGCCTTACTGAGGTTAAGAAATGCCCAGAATTGGCAGTTCTCTTGAACTTGCAAGGTGAATTACACCCAGAGTCATCTCTACGCTGGATAACCTCCTCAGAAAGGTGACTTCTGCCTCTAGATCCTGCAGGTCCCCGAGGTCCCTGGTGCTTGGGCGCACTGTCACACCACCAGCAGCTGCTGTGGCCTTGGCTCAACTCATTGCTCTGTGCATGAGGCACCACTGACAGTGGGTGGTGGTGGCAGGTGGGGGGAATGTCCCAGGGGCTGGTGATCTGCAGCGCTCAGTGTACATTACAATACCTTCAACATACGTGTGTGGCAGCCTCCCAACAACCCTCCCTCCCACCATGCATGCACTTGCTTGCTCTCCCACCCCTTAATCAGCAGAGGAGACCACGTTTCCACTTCCCTTCCACCCCTGTGGTTCTCCCCATGGCACACACAGCCCTGATGGGATGATGCGATGCTTGGGCTTCCCTTTGGATGAAGGGGAATGTTACTAATTGGTGCCCCACAGGTACGTTCAGTGCTGGAAACTATCCTGTCTCCCCAGGGTCTTTTTTTAATGGGACCTGTGTTTGTTCACATGAAGAGGCAGCAGGTCCCTTGAGCAAGTCCTACCCTTACAGGTGTGTCTGACTTGCCTCATTCCCATGGGGCCTGCTTTTCATTTCCAAATCCTTCAAAGAGTTTTAAACAGCTACAGGAAGGACTACAAACAAGGCAAATGGAGACAGGGATCTGCTGATACCTCAAGAGACTCCTCTGTCATCCCATGGAAGGGAGGAAGCTGGGGACCTGCCCTTCATCACTGTCAGTAAAGCCTGTGCTGGTGGATCTGGGAAAGGTTTTACCTTTCCTGGATCCCTGACGCATCCCTGCAAGACTGGAGGCACCATGTGAGCTTCACTGTGTCCTACCCTTGCTCCCCTCCTGCCTCCACTTGGGCTGGAGCCTGCCTCTGTTTTGACTTGACCGCAACACTAGATGCATGTGCTTGGCCCTGCTCTTCTTTGTGAAGGCTGTTTCTGATCTCTCTTCAGCTCTTGACAAACTCAAGTCCTTCTCCAAGACCTCAGGCTCCTCCCAGCCCTGACATTTCTTCCCTATCCCTTCCTAACACTTTTCAGAGCACTGCTGTGGTGATCCTTGTCCCATCCTTGGCTTTCTGGCCCCAGTTCCTCCCTGGCAACACACAGCCTCTCCTGGCTCCCTGGCACCCAGGCAGGACCCTGTGTTGCCTGCAGGGACCTCAGCACGGGGCTGCCCTTGGTGCCCCTTTCCCCACCCAGAGCTATTTCCCTGTGGTGCATGAAGGTCCCCAAGAAGCCTGGCTCATGTCGGATGCCTTCTGACCTGTCTCAGAGCAGCCGAGAGGACGAGCATCTATCTGTCCCACAGGGGGTCGTCTCTCGAGACCGTGTTCATCTCCTCCGAAGATGGACCTGGGGGAGCAGCTTGTTTCACAGCAGTGGAGGCGTTTTGGCACCCCAGCTGAGTCTGGGCTCAAAGGCAGCAGCAGCCACTGCCCTGCTGTTGGCAGGGGGTGCTCCCCCTGAGAGGGGGTTATGGGGTCCGTCAGCCCCCACTGCAGTAAGCTAGGAAGTGCTGCGCTTCCCTTTCCCTCCTCCACACTCCTGTTGCTCCCTGACCCAGGCAGGTGCAGAGGGGGAGAAGCATTTGCAGCTCCATTGCTGCCTTTTGGCACCGGAGCCTCTGCCAGAATCAAAGGGCTTTTCAAAGAAAACCCTAAACTCCTTTAATCGCCAGCTAGAGCTCCTCCCGCACAGATCTAAGGGCCATGAGCTCAGTGTTTTCATTGCCCTAGGCAGATTTATGAGCTTATTCTTCAAGGAAGGGAGGGAGAGAGGGGAGGCTGTGGCATATTACTTAGCCTGGGGGGCGGGCAGGGAGGAGAGGGGGGAGGATGGAGGAAGGCGTCTGCAGTGGAAGTGCACGACTTGCAGAAAGCCCAGCTCTGCTGTGGCCAGTGCTCTCAGACGTGGTGGAGAGGCATGGCGAGATCGGATGCGAGATCGGACCAGCCTGCTATGGCTGAAGTCCAGAGCCGGCAGAGGGTGAGCAGCAGCTCGCTCCCAGATGGGCTCCCTGCATTGCAGTGCCAGCGTGTCAGCGCGGCATGCCTGCTGCCGCCCGGCTTTGCTCACTCTGATGGATGAGACTAGGAGTGGGACATCCGACAGATGAGACCAGGAGTGAGGCATCCCTCAAAGCGTGAGTGGGAGAGATTGAGGGTAACCAGTCTGTCCTGGTTGCAGTTTGCAGAGTGAAGAAGGAAGGAAGCGGCTTGCTGGCAGTCACACGTGGCTGTCTACCACGGAGCACAGCCCCATCCCCATGCACATTTCTCTAACTACTCCACGGGGCTGCCTTCCCCACTGCGCGCCTTGTCCGTACACCTGCTCCCTTCTTGCCAGGGAATGCAGCGCGCGCTGCCAGCTGTGGAGCAAGTGCCGTGAAGGTCTGGCTGCTCCCTCTCCTGCAGAGAGACCTGGGCTTTGGGATGGGGTAGATCCTGTGTCTCACCTCCTGCAGCCTGACTCTGTGTCCCACCAGTAAGTGCACATCTGCTCACACCCAGCACCCCAGACACCCTGCTGACACCTGTGAACAGCCCTATAAAGGATGGAATCATAGAATCATCTAGGTTGGAAGGGACCTAAAAGTCCAACCATCAACCTAACACTGCCCAAACCACCACTAAACCATGTTCCTCAGCACCGTCTTTTAAATGCCTCCAGGGATGGCGACTCCACCACTTCCCTGGGCAGCCTGTTCCAATGCTTGACAACCTTTTCAGTGAAGAAATTATTCCTGATATCCAACCTAAACCTCCCCTGGCACAACTTGAGGCTGTTTCCTCTTGTCCTATCACCTGTTACTTGGGAGAAGAGACTGACCCCCCTCCCCTCACTACACCCTCCTCTCAGGCAGTTCAGACAGCGAGAAGGTCTCCCCTCAGCCTCCTTCTCTCCAGGCTGAACAACCCCACTTCCCTCAGCTGCTCCTCAGGAGACTTGTGCTCCAGACCCCTCCCCAGCTCCGGTGCCCTTCTCTGGACATGTTCCAGCCCCCCAATGTCTTTCTTGTTGTGAGGGGCCCAAAACTGACCACAGTATTTGAGGTGGGGCCTCACCAGTGCTGCGTACAGGGGGATGGTCACTGCCCTGGTCCTGCTTACCTCTTAGGAATGTCTCAGCCATGACCTGTCGTATTACACCCATAGAGCTCCACCTCATCACCCGCAGCACCCCCTGTCGTATCTGGAAGAATTTGGAGGCTGCAACCCTTACTCATGGACCAGCTGCTCTCCAGAGAGCGCAGTGTCCCATGAATACCAGCAGCACCCACACTGGGACAACAGCAGCCAAGCAAAGCAAAACACTGCTGGACCCAAAGCTCATGATGCGAAGAGGTAAATGGAAGCAGAGCTTATGGTGGAGAAGGGGGCCGGGAGACAATGAAGCAGGAGGAGATAGGAAGAGCTGCCATGAACCTGAATGTGTCATCTTATTGGAAATTCAGAGACTTCAACATTTCCTTTCCCTTGAACCCAGAACAAAGACTCAACATGTCAATACTTAGTATAGAACAAAAAAATCAATATATTGTGTTTTAGAAACTTCAAGATGCTTTGCTTTGATAGTTTTGGAGTCCTACAACGTGAATATTAAATCACCTATGGATAAATGTAACACCGACAGGTGAAAATATGTAAATGGAAACTTTTTAAAAGGTCACCATGAAGTGAAAACATTGAAATAATCTCTCTTGGTACAACTTGATACTACATTTCTCCTGTTCACAGTGCCATGAACACCGATCCATTTTCGTTAACCTTTTCCTTTTCAATGAAATGAGGTATTGCTTGGAAAATCATCCCGCTAAATATGCTCTTCAGGCAGCTCTAGGACTGACCTCACTGTTAATGGTCCTGCAATTCTGGCTTTGCTCCGAGCACCGCCAATTCCCCTGGGACACTGGCTCCCTCACCACTACTTTTCCTGCTCACTGTGGGATTCAGCATGTTCCTGGTGCTCTGCTCTGAGCCTCAGGCCCAAGCACACCACCGTGCAGCATCTGATATCATCCCTGATATTTTAGGGGTAGGGAAAAAAAAGTGCCTCAAAGTTGTTACTGGTGAACATAAACCCATGAACCCACTTCAGAATGTGTGTCAGAGCCCAGCTCTTCTAACGCCTCTCACCAGCCTTGTCTGATGTATCCGAGACCCCAAGCTCATAAATGTTTCTTCTTGCTCCCACTGTGCCTACCATTCTCCCAGGCATGCTGGGCATTTCCGAGGGCAAGACCATGTCTGTCTGTATGGGTAGGAGCGGCATTTCCCATTAGTCTTCCAGCAGGGAAGAAGATCAAGCAGAGAGACCTTAGTGCATTAGTCTAGTCACCAGGACCTGGGGGTGGTTTTGGGAATCTCATGGCTTGAGAAGTGGAAGGGTCTGGGAGCTCTTTGAGGTGAGTCTGCACCTCTGTGGTGTGTTTGGGTGAGTCCTGGTGCAATGTTTGGGCAATGGTTGGTGACCATGGCATGAAGAAAAGGCTCTGGATGGGCCCTAGTACTGGGCAGACATTAGCCATAGGATGGTGACTCACTGCTCTTTGCAAAATTACCTGGGGCAGGAAAGCAGGGATCCCCCCAGGAAGGACTTTTTAAAAACCTTGTACTGGGATTTGGTGCTGTCTGCATTTTTGGCTGCTCCCTCTGTCACCTCAGCATGTGTGACAGTCACCTAATACCCAAAGGCACACAGAGGTCCCCGTCATCCCTGCAGGAGATCCCATCTCCTTGTCAGCCGTCAGCCATCCCAGCCATCCCTTCATCCCCAACACCCCTCCCTGCAGCTGTGATGCCTGAGTGGGCTCCTACTGGTCAGCCACCAGTCCTGTCCCTCTACTGGTGCCCCAGCTCCTCTGGCAGCTGCTGGGGTGCTTCCCACCTTAGGGTGGCTGTGGTGGGTCTGCCCTTCTTTATCCCAAGGTGGGGCTGTAGGGGGGCACAGTCTGGGGCAGACAATTCGGGAGGGTTTAGGGCTGAGGGGAGCTGCCTTCAGCATTGCAACTCGTCTTGCTCCAGGAGTCAGCTACCTCTCTGGGGTCAGCTTTCAAACCTTGCACCTCACCTACCCAGACTTTTGTGGGTGCTTAGAAAGTAAAAATATCAAGAAAGAGGCATCATCTACTCGCTCTTTCCCTGCACTGAATGCGGCATTGTGTGTACAGGGAAGTGTCTGCCTGGCCTCATGTCAGAGCACCCCTGCCTCCTGCAGAGCCCCATAACGTCCATGCAGCACCTGATCCCGGAGCATGGCTCAGGGGAGGGCATGGGTGATGTGGAGCCCTGGCCCCACACTCCCAGTGGGATGCTAAATTCCAGGCAATGGTTCAAAATGTCTCTGCAAGTTGAAAACAGCCCTAAGAGCTCCTGGTTCCATTCACCTCGACATAAAGAGCATGGGGAACAAGAAGCTTTCTGTCTGGGCAGCCTCCTGAGATGCCCGGTGATAGTCAGGAGCAGCCAGACTCTCTGCTGCTCTTTCTTCCCCCAAATCCTGCTATGACAGCAACAGCCCAACAACCTCATCACCTGGAGTCTTCTACTCCAGGTCTTTTCTGGCTTTCCAGGACAGAGCAACAGCATTGCATGCAGTGAGCTGTGCAGTGCTGCCTGGCTCCACCGCAAGGTGTGCATGGGGCCTGGGACCAGGAGATGGTGGTCACCAATGTTTCTGGGGATGGGGGACAGAACCCGACCCCTCCGTGGTGCTCTGGGAACCTGGGACCCTAGGGAAGGTGGGGATGGATCCTCCAGCTGAGCTTTGGGCCATGGTGCTACTGATACCTGGTATCTGACATACAGGTTTGTATCCTCCATCCTTATCACTCCCACTGCAGTATCCCCGGTACCCTGCATGCTCCTCTCTCCCGCATTGCAACACTCCCAGCTCCACTCGTGCCCCATGCACTGCTCATACAAATAGGTTTGATCAGTTTTCACAAGAGAGGGTGAAATGGAGGATATTATTGCTGGGAGGGTGTAGAGAAGACAGAGCCAAATTCTTCTTGGAGTTGTGTAGGGGAAGGATGAGGTAACTGGCATGAGCTGGAACATGGGAAATTGCAATTAAATATTAAGAAAAACATTTCCCATGAGGATGGTAAAAATGGGGAAAGAGTGAGGAAATCTTAGAGATACTCAAAACCCTACTGGACAAGATCCTGACCTGTTTTGAGCAGGATGTGGATCAGAGGCCTCCAGGTGTGACTTACTGCCTGAGATATTTTATGATTCTGGGCAATCCTTCCAGTTCCTCCTTGTGTCCTCTTAGTCCAGACTGGGGATTTGACAAGATGCATCTTTCCATCCTATATGTGTGCAGGTTGGCCAGGACATGTGTGTGCCATCTGGACAGCTGACCTGCAAGCATGACCCTGACACTACTGCTGTCAACACCTGTGGGTGCTGCTGACGGTGTCCTCTGCTGAGTACAGGCACTCCATTTCTTTGAGCTCCCTACTCCCTGCCAGCTGTGGTTGGACAGGCCAGTGTGTCTCTAGGTAGGAAGGACCTGGCAGGCACCAGCAACATGGTGTCTTTTTTTTTATTTTGGTGAAATGAAACCAGGCTCAGCAAACTGAGAGTATCCCTTCACCCCCCAGCATTGCCCCCGGTCACCCTTGCAAGGGGCTGGTAGCCAGATGCAGAGGGCAGAGGACACCATCCTGGGCAGGGGGCTGTGCTGAGCACCTGTACCCAAACACAGCCCTCTTCCCAGTTCTCGGGCAGTGGGTGACGAGCGTGGGGATAGCCGGGGACTGGGCTCCTCCAGCCCGTGCAGTGTGGCACTTCCACACCCGGGGGAATCTGAGGTGCAGTTGCTCAACTCACACAGGGTTTAAAGTAGCGCCAGGCACTGAAGCTCAGCTAATACCCTAAGTACCAACCAGCTCTTCCCATTTTCCTGTACTCCTCCATGCCCCTTTGTGCAGTCTCCTCTCTGCTGCACAGGAGCCTTTGCCTTTTCAGCTCCAGTTGCAAAACTCCAGCTTTGCCAGTGCAGCTCCAGACTTTGCAAGAAGTCCAGACTTCTTGCTGCTGTCCTCTCCAGAAAGCCCCCATCAGCTCCAGCCCATCACTGTTTCCAGCCCCAAAAGCAACTCTCCTACATATGGTGATGGCCCTGGAAGACAGAGACGTGATATTTGACACACTGCTGTCAGGATTTATTGGTGTATCAGCTAAAGATTGAATCTGCTCTCTGAACAGCTGAAGTCTTTCAGGTTGATACAGGCCCTGGGGTCTCTGGACGTAGCCAAACAGGAGAGGGTGTGCTGAGCTTTAGTATTTCATGGTTGGACTCTAAGGCCAGGGTAAGACACAGTTCAAATATGTCATGCACTAAGACACTCTTTGCCAGCCCCTGTGCGATGAGCCAGGCAGGATGGTCTGTGCTGCTCCAGAGAAATGGGCTGTCAGGCCCAGCATGAGCCCTGACGAAGTTCAGGCTGCCTGCAGCAGGTGACAGCAGGGACCTGTCACCCAACATGGGCAGCCCTGAGCTGAGCTGGCTGCCTGGGCTCTCTCCAGGGCTGCCGAGGAGACGCCAGCGTGTCTAAGTGCCTACGGGAGACGTGCCCCTAAGAAGAGGTGGCTTGCTTCTCTCCCATCTCTCTGACCTCAGCTGCAACCTGGCCAGTGATGCCTTCACTGGAAAAGCTTTGTTTTAGATAGGTGGGATCAGGTTCAAGCTTAGGGAGGTGTGAGAGTGAGCAAGGACAGGGTTCTTGGAGAGAGACAGTCATGGCAGAGGCACAACATTGTCAGGATGGGGCATGACTGTGAGCTCATTAGTGGTAAGGCAGTGTCTAATCAGAGGTTATTATGAGGATCTTTTATTTTGCACCTGAGGGACTCCTGCTCTTTACAGAAAGGAATACCAGTAATTTGCTTAGAAGACAGGGAAAGAACGGAGCAAAGGAGCTTGAAATTTTTCAGAGCAGCTCCCCTTCAGCTCCATGCTCTGCATTGCCATTACAGGGCTTGCTTTTCAGCACTTGCAGCTCTCCCCAAAAAGTCTAGGCATTTCTTTACATATCTGAATGTGGATTTAAAGCCCGAATTTACATGAACAGCTTAGATCTCTCTCTCGAATATCCATACTTTCTACAAAGTTTATGCTGATCTGCTTTGAAAAACCAGCCCTGACTGCATATCTTATAACTGAGAAACTAACCTTACGTGACTTACTGAAGGCAGCCCAAGAAGGTAGTGACAGAAACAGGACTCTCCGGTCCTTCTCCAGTAATTCCCAGTTGATCCTGCCTTCCTATCTCTGTTACATCCCATTTGTCAATTCACAGGCGACGTTTAATGGCTAGGCAGCAAATGCGCTGTTTCTCCCCCAGCCCTGAGGGAAAGGCCGGAAAACTCTGGACCCTCCAACACCTCCCTGGCTTGACCCCATGGATGTTGCGCCCACAGGGTGCCCCCAGCCCGGCGTGGTGACTGGGAGGTGGCGTTGCGGGTGCCTCTGCGGCAAACGGCTGTTGCTGGCGCCACCGTGCGAGTGCAGCGGCTGGTGGGAGCAGCCCACGGGAGAGAGCGGAGCCGTGGCCAAAGGTCGGGACACACTCCCAAAGCAGCGGCTACCGCCGGGCTGTCCTGAAGACCGAGTCTCTCTGCAAACCAGACCTCTGAGAGAAGCAGCTGCGGAGTCACCTGCTGCGCCAGGCCAAAAGCATCGCTAAGCACTCGCCTGCAGGGGTCTGTGCACAAGGAGTCAGTAGCCCAGGAGTTCACCATCGTGAAGCCCATCGTGAAATACAGAAATGTATTTAACAGCCATTTCTTCATCAAAATATCCGTAAATATGGAGAAGAGATTTGACATCTCCACCAATAAAGTACTCCATCACTAGACAGACGTTATTAGCTGGCTGAAGCGAGTAGTGTAAGTGCACAATGAAAGGACTTTCACTGAGAGCCAATGCATCCCTCTCTGCCTGGACCTGGTGAACCATATTTTTGTTGACCATATCTGCTTTTTTCATCACCTTCACGGCATACAGCCTGCCCAGGTACACCTTCCCGAAGGCGCCGCGGCTGATGGGCTTCACGTGGTGTCCCTGCTCCCGCCACCACGGTCAGCATGGCGATGCGAAGCATTTAATGTTGAGATGTCCCTTGGTTCATGAAGTGGGGCTCTCTGCTCTCCGCAGAGTGGGAGCCATGCGTGCCCCATCTTGCCCTGACTGCAAAGGTGGAGTGGGTGCCTGACAGGGCACTTGTCCTCCCAGGAGCATCAGTGCTGCAAAGCTCCGCAGCCTCCCCCACCTACAGCCCACACGTTTTTAACCACCGCCATCACGATACGCTCAAGAGCTGTAGTGACGTCTCACTCACAGGCAGCTGGCTCCACAGGTAGCCCCGGGGTGTGCTCAGGGGGGATAGCTCGACACAGGGTGCACCTCATGTGACAAGCATTCTGTGTTTCCCAAGGAAATAGAGCTTGCATTACACATTTCTCTCATTTTTCATGCTCTCCAGTAAAATTCATCCTTTCCTGTCATATTTCTTTCCCACCTCTGGCCACCCAATGGCTGGCACAGGACAAAGCAACGTGCTCCCCAGGAGAGCAGAATGAGCAGAGAAGCTCTTATCCAGCTGTGGCAGCTTCAACCCAGCTTTGCAAAGCCATTCCCAAATTGGTTAGGGTGCTTAGCTTTAGCAGCTGAGTAACTGCATCTTGGGACAATCCAGGAACACCAGAAAACCAGCAACACAGTCTGCATGGCACCCCTGGACACAAGCCCTCTTTCAGCATGATGAGCACAAAATGAACACCCCCCAGCACTGCCTCAGGCTACCAGTTGTCAAAGACTGTGGTACACACAGCTTCCCTTGGCAGCGTCTTAGCTGCATCCCTCGCTCGTAAAGCCAAGATCCTCACCAGTCTAGCAGCCACACAGCTGAGGTTGTTGGCTGCAGCATTTTCTGCAAATAAACAGACCGAGCACCTTCCCCAGCACATGCCAGGGCCAACCTGTCTCCCTGAGAGACACATTTCCTCTCCTGGTCAAACCGAGAGATCCTTCCACAGAATTCCTTGCTCACCCTGGAGGTGTCCTCAGTCATCACTACTCAGACGGCCCCACTGAGACCATCCCTGGGGCTAGAAACAAACCCACCAGTCCCTTCGAGGTATTAATACCAGAACGGATGGGAAACATTGAGACAATTCAGAATTTTCATTTTAAAAAAATCAAACCAAATCCTCCACACATCTTATAAGACCTTTATATTCATTTTATAGAAGCAACTTGTGCACTGCTGGTGGCCAGTGCAACCCAAACCCCCAAAAGCCATGAGTTATCACAGCTATTGAAATGTTTGACAGAAGGATCTCAGAGCAGTTTGCACTAATTGTTCAGTATAAATACTCCATTATGTTCTCAGACAATCAGAATCTACCCAGCAAATCAGCTCCTCTGATCCACTGTAATCAAGAAGCAAAGCATGCATAACATCACAATATAAACAGCGTTTGCAGAGGGGTGCAGAGAGGAGGGGGAGCTGGCTTAGCTTGTCAGGTCCTGGAGTAACAGCTGCCTTTTTTGTTGTTATTTTGTTTTGCTTCTTATTTGCAGAGGAAATTTAATTTCGGGAAAATGTGGCACAAACTTCCAAGTGGAGGACAGATGCAGCTAACGAAGGGGTCCGGAGAAAGCATTGCAAAAGAAACAGCAAGGGCTGTACTTACAGGTAAGCTGTTAGAGGGCTCAGGTTGGCAGGGACCTCCGAAAGCCCCAGCTCGGAGCAATCCACCGAGAGCATGATGCCGTCCTCTTCGCAGTGGCACTGGGATGGGCAGGAGGGCGCAGCACCTTGCTCCACGGGCCCCGCCAGGAAGCAGGCGGAGGAGGCCAGAAGAATGCCCCAGAAGAAGAGTGTGCCCATCCTCGCCTTGGCTGCAGCTGTGGGGACGGTGCGAGGTGCCGCTGGCGCACTCGGACCCTGGGGCTCGGCTGGATGGAGGGCAGCAACCCCGCTGCCTGGCACGCGGCAGGCAGGGTATCTCCCACAGGTCGGAGTGTGGTAAGGATGCAGCCAGGGAAGGGAAAGCATTGTTGAATGATCTTGGTTATTGGGTTTCAAGGGCTGGGCAGGGGCGTGAGACACTCCAATGGGAGGAGTTAAACTTTCTACTCTTTCCCTCTCTCTCTCTGTCTCTCTCTCTTAGAGCTGGCAGGAATTTCATTCAAACGGAAGAAAAGGGGAAAAAAAAAAAAAAGAAACCTCAACAAATAAAGACCTGTTCATAGCTCCAGGACCTGTGCTTGTTTTGTAACAGTGTTTTTGTGAGATAGCAAGGCAGGGGAAGGCAAAGCTGGCTCCAGCAGGACAGAGGAGTATAAATAGGGAGGCAGGAGCACCCAACCAGCACTTTGGGCTCCAGACTTTGGGACGCTGAAATACAACCCTAGATAAAGGACTCTGTGTCTGTGCTGGCTGCTCAGCCCAGCTGGAACTGGAAAGTCAGGGTGTAGCTGGGAGGGAGTAAGGAGCTCACAGCGAGCCATTTGCTCGGAGCAACCATGCCCAGGGCTGTGGGTCCATCTGCCTTGTGGTCCGACCCTTGCTCATGGCAAGCCCCATTGCTGTCCCTCTGCGTGGGGCAGGGGCTGGCTGGGAGATGCAGGGGGATGGAGCAGCAGTGTCAGGGTGCCGAGTTCGGTGGGGCACCTCTCCAGAGAGCTCTCCAGGACAGAGGGACACGGTGGTCTTGCAGCTGTGCTGCTTGCTAAAGTTTTGCCCAGCTTGAGATTGGGTGCATGTGGGAGCTGCATTTGCAGGAGCTGCACTGCATTGATGACTGGAGCAGGTTGCTGGTCAGAGGTCAAAGTGGAGGAACAGTTTGTTGAGTGGGGGCTTGAAGCGACGTCACCCGGAGCTCCATCATGCAAAAGGGAACAGGTCTGGCTTAGCAAGGGGGTACTGCCCGTGCCAGCCCAGCTCAGGGCCTCAGGGTGTCCTGAAACATGTGGGATGTGCATCAGAACAGGATTTCTGGCTGCTTGGGTGTTGAGGAGCTACAAAGTTCTGGGGCAGCAGAAGCACCTGCTTAGAAAAGGGTGCTGGATCTGTGAAGGGAGAAGGCTGCAAAGGCCACCTCTGTGTGGCCTCTCTGCTCCTCCCTCCTGATTGCACCCACTGGCTGCTCAGGGTCAGGGCGATGCCCCTGGCTGGGGTGATTGCTGTCCTCCTGTGGCAGTGGGTTTAGTGACGGGGGCTGAGTCTGCCCCCACAGCTTGGATCACGCTGCATCTCTCTCTACAAGGCAATGCATCTTGTCTACAATGGGGGTGGCAGCTGAACATGGGTGTCTCACACTGCAGAAAGACAGCTGGCCCCTGAGCTTGAGGTGGATGCGGACTCCCGTCATAGCTGGTGTTTTCCTCCCTCTGCCTCCCCTCCAGCCATGGCTGGAAGAAGGGGATGGGGCAGAGAAAGAAGGGCCCAGGTTTGGATGGCTGCAAATCACACCCACGAAGACACCCCTCTGGGTGCGACCATGCCATGGTAGGATGCCCCATGGATGAAGCACAGGCTGGGAGATGGTTTTCATGGCCCTGCTTCCTCTGAATGTGCTTTTTCTTCTGGCAAAAAGGTTTCCTAATTGATACCCCATTATCTCAGGATAAAAGAGATAGGAGAGTTATCTGGGGTCAGGGAGGTGAGCCTGCAAAGCGGGAGACTTTGCTCCAGCTAGACTGGGGCTAGGGTGCCTTGAGGACTTCAAGTCAGAGCGGGTATCTCCCCCCAAAAAAGCTGCTCAAGATTAAGCTTGGGGTTCACAGATGATGCACAGACTCTGTCTGAGGGCTCCTGGCCTGGGTGATGCAGGATCTGAAACTATTTCATTTTCAAAGTCCATTCAGAGCCTGCAGTTTCAGGACTGAAACCCTATCGCTGCTTGAGTCAGTGGAAACTTTGTCACCAAGTGTAGAGGAGCAAGGATTTTGGTCAAGGAGCAGGAATTCTTTTAATTGGAATTAAGCCCCTTCCATCATGAGCAATTCTGGAGATGTCATTAATTAAACATTTGCAATGTATTTTGACAGTTCCAAATGTAAAACACTGTTTGGTAGGGAGATGGGAAGCCCTCCTCGGAGAGAGGGTTCCTCCTTGGGTTCCTTGACAAGCTTCCCCTGCAGCTCTGGTCTGGGGCTTTAGCATGGCCTGAAATTGCCAGCTTTGCTCCAACGGCAGCCAGGAATTTGTTGTTAAGCTGGAGAAAGTGTCAGGCCTATCACTCTGCTCCTGGCTGCAATAGCAGCTTTTATCTATGATCTCCCCATCCCTCTCTCTCCAGCCCCAGCAGCCAGACACCAACCGCATTGCGCACTCCTGACAATTTCTCTCTTAGTGAATTCTCCTTGGGGATCCAGGGCTCTGGCTGAGCACGCTATTAATAGAGCTCTTAAAAAATCACACTGAAGAGATTCCTATTGAAAACTGCGACTGCTGAAATAGAGCCATTTCCTCAGGAAGACATTGACTGCAATGACATTTTTCACATTGTCTTTGGAGGAACACTGCCTGAAGTTGAAGGGCTTTGCTCTGCGTGTCTCACTTTGCTTTGACTTGTCTGTTTGCTTTTTATTCTGGCTTGGCTGTGGTGTTTAATTTCGATGTCTCATTTCTTTGAGACCTGATAACAGGCATTAATATTCAAAGTGTTCACTTATTCCCGCGTGTTGCCTGGCTCCTGGCAAAACCGAGAGTCTGGACATCAAGTCATTTGGACCAGAGAGCTTTGATGTGTCCATGGTAAACCTGGAATTTCTGAATAAGTCCCTCTGGGGCGAAAGTGTCACTTTTCAGCCAGCTCTTACTGAAATTGCAGTTTGCTGCGAGTAGTGCGGGCTGCACTGTGCCCTTATTAAAGGCACCGGGAGCTCCAGATCCAGCTCATTCCTATTAACGTGAGTGGATGTTTTTCTGCAAGGCTCACACGTGTTTATGTGTTGTCCTCTAGCGGCAGGCTGTGGTTTGGGGAAACGAGAAGAGCGCTGCTCCACAGCAGGCTGAGCAGCACTGTCTGCTCATCTGAGTCACTCACTCGCTGCAGCTCTTCACGGAGCTGAGACTCTGGGATCAAACACCAGGGCTTTGTGGCTGAGTGTGACACTTTAGCATATGGTACCTCTGGATGGCAGGTGACATCCCAGGTGATATTTCTCCTGCTGCCTCCACACTGCATGGCTAAGAAGTCTTCCTACAGCTTGCTTAAAAGCAAGAAAAAAAACTTGGGAAAATTTGGAGTACAGCCTAGGTGGGGAACAAGGTCCAGCTCGTGTGAACACCAGCAAGCACAGTTATTGCCTCTGCTTGTCAGGGGCACAGGGACAGGCAGGGGTGGTGGGAAAGGGCTGCGTTGTTCATCCCAGCACAACATGCTCGAGCCAGTCTGGCTCTGCATCTCAGCCTTGGACCTGAGGAGAGCTGGGACTCGGGTTACCAGCACTGGCCAAATCCTCTCTGTGGACCAGAAATGAAATGCCAAACAAGCTTCAGGCTGTCTTGACTGTTGCTGTCAAGACTTTATAGAGCTGCTGGAGTTTGAAGGCTAACAAAATTGCTCTGGAGATACAGCTAGGACAGGGCTGCAGCAGGCACCGATGTCCCCTCCTGCAGAGCCAAAATGACTCTGTGGGTCGGAATAGGGCAAGTTGTTGGACTTTGACTTTGTCACTCAGCAATGCTCTTCCTGCAGAGTGGAGGGAGGTGATGGGCAGCGCTGGGCTGTTGTAGCTCCCAAGGTGCTGCCGATGCCCTAGATGACCAGCTGGGGACCTTCCCAAGCTGGAAGACAGGTGTACTAACTGAACCAAAGGGCCGGAGGCTGTTTATTTCAGTCCTCAGCATGTGCCAGGGCCCCAGTGTGTGTCTTGTGCCCTGCTCCCACAGGACAACTGTTTGTGCCTTCTTTTTATTCCCTCCTGGATTTTAGAGAGTTCAGGATCACCCCATTAGAATCTGAGTTTGGCTGTTGATCTCCAAGGACAACCAGCCCCTACTGCAGACCAGGAGGACACTGGCTGTTTTTCACTGCTAGGGTCGCATCAGGAACCAAGACCCCACTGTGCCACACAATGGGGAGGACAACAGAGAGGCAGTCCCTCCAGAAGGGCTTGCAGGGAAAGCATCACCAACACTGGCCCATGTGTGCCAGGGCATGCACTCATTATCACACCTCTGTAGACACGTCACTTATAAAATAAGCCCTCCAGACTTTCTTGCCATCCCTGGCTCCTCCTGGAGCTAGTCCTCCAGGTTCTGGGAGAGCAGGATGCAGCCCAAAACAGCAGGGATGGGTTCAGTGCAGTGGGAGCCAAAAGTCTGGTGCTTCAGCTGTGTCTGTAAGCCCGGGGCATACCCTGGGGAGCCATTCGAGGTCGGGCGCAGGGGCGAAGGCCAGAGGAATGTTCCCGGTGCCCCTGCTCCCATTGGGGCCATCCAAAGGCTGAAATGCCACAGCCAGGCCACGGGCCCAGCAAGGGCTCCCAGAAGCTTTCCAAAATGTAAACACTTACGAACAGGCAGAAATCCCCGGTGCCCAGTTTGCTGCTCCGGCTGCCCGACTGGGGCAGGGGAAGGACAGGGACTTGAAGGCAATAGCAGCCCCTCGTAGCAGGAAGGGCTAGTGCCAATGAAGTCACACCGAGAGGGACCGGGAGGGTTCCTCCCTAATGCCCAGGGCACAGGATAGCACAAGGCTTGGATGCACTTTAACTCTTTGTTCTGGGAGGCGCTGCTTGCAAAAAGCCGTGGGTCAGTCTGGTGGCACCACGCCCCGCAGAGAAGAGGGACGTAGGTGCAGAGCTAGTTAGAAGTCCTGTTAGGTGGACCAGTCACCTGTTTCAGTGTCCAACGTGCTTGAAGACCTTCCTTTTTGGAGTCCCTGCATCAGCTAGCTCAGGGACTCAAAGCCATGGCAAGCCCAGCACATGCAAGAGCAGGGTGTTGAAGAGGGAACCACAGCTCTGGTCCTATTTGGCTGTCCCAGGAGAAATTCCCCTTCCAGTTCAGACCTCTCCTGAATCTATCTGGCCCCAGTTCTTCTGCTCTCCAGGAGCAGGCTGACAGCAGTAGCTGATGAGAGACGATGTTGGAGATCCTAGGGGGAACAGGCTGCAACGCTGCTGCTCCCCAGTGCTGGTACAGCTGAGGTGGAAGAGACAGTGGCAGTGGGCACGTAACGTCACAGAGGTGTCCAGCTTGAGATGTGGCAGGGTGCCATGGGTTCCCTGCAGTGGGAGTAATTCCCTGTTACTGTCTTGGGCAAAGGCACGGCAACTGCTGGACTCACTGTGCCCCGGAGGGAGCAGAGGACAGTGAGAACCTAGGGCAGAGGTTCAACACCGGTGAGCGGAGAAGCTGCGGATCAAGGAGCTGTGATGGCCCAGCAGTCGGCTCCCATGGCTGGGGGTTCCCAGGAGAACCGTAGGGTTGGGTAACCCTACTCTCCTGTCACTTGGCAATACTAACCCAGTCTGCCCCTGTTCTGCCAGACATGGGAATGTGGGAAGGGGGGTCCAAATGGATATGGTCCTGCTCATCTCCAGGGTCTTGACCTCTACACGGGGGCTGATGGAGGAGGGTGGTGGCTGGATGCTGCCAGACTGAAGCAGGCTAAATATGAAGAACAACACAACACGGTCCAGAACTCACTGGGCGGCCTGAGCTGGAGGCTTGTTTTGTTTTACTGTTTTGTTGTCTCTCCCTCTCTCTCTCCCCCTCTGGGTTTCGTGGCTCTGAGCTGCAGGGCTGGAAAATTATTCATCCAAACCGCAGCTCCCATGACACCCTCTGTAAGCATCTGTGGCTCCATACTCTGCTGCAGCAGTGGGTGGGAGGTCGTAAATTCATCATCGTCACCAAGTCGGCCTCCTGTTAGACAGGATGTGAAACATGGAGCAACGGGCTCTGCCAGAGCAGCCATACTGAAGTCACTGGGTGAAACCTGTCGGCCAGTTTGTGTGACAAATCCCTGTCCCGTTGCTGAGAAGGTCCCTTCATACCTGCCAGAGCAGCTGTGCTCTAGCTGCAGATGTCTGCAGGTTCACCTTGGCTGCTGGCACTGCTGGAAACGCTGTTGTGTGGTGCTAGCCAGATGTGAGGGCTGTGGGATCACTTGCTCCTGGACTTCTGGAAGCTCTGCAGACAGCAACGTATCTCCCCCACTGTGGCTTTCACTTGCTCCCTTACGACTCGGAGCCAAGCCCCCTTGCAAATCTGTGCCACGAGCCCTCGGTCCGTGCGTCAGTCCTGCCTGGCTGTGTGTAGCTGCACCCGGTGCTGGGACTGCCATCTCTGTGCATGTACACACAGGAGATCCACGTGCATTTTTCCAAGGGGCTGTGGGAAGATCCTGGTGCAGCAGCCCATCCAGCAAGGCAGATGGACAGTGATGTGCTGAACTGACCCCTGCTGAGAGGAGAGGTGGTGTGGAGTAGGTGCCAGCAGAACTCACCCCCCATCTTGCTCCAGCAGTTGAGAGTGAACCGGGAGGTGGACAAATTGTCTGGTGTGGATGTCGTCCTGCTCTTATCCACGAAAGGCAAGAGCCCACAAACAGTTCTTGTGAATGCTGTCCCATCCTGAGGTCTCTCTCCTCTGCCACAAGCTGTAGAGCCAGAGCCAGACCCTTTCCATGGGGAATATGGCTTTGAGCAAAGCCCCAGCCATAATGACTCTGAGAGCCACAGGGTAGCTCTGATAGCAGAAAAATAGAAAAGAGAGGATGGGGAGTTGCTGCCCCTCCTTATCCTTGGCTGCCGCCCCTTTCTGAGGATGCAGTCCTGGCCAGGCTGCAGGGAGCCCCTGGAAGCTGCTCTTGGCAGACTGAGGGAGGGCTTGTCTGTGCAGAACCCCAGGCTACTGTGGGGTGACAAACAGCCCAAGGAGCAATGACCACCCAGTAGTCCTGCTTCTGTGCCCTTCACAAGACTCCTAATACCTTATGGCAAGGGCTCCTCCTTCACATCTTCACTGTCACTGCAATTGGCCCCACTTCCAGGTCAGAGCACTCCACAGATATTCTTGAAATCTTCCGAGGCTAAGCGCATTAAGTGTTTTACATATTGTAAACCGTATTGGGATATACAGATAGAAATGTCTGTGGGTGTTCAGTGAAGACTGCACACTTTGAACAAGAGCCTTTTGGACACCAGGCTAAAGCTCACATCTACACACTCCTTTGAGATGTAACTGTGCCTGGCATCTGGGGTCTCTGGGCCATGCAGAGCGAATGAGAGCCACAGGCTGTATCCAACAGCATGAGCAGGGAGATGCTGGGGCTGGATCCAGGCTGTTCCATCACTTCCTTGTTTGAGGGAATGAGCACCAGTCCTTTTCCTACATCAGCAGCTGCTGATGCAGGTTCCTGCACAGGGACCTCTCTGCCTTTGTGTGCTTTGGAGGTCAGCTGTTTTGGAAGAGGGAGAAGCTGTTTGTGGAAACATGGGGGCAGTAGGATGAGTAGCCAACCTAGTCCACACCCAGGGCTGTCTACTCCTTGCAGTAGGTCTTGGGACCTCCTCGTCATAGCTGTGCCCCCTCATCCCACACCAAGGTGGCTTTTGCAAGTCATGGTATTGTGGGTAGGAGTGTGGGCCCAGTCTGGGACCGGGGTGCTGGTTTGGGACTGTACCGTAACCCAGCCTGAACGGGTGAAGGAGGGTAAACACGATCCCAGATACAGTTTTTTCTGTCTCAGGAATATGCTTGTGAAATCATCTGCTTTTTTTAAACTCTTCCTTCTGACCTGCACTTGGAGCTCAACCAACTAAGTTGCTACTTGCAATCTCAGCTTGTGCATGGCTGTTCCCGCTTGCAGCACAGTGGTGTCCCTAAATGTGACTGCATGGACAACCCACTCCCTGGAGTAGCAGCCAGTGCTCTGCTGTAAGCCACAAGCCTGCCAGCTGCTTGCCAGCATGTCAGCTGGGCCAGGTGGCTTTGTCCTGGTCCTTGGCTCTTGGTAGCCAGCAGGTTCACAACTTCAAGCCCAGAAAATATGTCTCATAAAGCTGTGGGTGGCTTGGAGGCTCACTGCAGAATTGTTGCCTCAGTAACAGGAGCAGATGAGAGTGAGCAGAAGCTCCTGTGTGCATCGGGCTGCAGTATTTGGACCAGCCAAGGGCACCCCATCTGTTCCCAGTGGCTAGGGACACAGCTCCTCTTTTGGGAACAGCTGCTGTGCTGCAGCAGGGGAAAACCTCAGCATTGCTGAGGCCCCACAAGTCAGCTTACCCTTATGAGCACGCTCTTTCCTAAGGCTGTTTATTGTTTGTACCTAAGGCTGATCCACCAGCCCACACAGGCTAGCTCCCATCACGCTCTGCCTGCAGTGGTGGGAGACCTCAGCACACCTTGCACCCGTGGCTGCACGAGACCACGGTGCCCAGCGCTCACATCAGACCTCACCAGCCTGCAGGTGCCAGGGCTGTCCAGGAGCAAGCCCAGGGCTGCCCCTTCTGTGTTGAGGGGCAGGGCCCCCACAGCCAGTGCCACGTGCTGCAGAGGGGTTAACAAACATTCCAGGCATGAGGAATCCCAGAAGATGGCCAAAACAGGGGAACATCCCACCCAGCCCCTCACCAAGTCTGCACTGAGGAGCTGCAGCAGTGCGTAGCAGGACAGCACTGCCCGTCTGCTCAGGAGATCCCACGTTGCTGCTGACACCATGTAGGATGCGTTGGTGGCAGTGCCGGAGGGGGTCCCCTCTCGCTGTAGGGCTCAATCTGTGCCGGCAGCCCCATGGTGCTCTCATCCCAGTTCCTGGCTCCGGACAGGACCCCACAGAGGCGGAGGGCAGGACAGTGCCAGGAAGCACCAAGCAGTGTTAGAGCTGTTTCTGAGCAATGATGTTATGGATGCAGGTGTACAAGAACATGTACTGGTCCTGCAAAAGAGAAAGGGTGATCTGGAGTCAGGTTTCTGAGAGACATCTGGTTGCAGGACTAACGCTGCAATAAAGGTCCTAATTAGCTAACAGTGTCTGATGGCAAAGTAGCATTTGCTGTCCCATGTGGTCCATGTTTGTCCAGAGCTGCCCAGGACTGGACCTGTAGTTATGCCATGTTTGTTTCCTCCTGCTTCATCATCCCCACTCAGAACACCTGAAAGCAAACTGCACTGTGGCATGAGAGGAACAACATCATCTGATTTCCTTAAAGTGTGAAGTGTCCCGGCAGCTTTTGGATGTGCCATGGTGTTTGCATTCAAAACAAGACCTAAGAACAACTCCAGAGATGATGCAGAGCACGGAGAGAGAAAGCTCTTCCCTGCTGGAGTGCATGAGGTTTGGCAGTGACCTGAGGCCAGGAAGGAAGACCACTGGAGCAGGAATTTCCCTTGGTGGTAGTCTCAGTGCACCTGAATCAAGGGTTGACAGAAAATCAGGGTAGATCTCTGCAAGCCCTCAGAGGTAGACAACAAGATCTGTATGTTTGTAGTCCAGTTGCACGGTTTCTCTATTTTTAAGATCACCAAAATGATCCACCAGCACCAAATGTGGGTTCAGAGGTCTCAAGTCCACTGTGGATTTGATATAGGGTTCTGCTCAAATGCCAGGCTGGTGCAAAGTGATACTACGCTACCAAACACCCAGGACTGACCACTGCCACGGCAGGTCTCCGGGAGAGGCAAGGTACGGGAAAGGTAAATGAAGTCGTACGCAATGCACAAAGCTGAAGGGCAGGGCCAGCCTGCGAATGCTGTGGGTTGAAATCACATGGTAGCCAGGAAGGGAGGATTAGGGGCCTCCAAACAGCTCACTAATGCGCTGGCTAAGCCGCAAGTCACGAGGAGGCTACTTCCCTGCCGGCGGTCGGTTTAGCCCCACTGAAGGGCTGGGAGAGCCACCGATCACACAATGGCTGTGGTTCCAGGTCACCAGAGCATGTTTTCAATGAGCCTGGCCCGATTGTGAAATCTGGAGTGACAGCCCAGGATTGACTTCAGACCAGGCACACTCAACGCCTGGCCAAATGCAAGCGCACATCCCCAGAGACATGCGCTGTGCTGGAGCTGGGGGTGCTTAAATACCCGGCGGTTATCCATGGACAATCCCTCAGAGGTTCATCTCCCCCCTCGTTTGGTACTAAACCCCCCCAAAAATCAGCTGATGTCCCCAGCATGACAACAGCGCGCTCCCGCCAGAGATGAAGGGGTACAGGCAAGCCCCTGCAGTGATGGAAGAGGCTGGCAGCCACATGGCAGCGGTGTGGGGCCGGGGGGCAGCCCTGCCTCTCCTTTGCTGGCTGTGCTGGGATCAGAGCGACGACTGCTCGCGGCAAGGTGGGCAAGCATCTGCCTCTGCTGCCCCCCCTCAGTGGGCCAGTGGCTTTTGATCGGCGCTTGTTGTGCCTTTCTGGGCACATTGTGCCTCTGCTTGGCAAGACCACTGCTGAAATACAAAGGAGCTCTGAAGCAGGGGCAGCGGGCGCCCTGCCTTCCTCTGGCTCCCACCATGCGCATGGTTCACATTAATTAAGAATGCGATTAGCTGCTCGCAGGCAGCTCTGCAGCTGGGAAGCCCCAGAGAGATCTGCCCTAATTCTGCTGTCTCCTGTGGGGAGGGTTTCCAGGGATGCTGCATCAGCTCATTCAGTTGTCACAGGGGATGAAAGCGCTGCCCAGAGGGCATCTGTGCCGCCAGCGCCCGTCAGGACTGGCACTCTGGAGGGCTGTGAGGCTGGGCTGGGCTGGCACGGCACAGCAGGGCATGGCTGCGGCACCATCAGTGCCACAGCCTACACAGCCCCAGCACCGGCAGCAGGCCGGGGCGGAGAGCGGGCTCTGGTGTGGGGGATGCAGCAGGAAAGGCACCGGGCAAAGGGAAAGCCAGCAGAGTCTGGGTACCCACGCTGACAGCCGTGTCCAGAGGCTGGTGTGAGCAGGCAGGTTTGTCATGTAGGATGAAACCAGTGCTTCGTGCACTGCAGGGCAGAATGGGAAGAGTGCCTTGCATTTACTGTGAGCTCACATGCAATTTAACCTGTTTTAACTCCAGAGCTGAGGCAGTGGAAAGCCCTTCCCATGCAAAAGACAGTGTCCTTAGCCCTGGTGGCTGGCAGAGAAAGCACAGAATAAATCCCTGCATAGGCTGGATGGGATCCCAGGTAGCACCCCGGGGAGAGGGCAGCATGCTGCCAGCTCCAAGAAGCTCAGCATGAATGTCCTATTCTGCCTGGCCCACTGCCCTTCCTCCTTCCCACCTACCAGAGTTGGGGTCATGAGACAGCAGCTTCTTGTCAGCTGGAGAGTCACCCCGTAGACATCCACGATTCTCTCGGCTTTCATCTGGTGCAACAGGCAATCCAGGGAGATCAGCGTCCCCATTTGGCTCACACCACCGCTGCAAGGGACAAGGGAGGGTCCTTGATGCCAGGCCGGGCTGAGCTGAACCTCTTTGGAAGTGGCCACCAGCCCAAGAAGTCAAGAGGCCCCATGAGAAAACATGGAGTACCGGGGTAGGGTGAGGTTAGGGGGGCTGTGAGCACTGGTTTAGGAGTTAGGAAGCCCTGTGCTAACCAAGGGGATGGGATCCCAAAGAGCCTGTTGAAGCCTGGAGACCCAGCCTGCCCTGCCATGCCCTGCCCAGCTGCGCATCCCTCACCAAGCCAGCTCTGTCAATGCGCTGGCTGCGTTGACTCATGGGACTGTGAGCTCTCACTCTCTGCAAGCAGATGAGGATATCAGGACTGTTCCCAGGATCCCAGCAGTCAGCCCCGGGATCACCCAGGCACCTCTGGCCAGGAATGCCTGCTCCATCAATGCCTGCCCCTGGCCCAGATGTGTTTGCTGTCCCTTCTCCCGTACAGAGCACTGCTTCCTCTGACCTCCCACGCTCAGAGCTTCACTGGCTCCCATGGACCTACTCTCAATATGCCCCAAAACCCTGGGATCCTTGGTGGTGGGTACAGGCTTGCTGGTAGCTGTGCCAAGGCACTGTGCAGCCTGCTGGGTACCAGCTCTGGAGGCTGCCCGTGGATAAACCAGGAATGTGACGTACCTGCAGTGCAGCAGGAGAGGACCAACTCTCTTTCGGTGAGGTATGCACCGTCTGACAGCAGTGAGGAGCTCCACCAGGCTCTGGACATCTGGCTGGTTTTTGCTCTTCCAGAGCGTGTATAGGAACTGTTGTACCTGCCTCTCCTTCGCTTTCTTCTCCTGGTGAGACACAAAGAGTTGACATGGTTGTTGGGGAGGGATGGGTGAGTTTGGATGCAGAATGGTCCCAGCTCTCCAATCCTTAGGCTGTCAGATGCTTTCCTGAGCTAACTGCTAGCTTCTGTAAAGCTGTCCAGGTGGACTCTGCCCGTCACCTGTGCAGTGGCTATGTTGCCTCTGGCAACCTGCTGTCCTTCCCCACAGCACCCTGACCTGCCCCTTGAGAGGGAGACCGACAGCTGTGCGGGCCTTTTCAAAGAGGGTCAGAAAGACTTGTCAGTGAGGGGTGGGGGAAGCCTCCAAGCGTCTCCCACGCATCTCCTGTGTCCACTCAGCAGAAGTTCTTCTGGATGTTGCAGTCTAGATTCCCTCCTGCATTTGTGGACTGCTGGCTCTCTGCTCCTGTGGTTCAGACAAGTCTCTGCAGACCTTCCAGCCCTTGCCCCTACCGACCTGTTAGCTAGCAGGGAAGAACATCCCCGGCAGTGGGAGACAGACCAGCCCCATCTACACATACGTGTTTCATTTTCAGCTGGATACACCTCCATCCGGAGACAAGCTTCTCTGTGCCACACTGGATGGTCAGCATCTTTGTGCAGAGAGAGTCTCCTTCCAGGGGCCAGCACGCCTCCGTTGGGACCTGTGTGCAACAGCAAGTTTGGCTTCATGTTGGTGGTTGCCATATTTCAGGTCTGTCACCATCACAGGGTTCTGTGATGGGGTTGGAACAAGAGCACCCTCATTACCACCCCATGTCAGTTCATCCCCTAGCTAAACCCTGGGGGAATTTTTGGAAACAAGAGCAGATGGAGCTGCAG
The DNA here is from genome assembly GCA_013398295.1 of Chionis minor. Taxonomy (NCBI): domain Eukaryota; kingdom Metazoa; phylum Chordata; class Aves; order Charadriiformes; family Chionidae; genus Chionis; species Chionis minor. The sequence continues at coordinate 316,860 of VZSF01004944.1, forward strand.
CTTGAAGAGTACTGGCGGAGTGCAGGACCATGGACCGCATGGTGGGCAGACAGAACCTGTCTCCCACAACACGCACTTTGACAGAGGAAAGGTTCAGCTTTAGCTAAGCTGGATCCGCACCCAGGCTTCAGGAGGCAGTAAAGAGAGTTCAAGTTCTGGAGCTATGCTAGCTTCCAGCTCCATTAAACAGACCCCTGCTCTGCCATGGCACAGGCAGGCACAACCCCTTACCTCTCCTTTCTCCTGCCATGGGAGAAGTGTTAGGATGGTGTGAACGTCCTGTTCCCACACCAGGGTCCAGAAGTCCTCCATGGTCAGCTTGTCAGGCCCCTGGACAGCCAGATACTCCCTGCTGGAGCTGCAGCCCTGGGTGGGGAACATGAACATCATTCTGCTGGAGAGGGTGGCACAGGTACTCCGTCAGCCCAGGCGGCTGCGGGAGAGACCAAGAAAAGAAGGGAAGCTCAGCAGGTCAGGAGGCAGAGAGAGAGGAGAAAGCACCAAGGGAGGGAAGTGAGGACAGCCCAAACTGGGCAGGTGAGGGAAGACATATCCTCAGTCCCCGCAGTCCCCTCTTGTCCACACAAGATCACAGCTGCAGCGATCAGTGGAGCAGTGCAGGAACCAGGCAGCAGGGAGCAGGGGGACAGTGAGGAAGGGAGAGCATCACCTTCTGCCTGTGGGGACCCAGGCACAGGATGGGCATTACTGCTGGAGGTAAGACTCACCGGGACACGCCACACCTGCAGGAGACCTGAGAAAGGACCCTGTTCCAGCAGGGAAAACTTGACTCTGGAGCGATCATCTGCAAGATATGTGGGAGGTGGAGATCCAGGGCAGCCTTGTGCTCACACAGCTCCTGCAGACCAACTGCCAGACTGCACACAGCCACACAAATCCAACACACCCCCCACACCCCACACCCCCTTCACCATTTCTCTGTAAATGTGTTGCCCTCTGCAGTGTTCTTGTCCAGCTCATGGATGTTGGTCCCCAAAAGACAGGTCTCTAACCCAATCTCTTACTCAAAGCACATGCTTGTAGTGCAGGTTGCTCGGTGTCTTGGCCAGTGGAGATCTGTGTATCTCCAGGGATGTAGAGCCTGCAGATGCTCTGAGCCCCTGTTCCAGTGTTTGGCCACCTTCACAGGAACTCTTTTTCCCTTATACTGAGTTGGGTTACTCTTCCAAATCATCCCCATTGCCTCTTGTCCTTCCAAGGTGCAGCTCTGAGAAGACTATATTTTCACTGTGCCCTCCAAGCAGGTCACTGAAGATAGCAATAAGGTCTCCCCTTTGCCTTCTCTCCTCCAGGCTGAACAAACCCTATCTCAGTCCCATACGTCATGTGCTCCACCCCTGAGCCTTCTGGTGGACTCACTGCAGGGTGTCAAAGTATTTTCTTGTACTGTGGAGTGCCGGCCCAGCCAAGGAGGAAGAGGATGCCAGGTGTCACAGCACTTACATGGGAGGATGCTGGAAGAGGGACATGTCTGCTGGTTGCCTGAAGATGGTGTTGCAGAGCTGGCTTCTTCCTTGACAGCCTCCAGGAGGGTCTGCCAGAGTGAAAGGGAGTGGAGGAAGCAGTGAGCAGGGAAGGGTCAGGAAGAATAGGAGGAACTGGGGACTACTGAGTATGTCTGGCTTTGGCGGAGGGGTGGTTATAGCTCCACATGCAGAAGTCTCAGCGGGGGTGCTATGTGAGCACCTCTGGTGTGGGTTGCCAGGTCTGCTCCCCACTGTCAGGAGATGGCTGCATCTCTCTGTAGGAGAATGGTGTTCAGATAGGTCCCTGCCCTGTGTGGGTACTGGAAAGGAGGCAGGCGTGGAGAGACCCTGATGAGTGCAGGATACATGAGGGAGCTACGTGTCTGGGGATGCCATGCCAGAGAGAGGGGACACTGCCAGGACAGCCAGACATGTGGAAACCGGGGCATGGGACCCACTCAGGAGGAGATTCTTGGGTGTCCCCCAGCCTGACCATGTGCAATCGCTACCCAGGTCCCCCTAGTGCATATGGCCATGGCAGCGCTCCCTGCAGCCTGCCCAGGACAGCTCTCACCTCATACTCCCTCAGGAAGCCCACATGGGACTTGGCTGCCTTTTGGTTGTACTGCTGAGCAAAGGTTTTCAGGGGGATGGGACAGGACCTGGGGAAAGAAACCAGGAGTAAGGGTGAGGTTGACCAAACTCGGCAGCATCCAGGCTATGTCTGCAGTGGGTGGACAGGGTTGTGGGCAGACCTTCACCCCTCAAATGCCGGGGTCCTCATAAGGCCCCAGCTCAGCTCTTGCCCTTGGCAACCTGGTCTCCCCCAGACAAAGGCAGATCTTAGGTATGGCACAATCCAGGGCCTATTCTCTAGATGCAGCAAGGACAAGGGCATCCTGTTCTGCGTGAGGTAGGAGACAATTTGACCATAAAGATAGATCTGTGACCTCCAGATGTAGCCTCAGAGACAGCAAGGTAGGTGGGCAAAGCCTGACCCTGCTCCTTTCTCTTGGCCTCCATTAGAAGGGACATCCCAAGGCCACCCAGCTGCCACAAGCTCCTCCAGTTTCAACATATCTCTAGGGCATCCCTGTGGGTTGGGGAGCCAGGGGCTAATCAACACGTCTTCCTCGGGACAGCTCTGCAGCTCTTTGGCATTGGCATAGCACAGGAAATTGGCACTGGAGGAAAGGAGGATGTGGTCCCCCAAGCCCTCCCAAGTCTGCTCAGTGACTCACACCTAGTTCTGGGCTGGGGTCCCCATGCGGCAGGGAACAACCAGCCTTGAGCTGACCCCCCCTCAAAACACTGGGTGGGACAGCTGGCTGGGCTTCCCCATCCTTCTGTCCTGGAGCCAAGGCTCAAGCTGGGGTCAGGATCCCAGCCTGCCACCTGAAGGGGCTGTGGGTCAGGGTGGGTAGAGGGGCTGGCAAAAGATCCTTACCTCTCCATCCCTGACAAACCCAGGAGTGGCTCCTCCAAGATCTTGTCCAGGATACAGCTGTGCAGGAAAATATACTGGGACTGGAAGGCAAAGGCAGACAGCAATGTAGAGCATTGCACCACACAGACAGTGTGAAAGGGTGGGTATGGCACTGCCTAGTGGGCAGAGGGTGTCCTACATTCATGCCCCAAAAGCCCTACATTCTTGCCCAGAAGGCCCTGGCTACTTCAGTCTCAGAGCCCCCACATTTATCTGTCTGTCCTGAAGGGTAGGATGGACACTTTGTCCCAACCCCAAGTACTAGAAATACCAGATTGCCTGTGGAGCATCACAGGCCAACAACATGGCATGAGAATTGCCTGCAAATGGCCTGATCTTGTTCCTAGGTGCTCTGGGGTGTTTCTGAGCCTCCTGGGAGGGCTCTGAGACCATCTGTGTTGCTGCTGTGGGTCTGGCAGGGCATGAAGCTGCTGGAGACCCCCGCAGAATAACAATTCCCACTCCGGCTGAGCTACTGCTTGGAGCAGCACAGTGACATAGTGTCAAGTCGGGGACCAGCGGGGGGGTCTGGCCAGTTCATCTGTCTGCAAGCCCGACTAGCTTTTACGCCATGGAACAAGAGGCTCGGGAGAAGAGGGAGCAGAGGTTTTACCAGCGTCTGAATCATCAAGTAACGGTTCATCCGCAAGGTGTAAACAACACCAAAGATGTCCACCATCTTCTCCTGCTTCATCTGCTGCAGCAGCCTGTCCAGGGCAATGAAGGTGCCAGTGCGGCCCACCCCGGCGCTGAGAGCACAGACATCAAGGGTTAAACATTGCCTGGCCCCACAGCCAGGGCTCCCCTCCTGCTGCTAGACGTGGCCCCCAGATGGTGCACCCTGGGACACCTCCCCCAGCACCCTGGGGCACTGGTCCTAGCACAGCATGGGGCTGAGGAGCCATGCAGACTGCCTTGGGTTGGTGCTGACCATCTGCAGCTGGCCCCATCATCCCCTGGGACCAGGGGGCAGGACCTGCAGGAGTCTCTCTACAGACCAGCTGTGTCTCCTGCGAGCAGCTTTCCCTCCCAGTTTGTGCACGAGCAGGACCCTTCTCCCCCATGCCCTCTCCCGTTGTACCCTTCTGCCGTACCCTGGCGCAGAACCTCACCTGCAGTGCACGAGGGTTGGCCCCGCGTCCTTGGTGCTATGGATGTGCTCCCGGACCAGCTCTCTGAAGGTCATAATGGAAGATGTGGACTCTGGGATCCCGTGGTCGGGCCATGCCGTGTAGTGCAGGTGGGACACTTGCCGCTCTGCACGGAGACTCTCCTGCTGGGGAGGTGTGGGTGATCGGTGCACAGCCCACTGGGACAGGGGCATGCATGCACCTGGGAACACGCGGGGACTTGGGGACACCTCGCTCAGTTGCAGGGAACAGCCAGCACCAGGTCTGCTGCACTGCCTGGTGGCTCCTGCTCCCCCATCCTTCCCCACAGCTCCCTGCCGTGGTGAGGCAGGTGGAGGTGGCAAGACCTGCCTTTGACTGCTGGGGGATGTGTAGCTGCAGGCTGTGTCCCAGTGCAGGGCAGTGGAAAGCAGAAAGCAAGGGTGGACAGCAGGGGTGGGATATGTTGACAGTGAAAGACTGCTCTGCAGGTGATTGGGTCTTTGAACCCCACAGGGAAAGGAAAATATGCCACCACCACCAACGATAAACACCATTGCAAACCCCCAGCCCTTAACAAGTCCCTGAGTCTGTCCTCTTGGGTCCTTACTCACGTGCCACAGTTTGAACTCGCGCATGGTCCACTCCTCAGAGCTGCTCTGTGTCATCAGGTGGACACGGATCTGCCCGTAGGAGACCGGAGCAGATTCGGATGGCCAGTAATGATCACAGAGGACCTAAAGCACAGGAAGATGGGGGTCCCAGTGAGGCCAGTGAGGGCCCAGGCTCCACTGGGTGACCTCCTAGGTCACTGGGAGCATAGAATCATAGAATGGTTAGAGTTGGAAGGGACCTTAAAGATCATCAAGTTCCAACCCCCCTGCCATGGGCAGGGACACCTTTCACTAGAGCAGGTTGCTCAAAGCCCCATCCAGCCTGGCCTTAAACACTTCCAGGGATGGGGCCTCCACAACTTCTCTGGGCAACCTGTTCCAGGTTCTCCAATTTGGAGAGCAGCAGCTGTGTGGAGAGCCAGAGCAGGTCTTGGGGAGCAGGCAGGGCTAGTTCCCCTTCCCACCAGGAGCTTTGCACAGTACTCCCCCACCTCCCCTTTGTTTTGATCTCAGCCTCCTCCAGAGAAAAGGACCTGTGTGGGTCACATCATCCCTGGAGACTGAAGGAGCAGCCCATGTGCCTCATCCAGAGGCAGGTGGTAATTTCAGACGCTGCAGGAATACCTGAGGCTGATGGGCATGGTTCCAGCTAAGCTCCACTTCTGCCCTTTCCTACCCCAAGCAACACTGAGCTGCACACACCAGCCTCCCTTGCCCCACAAACTGCTGCTGGAGAAGCTGTGTGGCCTGTGCTCACCCTGGAGCCACATCTGAGCAGGGGTTCTCAAAGAGAACAAACCCAGTCCTGGGCTCAGTTCACACAACCAGGTCTGGGCTTGGCTGGGGCACGTGGAAGTCCGGTGGTGCTGACCTACCCGCCCATTCTCCATGCACACTGTCAGCATGATGATGTTGCAGACGTTCTGCTCCCACACCAGCCTCCAGAAGTCCTCTATCGTTTTCTTCAGGGGCCCCTGGGTGGCAATGAACTCCTGCTGGGATGTATAGCCCTGAGCAAGAGGCAGACGGGAAGAGTTGACAAGTTGCTGAGGCACGTAGATCCTTCTCAGGGACAAAATCAGTGCCTGGTCTGCTTTTGTGGTAGAGGGAGAAACACCTGTTGCCCTTAGCAAACCCATGAAGGCACAGTTCCCAGGCAGCTCATCTCAGAAGCAGCTGATTTTACAGGAAGCATGTGCTGCCCAACACGTGGTCTCTACATATTTGGAATAAAGAGGTGACCCCTGACCTCCAAGAAGTTCCTCATTCAGCCTAACCAGGGAAAAACAGATCTGGGTCTTGTGCTCTCCAGTCACTGCTGGAGGTAGGGTGAGCATGCAAGGTCTCAGGCTTGCCTTTGACACACACGTGCCCCATGGATCCACACACCCGTGCATGCATGCTGTGCGCCCTGCCTGTTACCTGGGAAAATCTCCAGGATGGAAGATGTAGGCACAGCTCCAGGGTTGTTCAAATGTAGCTGCATAGACCGGAAGAAGAAAGAGCAGACAGACAGATGGGGCAGTAAGCTGGGAGAAGATGGGAAGAGGATAGTCCTCAAGGAGAAAGCAGAAAGCCTTGCCAGTCTCCCCACACTCACACCTCTGCATTTGCAGCACTTGCCATCTGACAATCTTCATCAACCCCTGCTAAAGGGCAAACTTTGCATCTACGCCTGACCCCCACTCCTTGCCAGTCCGTGCCAGCTGTGGCTTCAGTGGCAGCTCACAATCTCAATCCAGGCAGAGTTTCTCTGATGGTGCCCTGTGGCTACGTCTCTGTGGAGACGGCAAGTGGGAACTCACAGGCATGAAGTTGGCATTGATGTAGTCTGAGTGGGGATCCTCCCCCAGCTGGCTCAGCTTGACCCGAGAGTGATCATCTGAAAGAGATCATACACACATGATCCTCCGAGGCAGCCCTTCACCAGAACATGACCATCTCCTCTTCACCTGGGTGACACATTGGGAGAACCCCCAGAAGCTCCCCTAGCTCCATGCACGCAGCCAGCAGTGAGGCTCTGTGCGAGGCCAGGCACCTTCTCCCTGGAGAGGTGGGCATTGCCTGCGAGCTGGGTTACCGTGGAGGTAAGAAAGAAGAGCTGTCATCATGAGGATCATTGGAGAAGCCATGGGACACTCACGGTGCCCTTTCAGTCCCCAGTTGTGACCCATCCCTGAGCTGGGCTCACTCAGCACCTGCCCAGCAGCCTCCTGGAGAAGCTGAGGAGGATGGTGGCTCAACCCTGGCTCAACCCTTAATCCTTGAGTCTCTGGCAGGAAAATGGAACCTGAGGCCCATTTCAAGACTCCTTCTTCTCCCAGCAGAGGAGCCAGGTGCTGTGAATCCTGCAGCCACTGCACCCCTGTGCATTGCAGCATGAACTCCCACCCTGGGTGCTGGGGGACGATGGAGGAGACAGCACTTACAGGGCAGCACATGGGGATATCTGTTCTTGGAGACGTTCGCTGGTAGCTCAGCCTCTACCTTTGGCTGCTCCTTCCCAACTTCCTTCAGCTCCTGTAGGATAGGACAGAAGATAAGCACAAATATCTCTCTGGAGAGCTCCTGGCCAACCCACCTCCCTGCTCATGGCCAACAGCCCTTTCTGGTGGTTCAAGAGGGTCACCCACATGCAGGGAACTGCTCTACTCCTCCCTTGGTATGGCCTGTGAACTCTGAGCCGTAGCTGTTTTTTTCCAACAGTACTGTTTGTATTTAAAAGAAAACAAGCTCAAGAACAAGTATTAGCCGGGGGGGGAAATTACCAGAAATCTACCAAGAAGCTCAGAACATTTTGTGCTGAGAAAACAGAAAGATCTTGTGCTACAAAAAGGGAAATATGTTGTGCTGCTTCTGTCTCTGTCCTCACTCAGAAGCCCAGAGAAGAGTGACCTGAGGAGGGTTTGAAATCATTTATGGGACTCCCAAAGGTGCTGCCAGCAGAACAATTCAGAGCGTGCAGCTGGTGGTGAGAGCCAGTGAAGGCAGCCTGATGTGAGTTTCACAGCCTGGTCCTACAGCTCTGAGAGTGCTCCTCGACCTCCCTTTTGGCTGCAGGCTCTTTTCTAACACTGCCAAGGTGGATGTCATTGCAACACCACTCAGTATCTTTGCCTCCAGTCCAGGCCTGGGGCCCTTAGCTTTGTCCACCAGCAGCTACGGACAGTGCTAATTCACCTCATGCCCCAGACAACACATGTTTCTACCAGAACTTGAACAAAACAGATTTTGAGCAAAGGAATTGCCTAATCACTTGGTCCATCCATTCTTTGGCCCCTAAGACTGCCTAGGAGGGTGGCTGGATTGCTAGAGAGATGGGTTACTGTCCCTGGAGACGAGGAGTCCATACAGGCCAAACAACAGCTGGGACACGAGCTACCTAGAAGGGAAATTAAGTCTGATTTCTAGCGGGAGTCTCTTCTCACCTCAAACTCCTGGAAAAAGGCGTGGTTAGCACTTGCTGTCTTCATCTCATAGTACTGCTTGAAGTTCTGTATAGGAATTGGCCGATGGACATTTCTGCATGAAATGAAGTCCAGAGGAAAACTTGCCTTAGGTATTGGGAGGTCTGGCAGGCCAGTCAGGTGGCCAGTGAGACAGCCCAGCCTTGAGACCCGCAGTACCTGGATACACACACACAGACATAGTTTATAGCCCATGTTATTGCCCAGGGAAGTGGGTACAACAGGGCGTTGTTTAAATATTGGGAGAGAATTCAGGATGATAAGGGTGTTCTCCTACTGCAGAAGACTTGGAAGAGGAGGTGTGGACAATGCTTTGACTTGGAATGGAGCTGGGCAATAAATACTGAATGTGGGGAAACCGAAGATTTGGAAAATAACTGAAGGAGACAGAGTTGGATTTTTCCTGAGTCAAAGCATGAGAAAGGAAGTAGGTGAAGGATTCGGGGACCTGCAGTAGGGATCTGCAGAGAGGGAAGACTCTAGCACTCACCTCAAGCTGTAGGTCACCATTTCCTGGGGCAGGCTGCTCTTCTTTGTTCTAAAATCAAAGCATGGGAGATGTTACTCTTCCCTGCAGTGCAGGGACAGATGCTGGCCTGGCACTGAAGGTTGGGTTTCTCATCCTGGCCCCACTGGGTAAGAGATGGCTCATTCTCACCTCTTTGCTCTCAGCTGTTTCCAGTAGACCAAAGCAAAAATAGCTGCAAGTGTGAAGAGAAATCCCAGGATGATTCCAGCGATTATTGGCATTGAGAGTGGAGTTGCATGTGCACCGGATCCAGCAGCTGGAATAAAAAAAGAGACAGAATGGACAAAAGGAAGAGCCAGTAAATGGTTGCATTTACTCTATGTATTATATTTGCTACAGCCTGTGATGTCCCTTTGGCTTGCCATTGTCAGGTTGTTAATTACCTCTAACATACACAGCTAGGCAGGGAAGGTGGCATTCTCCATCTTACCTGAGAACATGGTGAAGGTCACTGCAGGGGCTACTGGGTCGTATTTGGTGAAGGCAGCGATGCTGAACCTAGGGCAAAGAAGAGTCCTGCTCTCAGGGACAATCTGAACTGAGCGTAGCACCCATGCAGCCAGCAGCAGGAAGACCAAAGGGAAGGGGTCAGCTGCCTCTGTTTTGAAATGGAAGAAGCTGGTTTTCTGGTAGGGACTTAGGGTATGTGTGGAAATGGTCTTTCCTCCCTTTTCTGCATCTTGGGCAAGTGTGTTGCACTTGGGAGAATCACAGAATCATAGAATGGTTTAGGTTGGAAGGGACCTTGCAGATCATCGAGGTCCAACCCCCCTGCCATAGGCAGGGACACCTCCCAGTAGACCAGGTTGCCCAAGGCCACATCCAGCCTGGCCTTAAACACCATGAGAAAATGTTCAGAAAGCACAAATGGGTAACATCTCCCCTCTGAAGGGCTATTTGCAGGGACAAGTAGTAAGTTTCTTCTCTCATATAGGACACAAATAGGGAAAGACGACAGTCAGTAGGGAAAATCAAGTTAGGCTGAATCACTGTCTTAGTTCCTGTCAGCCCATTAATTGGGTTGACTTGAAAGACCTGAGCAGGGGTAACTGTTTGAAACAGGTGCACGTCAGCTGGGAGGGCTGAGCCCCCACCCAGACCCTTCCTGTTGCGCACACAAGTGGCTGGTGCATCCTCTTCCCTGAGGAGATCTGCCCTACATCTTCCTCCTGGTAGCATGCACACCAAGCTTCGCAGCTCCCCGTGGAGCTGACTTCCTTCTGAGCAGCTGACTTGGAAGGGCAGGTCTTCTGCTGCTCTGAATGCAAGGTGAGTCTTTCAAACATAGCTTTGGATTTTAGAAGCCCCGAGTCCGTGGAGCCTAGTGTGAGTCCCTGCCGGCAGCACCCTGGACCCAGCTGCCAGAGCAAGGACCTCTTTGGAAACTGTGCCTGCAGATTCCATGGCATGAGAGAGAAGGGCTCGTGGATAAATAACTCACTGAAATACAGGAAACAAGGGGTGGCTTTCAGAGTGCAGATGGGCTATCAGTGCTACCTGCTTTTCACCACCCGACTAATGGTTAAAGAGGAAAGCAGCACACTGTACAGAGGATACATGTTGGTTAGGGCAGCCAAAATGAAAGCAAGCTGTGATACAAAAGGATCTTCTAGTCCTGAGTAACTGGACAGTTTAAGTACGTGTTATTCAATCACAGTGGGCTAATGGCACCCTGATGGCTCCGAATTACCTGTTACCCTGTGGCAGGTTGAGGTTGGAGTGAAACTGGCAGCACGGAGGGCAGATAGAGGCTCTTGGGCTGGCTGGGCAGTACCTGGGGGGTGGAGGGGTACCCCAGGGTGTTTGTGCTGTTGTGAGAATCCCCTGGAGGCTGCTGGCAGCTACCAGAGATGGGTCAGGCAGACCTTGGTCTGAGCCAGCACACTGTGACTCAGACCGAGCTTCTGCCCAGGCTGTCCCCTGTCTGTGCCATGCTGGCCGGAGCGGAGGGCCAGATCCCAACCTGCCAGCGTTACGCAGTGAGGCTTGCCCAGCCGTACCTGAGGGTGTCAGCAATAAAGAATATATGGGCTTGATGGGCAACTGATCTGAAACCTTCTGAATCAATTGGAGACTCTCCCATGCCAGCCCAGGGATCGCAGCACCGGTGATGGGAGTGCATCATCACGCAATCCTCCTGCCAGGCACGGTAATACAGTACCTAGGGAGAGGCCAAAGAGCTGTTTGCTCTTGATGATCCTGCTCTGGGTGGGATTTCCAAGGGAATGGCTCTCTGGAAACTCCCTTTTTTCCCAGCAGAAGCAGCCATTTCCCCCTCCCCTGACGCAGCCCAGTGTTAACACCAATTTCTGTTCTCTGCCAGTGCTGCCCCAAACAGCAGCTTGAGTTACGAGCCCCTGTTTGGCAACATATGTAAATCTAAAATGACTCCATAAGGATCAATGCAAGTTTTTCATGTAAGCGCAGAGTCTACACATAGCAAGAGTGGAGAGAGCAAAGCAGAAAAGAAGAAATGAAGGAGAGACAGCAGGTCTGAACCCAACAGAAGGGACCTTGACTCCTCTCACCACAAAACTTAAGGGCAGATCTAATTCTCCCTTTACTCAGAGGGGAAAGTGAAGTTTTCTCTCACGCACACAGTCTCTCATGGTCTTTCTCTTTTCCCAGCACTCTCAGTGACTTCTACCGCTAGTCACCCACCCGTGATGTAAGTTTCTTTAAGTTGAAATGGGACAACCTTTGAGGTTCTGGGGGATCCCTTTGTCAGAGAAATGCCTGGGGATACACTCCCTGTTTGATGAAATTGTGAACTGCTAAATTAACAGAGGACTGACTAAAGATTTGATACTTTGTAGTGGGAAACATGTTTTACCGTCAACAATTTTAAAGATACCCTGTAACAAATTATGTATACTTGGACATGCATGTTCCTGGATTCTATTTACTGTCAAATAAGACCCTGAATTTATGAATATTGTGATGCGTGTGTGTGTGTATTGGGGGGAACTTGGATCTTAGCCTGTGCATTCACTACTCTCAACCTCTGAGACCCCAGCTGTGTAGGCACCGCTTGAATTAATATTTCCAAATCAGTTTCATTTTTGCTCTCTCTGAGCCTACAGGTGGCTCTGAGTCCCATGCAAAAGTCCTACAGATAACAGCATCCATTTTAGGTCTTACCCTGAAGGTGAACAACTGCCCAGCTCTCAGGGCAACACAGACAGCCCTTGTCAGCCTCAGCTTCCACTTCTGCTCTCCCTCTCCCTGCCCACTTACACAGTCTAATTTTCCCCAGCATGTTGCCCCTTGGATCCCTCAAACACTGCTTGGTGGAGCAGCCCCCGGGGTCCACTGCTGGGAGTCTGGGGAGTGCGAGGGTGAGGTGACATCCAGAGAGCTGGTGGCACCTCGCAGGGACATGTGCAGTCCCTTTTCTCCTCCAGGCCCTTCTCCTCAGGAGGGATGTCGACATCTCTCACCTGTACTGTTTGTTGGCTTTCAGCTTCCCATTGCAGGTTGCCCTGGATTGGCCGCACTCCTCTGTTCCCACAGGCACTCGCCATGTTTCGGGGGAGCTCCTGGCGCTCGGATGGAAGGGATTGGGGAGTAGCACAGCCAGGTAGGAGTCCTCTGTCCCATAATAGTGGTCATACCATGTGCTGGACATGATTTCCTGGGTGGGCCTCAGCACTGAATGGGAATGTACAAAGTGACAGTGATAGTCCTAAAGTAACACCCAGGGGACCTGCTGCCCTCCATGGAGCCTGCAGGACAGGATGTGCAGGGGCACTTACGTGAATCATTAGTGGTAGCAACGACGCCGTAATACTCGATCTGGCCATTCTCCTCGCTGAACAGGTCGGATGAAATGATAACTGTGGAGCTGGCCTCCACCTGGAAGATGTCTGCTCGCAGGGGTGGAGGCAAGGCTGGAAAAGGAACCAGCAAGCACAGACTGTTAGTGTGTCCCTGCTCCCATAGGCCCACCATACATTGCTCAGCCTGTCACTGGTCCCAGTATCACTACCCAGAGACCTGAACTGCTGCAGTTCAGTGCAGGACCTCATGGGGCTCACAGGCTCCTGCAAGAGTTACCAGGACACCATGTGTCCTCTCCTGGGGTCTGTGGCAAGGTTGTGGCAAAGATGGGGACTCACCCTCCACTGTTGTGTTGCAGAGCAGCGCCACAGCCTGGCTCCTCATTGTGTTCAGGCCCACTGTGCTCACAATGACGCGGTAGGACGAGTTTGGCCCCAGCCCTTCCAGACTGGCCTCGCTTGTAGGGATGCTCATGACATACTTGGAGGTGGGAAGTCCATCAGAGAGTCTCTCTGTCACCACCTCATAAGCCTCCACGTCTCCAGGAGAGCTGGTCCAGTTCAAGTAAAGGCTCCTTGACTCTGGTAGACATTGCACATCCTCCACCGGGTTTGGCTCTGCGAAGGAGATATGGCAGGCTCGGAACTTACTGGATCAGAGAAATCCCAGCCTCAGTCCATGTGTCATCCCAGAACCACTGCCTGTCCCAAGGGCAATGGGGGAGGAGCAGAGCTGCACATCTGTGACCTGGGAGCCTTCTGTGCCAAGGGCCACAGGACAAGGTGAATGGGTCAGGGCCTGAGCAGATGTCTTATAGGAGAAGCAGACCAATAGACATCTCTGTGGAGTCCTCTTTGCTTCACAGGTAGCCAGGCCACCGCATGTTGGGAAATCTCTGATAGGGCTAGCTTAGGGACCTGATGGCTACCAGAGAGCCACCTTGCTGCCTTTCTTATCTCCCACCATGAAGACTTCCCATGCTTCTGTTGACCCCCAATGGCTACTCCAGTCCTGAGGCCACACAGGTGTTTCTCCCCCTTCCAGCCTGCACTCCCCCCATTCCCATGGCAGCGCATACCCACCCACTGGCACTGCCAAGGGCTTGGTACTGCTCCAGTAGGGTCCGGCCACACAGCTCAAGGAGACAGAGTAGTTCCTCCCTGGGATCAGCCCCTGGAGGAGGTGCTGGACTTGTCCTCTGCTGAGAGCGTGCCGCCAGGACAGTGTGCTGTTCCTGGGATCCCGCAGCCACAGCTGGCACTCATCCTGCTGTCCAGAGACACTGTCCCAGGAGATGAGCATCGTGTTGTTCCCTCCAGCCACCACAGAGAGATTTTTGGGAACCGAGGGGGCTACAATGAAAACCACACCAGGGGAGAGTTACTGGCATCCATGTACTCTCCTCCATCCTACAGAGATACAAGTAGAAGACGGGTAATATTCAAGGAAACTTCTTATGTTCAGTGATAACATTTCTGCAGCTGCTGGCTGCCACTACCAGAAATGACCCTTAAATGGCAGTAAGAGGACATGCAGAGTGAGGACCACGAGGAGATGGTTCTTCCTCCTGCTAATTAGCAAGTTTCATTAGAGACCTGCCTGAAGGGCTCTGCACATGACTCCCAGCACCCTGCCAGGGGCTGGCTGAGCGTGGGAGCAGAGACCTCTGGATTCCCCAAGCAAAGTGCAGGGACTGTGGGGACAAGCACATGAAAAGGCTTATTGTGCTTATCTGCAATTTCCACATTCCTCAACAAAAAAAGCCTAGCCTCCCCTTATCCCCCATGCCAGGAATTTTCTGAGTGCCTGGGAGAAAGGCAGCGGGGATGGTGGGATGTCCTCCCCTGACTGTAAGGCCTCACGGTCTCCTGGGCTGTGGGTGTCCTCTGCCAGAGCAGCGCTACTGCCATGGGATCCCTTGCTCTTGTTCAGTCACCCACGCCTGGAGACAGCAGCTTGTGTGAGCAGCAGGGCCATGAGCTCCTGCTTCCTGAAACAGCAACCACGGCTGCCAGACTGTCCTATGGGCAGCAGGATTGTCCTGCTGTCCCTTCCATCGGGGGCTTGCACAGCCCATGATCCCATTGCCAGGGTGGTACCTACAGCCAGCAGCACTAGCCGTGTCGCTGCCCCTTCCCACCACAGGTGCTGGTGAAGGCTGAGCCTCATGCATAATGTGAGGACCTCCAGCTCTTGCCACTTACTTGTCCAGTCGCTGATGTTCCCCGTGGAGGCTGCATAAGGCCCTGCCATGGACACCACTTCCAGCAGGTATTTATGTCCCGGAGCCAGGCCAGAAAAGGTATATTTGCTGGTGCCTTTCCCAACAGACACGTTGGCTGCCACAATACCTGATCCCGAATGATACAGGAGGAGCCTGTAACTGTCTTGTCCTTGGGGTTCGGCTTGCCAGGATGCTCTCAGCCTGTTGGGATACCCCTGGTTCGTCATGTACACGTTACGGGGTGCCAGGGGGTCTGGAGAGACAGGATGGGAGATGTAGTGAAGGATCTGAGGACACTGCCTGGGTATCTCGGCAGTGTCATCAGAAGGGGTGCACCACACAGGACAGGGCACTTCAGCTCAGCTGGATGGCTGCATCCACCAGCTTGGAGGCATCTAAAGGCAGCTTCTGCAAGCTTCAAGTGGTACTTGTCTGAGCAGAGACAGCCCTGACCCAGCTGGAGTGAGACACCTGGAAATGGCTGAGGAGGGAGCACCCAGCCAGCCAGAGGGGAGGGGAAGGTGAATGCTGCCTCCTCCATGCCTCTCTGCAGCACAGCCACCAGAGTTCAGCTGGCCTAATCCAGGCTGGTGGAGCTGACGGTGAGGGTGGGCAGAGCCCTGCGCAGTGTCATGGCACCGACATGCCCTTGGGTTTGGGCAGAGCATGGGGTCTGCCATGAAGGTCAGTGGGGCCATGTCCTTTGCCATGAGCTTTCATGACTGCCCAGAAAGGCACACATCACCCTCAAAACAGGGTACTCACACGTCCAGTTGCTGACATTCCCTGCAGGTGTCTGGTAAGACCCCGCCACGGACATCGCCTCCAGCACATACTTGCTTCCTGGGGCCAGTCCCATGAAGGTGAAGTTGTGGGTGTCTCTCCCCAGTGAGGTTGTAGCTGCGATGGTGCCCAGCCGTACGTGGTACAGGGTCAGTGTGTAGCTGTCTCGGCCCCCTGCTGCAGCTCCCCAGGACGCGCTGAGCCTGTCGGGGTGCCCCGTGCTCAGCAAACGCACAGTGGCTGGGGACAGTGGGCCTGGGAAGTCACCAGACCTGATGTTAGGGACCAGAGATCATGCAGAAGGAAACAGACACTTGATGGGACATTAGGCAGCAGGACAGATGCTCCCTGAGGGCTGGGACTCATAGACCCGCTCTGGCACAATCCTCCTCCTCACTTTTCTCTTTTCTGTCCCCATCCCACCTCACCTCTAACGCTGCTCATCCTTTGTGGTCCTTCACATGCCAACCCTTCTTCACCCAGGTCACCCTTGTCCCCATAGCCTAACTACAGCACCTTTGCCACCACTGCATGCACATGCGACCTCCAGCACACAGCTGGCCTGCAGCTGTTTGGGCAGAGCCGGCACTGCGTCCACACTCTGTCCAGTCCTAAAATCTTTCTGGATGGGGAGAAGTGCTGGGCTGGCCCATCTCCAGAGCAAAGACCTGTTCTCCTGGGAGGAGAGTGGATTATCCTCTTCCTGTACTACACTGTTTCATTTCATGAATCTTCATGTCAGCGTGATTTCTACCTGCTGGAGGAGACTCAGCAAGGGCACAAGTGCTCCTGTGTACAGGGAGATGGGGCAGCACAAGAAGGGAGATGTCCCCACACAGGCACAGCTGGGCAACCCTCTATGTCATCAGCATGTGCTTGTGCAAGTCTGCAGTTGTGCCCATGAGGGTAACAGTGTGCCCCTGCGCTAACTGCTGTGTGCACATGGGTGTGCACATCTCTAAAGGCACCAGGACCCCTGTAAACCTCCCAGCCCTCCTCAGGGATGCCCAGTAGCGCAACATCTCCCACCCCTCTGCAGAACACACTTCTCCAGGCACTCACGTGTCCAGCCACTGATGTTGGGTGCTGCTGCCTGGTACGGTCCAGCCGTGGCACTCACTTCCAGGGAGTACTTGTATCCTGGGGTCAGGCCCATGAAGGTGAAGTTGTGGGTGTCTCTCCCCAGTGAGGTTGTAGCTGCGATGGTGCCCAGCCGTACGTGGTACAGGGTCAGTGTGTAGCCGTCTCGCCCCCCAGCCGCGGCTCCCCAGGACGCGCTGAGCCTGTCAGGGTGCCCCGTGCTCAGCCAGTGCACAGCGGACGGGGGCAGTGGGCCTGGGGAAGAAACGTGAGTCACTGCCAGGAGCTACATTTAGGCTGAGAGAGAGGACATGGTCCACGTCTGTGCCAAGGCTGTGCTGCAGGAGGTGGGTCAGCCCTGCAAGGTCCCGAGAGCTGGCTTTGCTCTTCGCTCTGTGGCAGCTGCCTCCTCCTTGGTGCTGCCTGAGCTGTGGATGGCTGTGGATGGCTACCTGGGACATCAGTGACCAAGCCACAGGGTCATGCACAGGCTCCCCATGCTGCATCCAGCAGGGTGTGAGCACTGGGGTCTTGCATGGGTGGGAGAGGAAGAGAGGATCTGGTTGCACCAGCATGGCCTCTGATTTGAACCGGGAAGGGGGAGATATGGTAGAAGACACCTGGCTGCAAGGAGAGCATCATACTCACGTGTGCAGTGGGTGAAGTTGGGGGTGCTGGTGTGGAAGGGCCCAGCTGTGGCCCTCACTGCCATGCTGTAGCGCGTGCCAGGGCTGAGGTTTCTGAAGGTGTGACTCCTGGCATCCCCACCCAGCACCATGTGTCCAACATGACTGCTGGAGGCTGTGTCATAGACATCCACCACGTAGCTTTCTGCTCCTTGACCTGTTGCTGTCCAGGCAGCCTGCAGCATGGAGGCAGAGGGGCTGCCCAGGGTGAGGTTGGCAGGGGCCAAGGGATCTACAAAGCAACAGGGAGACAGTCAGCCCCCATGTGCCACCGCTCGCTGCTCAGTGCTATGAGCCAGATGCTTCGCCCAGTGGTCCCTCATGCTCTGGCAGCACTGGACTCCAGCCCCCGGCTCCCAGTAGGCAATGGGCAGGCTGGCAACCAGAGATCCTCCCAGGGAGAAGCATGGGGAAAAATGGGCAGACAGTGCATGTGGCTCTGAGTGCAACACCCCCAGCATGCAGCTGGACACGGCAGGGGACATATCCAGAGCCTTTGAGGTGGGTAGGGGGGATTGGCTCTATGTCAGGGGAGGACTGAGGACAGTGAGCAGAAAGGTGGGACACCTATGCAGAAGCTAGGGGCGCAGCGGGGATGGTTTGGGATGGGGCAGGTGGTGGTGGCTGCTCTGCAAGGCTCAGATGGAGGCTCTGCGGCACAGTGGAGTGTCCAGTGCAACCCATCAGACTCACATGTCCATTGGGTGACGTTGATGGAGGGGGCTTCAGACGAGCCCTTCACAGCAGTGACCTGCACAGCAAACCTGCTGCCTGCCTCCAAGTTTGTCCAGGTGATGTTCTGGGCATCTGGACTCAAGGTCTGGACCTGATCCCTACTCTGGGTGCTGAGGCTATATAGAATGACACGGTAGTGATCCCTCCTGCCAGGGGGCTTGTTCCAGAACACGTAAAGCTCTGAGGAGCTGCCTGGGTTGATAAAGCTCAGGTTTGTCGGTGCAGCAGGAACTGTAAGGAAAGACAGAGACATGAGTCAGAGAGAAAAAGATCCAGTTCTGAACATGCAACCATCTCTGGGGAAGCGTCCTACTTTCCCGAAGCAGCCAGCAAGCGCTCTGTGCTTGGTACATGGTACAAGAAGGCTGCAAGAGGCAGGAGATGACTGCAGGCCAGCATCACCAGGAACGAGGCCAGGGTGTCCCCCTCTCCTCTCCCCGGATGCCAACATTGATCCCGTCCCATTCTGGAGCTCCTCGCAGTGCTCCCACCCGAATCAGCCGTGGGTGGTAGAGGTGCTCACCTGTGCAGCCAGTGATGTTCCTGGGGAGGGAGCGGTAGGGTCCAGCTACTGCCCAGATCCCAACAAGGTAGCAAGTTCCTGGTTCCAGCCATGTGAGGGTGACATTGGTGCTGTCTTTCCCTGCTTCCAGGTTCCTTGTTGGTGCAGAAGAACCCTCCTCGTGCAGGCTGAGCAGGTATTTATCCCTCTGCCCAGGAGGGGTCTCCCAGTGCACAGCCAGAGCCCAGGCAGTGCTGACAGGGCTTGCCGACAGGGAAAGAGGAGATAGTGGGACTGCGGGAGAGAAACAGCATTACAGGGGACAAACCTGGGGTGCTCAGGACTGACTCTAGTTTGGGAATGAAGCCAGGAGCTGCAGGATGGTGAGCATCTAACAGGCCGTCTAAAGACTGACAAGAGCAGCAGGTTGTTCCCAGATCAAAGCTGCTCCCTGTGTCCCCGGTGACAATGGTGCATCACCACCACAGCCCAAGACTGTCTTATCCCAGAGTGCCAAGGCAGGCTCACAGCACGCCCCATCGAGCCGCTGGTCTCGGGATGAGTGCGGGTCCCAACAAGAGAGCCAGCATCCTGAGCAGGAGGTACCAGTGGGGTTGCGGGGACATTGTCTCAGTGCCCTCCTTCAGAACAGCCCTGGGACCACCTTGTGGTCCCCAGTCCCTCACAAGGGCAGGTCCAGGCTGGGTAACAGGGATGGGGATGGGTGCAGAGGAGCTGCATTCCTACCAGTGTAGCCAATGGCAGTCTGAGAGGAGATGCGATGAGGCCCAGCCTGAGAAATGATCTCCACGCGGTATCGGGACCCTGGCACCAGCCCCTCCAGGTCAAGCTGGGTGACTCCACGGGGGACAGACACATTCCTTACGACGGACAGAGACTCAGCCACCGAGAGCTGTACCAAGTGGTCTCTGCCACCGCCTGACTCCACCCAGCTCACATGTAGCTCCTGAGGTCTCCGGCCAGGCTGTACGCTCACGTTAGCCAGAGACAGCGGATCTAGGGGGAAACAAAGCATGGAGAAATGTGAGATGGTGGAGGAAAGCAACTGAAGAAGCCAGGACACAGCCTGCACCTCTGCACAGGGCTAAAGGAGAAGTGGTGCTTGTTGACTGCCAGCTCTCTTGTTGTCCTGGGGGACGTGCAAGTTGCCTGTTCATATTCCCAAGGTGTTGTCAGCAGGCAGGTGCCGTACGCAGAGGCGAGCACTCAGCTCCCCAGTGGGCTGCTCTGCTCCATGGACAGGGAGCAGCAAGCCTATACAGGTCTCTGTGCTTCCTCTCTCGCACCCCTATCCCACCAGTCCCAAGCTGGCCTTGAGATCATGTGTGGTCTGTGCAGAAGGTTCAGCTTGACTAGGGAGAGCCCGAGCTGGGGAAAAGCATCTTTTGGGGACCAGAAGCCAGCACACAGAACCTAACTCATGATACATGCTCTGTTTCCCAGTGGCAGGTCTCACCGGGGCCCTCCATCTGCCTGGAAACTTCCATGCCACCGCCAGTCTTGCAGGCAGTGCCAGGATGCCCTGTCCCTTGCAGGAGGCTGGAGACACTTCTCACTCACATGTCCACTCAGTGGCAAAGTGTGACGAGGATCTGTACGGGCCAGCAAGGACGGTCACCTTCAGGAAGTACTGAATGCCAGGGGACAGCCCCAGGAACGTGAAGTTGTGGGTGTTTGGCCCCACCGATATGTTCCTCTGAGCTGGATGGTTCTTGCTGTAGAGCTGGAGGTGGAACTGTTCCACATCCCCAGCAGCTTTGTCCCAGAAGGCAGAGAGTCCCAGCGGGCGTCGAGTGTTGGTCAGGGTCACACCAGCCGGAGGCAGGGGGTCTGAGAGAGAAGATAGATCCAAGTGTGAGAGGCAGTCATAGTGCAGCTGCTGCAGTGTGGAGTGGGGACCTGCACGTGCTCATCCTGGGCACCCTCCACTGCCTGTCCCTGGTGTGCTTGGGTCCGAAATCAGCCCTGGCATACCAAACCCCAGAACAGCCCAAGCTTCTGCTCCATGATAAACTTTGGAGCAGGTTCCCACCTTTCCTGGGTGATAATCGGAGATGTTTTCTGTTCAGCGATGGGTTTCTCCTGCACTGAAGACCCTTTTACTTCCAACCTGGCTGACTGTGGCTCTGGTTGTCCTTCCACTCTTTGCCCATCTATACATCCCTGACCTTGGTTCCTCTACTTCCCCATACATGGTCCACACTGTCCCTTGCTTCCATGCTGTGAGCTTTCAGCTGTCGTTGGCAGGCCATATTTGCAATTTGCGGTAGGGTTGAGGTTCATATTCCCCAAGGGGTGTCACACTCACATGTCCAGTCTGTGGCTGATCGCACGGGGGAACTGTAAGGTCCAGCCATAGAAGCCATCTCCAGTGTATACTGTCTCCCGGGAACCAGGTCCTCAAAGGTGACATTCGTCCAGTTGTTCCCCACAGTCACGTTCCTGACCCGCTCCCGGGATTTGGTTTCCCAGAGGGTGCCTGTGTAGCTGGTGCTGCCAGTGGGAGCTGCTCTCCAGGAGGCTTGCAGAGAGGTGCTGTGGCCCTGATTGCTGAGGGTCAGCTGCTCCAGGGGCAAAGGGTCTACGAAAGGAAAGGTCTAGAGTCACAGCTGCACCCAGACTGGGGTCTGTTGGCAGAAGCGCAACCCCAAATGTTCTGGGGATGGAGCCCCTTCCCTGGGAATACCCCCATCCCGGTGCTCTGGCCACTTGTGGGTCAGCAGGCCCCTGCTGACACCCACACACCAGTATAGAGGGGACTGGGCCCCTCCAGACTTCAGGCTGGCTTGGTAAGAGAGGACTGCTCTGGTGCTGGAGGAGATGGTGGGTGGGATGGTCTGGACCAGGGTGGTGGAGAGGTGGTTCAGGGCAGATGCAGCCTGAGCAGTGCCACAGGAGGGCAGCCCCAGGGAGGAGGACACTGGGCTCTCTCGACCCTTGTGCCGGGTGACTGGGATACAGACCAGGGTCAGACACATCCAGCAGCACCTCTCCTTTCCTCCTAAGCCTTTCACCCTTTTATTGCATGAAGCTGCAGAAGACCCATGCTATCGCATGCCATGGGGCATGACACCATGGAGAAGGGCGAGATCCAGTGGGAACCCCGGGGCTGGCTGTGGTGGGGCTGTGGCACTCACATGTCCAGTTGGTGACGCGCCGGGGTGAGGATGTGTAGGGGCCAGCCACGGTGCTGACCTCAAAGGTGTAGAGAGTCCCAGGGTGGAGGCCCTCATAGGTGAAGTTGGTGACACCTCTGGGCAGTGAGCTGTTCTTCATGGGGTGCTCCATGGGGCTGAGGGCCAGCACGTAGCCCTCTCCCATTGCCTCCTCCCAGCTGGCTAGTAGGCTGTAGGGGCTCCCCTCACTGGACAGGCTCACACCAGATGGTGCTAGTGGCTCTGCAAGCAACAAGGATGGGATTGTGCATGTCACTGTGAGGGACAGTGCATTAGGCAGCCAGACTGCTCTCACCACACTCTGCAGCATCCCCCTCCTCCTCCCCCCCCAAAACATGGGCAGCCAGGGCTGCAGGGAGAACCTTTTACTGCTCTCAGCACCAGGGGCTCTGTGAGTGCCTCCCCACACTGTTTAAGGCTCCAGCCCTTCCTTCCTGCAGTGGCAGCTCTAGGGTGGCTGGCTGAGCATCAACTGTGCGTCCACAAGTTGCCCAGAAGGGACTGGGTACAGGGAGATGCTGCTCGGGGGGCACTGGTGGTGCTTCACTACCCACCAAACCAGCTGTGGTGAGCAGAGGGAGGGGAAGCTGTCTCAAAGCCTGCCAAACACTGAGTCCAAAGATTACTGAATAGGATCTGGTCTTGATTCGTGCCTGACACTACCTGGCAAGACTCTGCCAAGGACCTCCAAGTCCACCCTCATGAGGAACTGTGGGGCAGCAAAGACCCACAGCCTGTCCTTGAGACCAGGTGTCACTGCCCTGCAGAGCCCCATCTCTGCCCCAGCTGCAATTCCCCTCCCCATCCCACCAGCCTCCCTCAGGGCATCAGCCCCTCCACCAGGTGGTAGAAATGGCCTTGAAAGGACACGCTCAGGCTTTCAGCTTACGTGTCCAGGCTGCTGTGCTGTGGGCTGATGCCCGGTAAGGCCCTGCCACCGCCGTCACCTGGACAGAGTATTGCTTTCCGGCGCTCAGTCCATGGAAGGTGACATGATCGTTGTCTCCACTGACAGAGATGTTCCTCGTTGGAGCACCATCCTCTCCCTCCTGCAGCGTCACCAGATAGAAGTCCCTCTCTCCCGCTGGGGTGCTCCAGTGAGCCTGCAAGGAGTTCTGCTCCTCTGCAGTGCTGAGGGTCACATTGCCAGGGCTCAGAGGGTCTGGAAAGGAAGGGAGTGGGATTGTGTGCATCAATATTATGGGGTGCTCTTGACCCCATACACCCCTGAGCCTCATTCCCTGCTTCGTTATCTGCAGGGTCACATCCAGCCTTACACATCCTTTTGGAGCATGCTGTCTCCGTTCCCTAGCACAACCATTCCTTGTCTAGCAGAGCCCAGACAAAACTGGCAGCCCTGCTGGGAAATTCCTAAAAGTTCCCCTCCTCTCCATTTGTGTCCCATCATGAGCTTGCTGATATTCCCAGGAACTGGCCTGGACCGAACTCCTGGCTGGATGCCCCTGGCTCATCCGTCTGGCACCGGGGACGTTTGTTCAGTTGGGTAGGTCAGAGCCGCAGACGGCAACAGCAGGGATAGAGTCAGACTCACTTTATAGCAGAAACAAACCAGCTGGGGGTGTGGAGGTCTTCCAAAATCCGAGCTGCAGAGTCAGCAGTGAGCAGACACCAGCTTCCCAAACTGGCAGGTAGAGTGGGAAAAAGCTGGAGACTTGTCAGCTGGTGGCACCCAGGTCCTTCCAGCATACGCCTGACCAGTGGCCCAGGGCCAGGACAAGCCACTGGCCACAACAGCCTTGAGTTTGCAGCTTGACATCTCCATAATTTGTTGCTTCTCGCTAGAGAGGGTCAACGCTTTCTTGGCATTCAGCATGAATGTCCTGGGGGCTAGACTTGCCCTCTCCATTTCCCTCCTGGTTATCCTGGGAACCTCCAGGAAAGCAAGTCCAGGATCAGACCTGTTCACAGTGCTATGGACATGGTGCTGGCAGCAAACCAGGACTGTGGTGGTGGAAGTCACCTGCTCTCAGGACCCTTGTCAACCTGAGGCCAGAAGGTGGAGGAAGTTGGGTTGAATGGTGCAACTAGCTGGGGTCTGGTCTAACTTCTTGACCAGCCAGAGGCTTCGTTGGCTATGTGTGCAGAGCACATTGGGGACATCCACCAGGATGCTACCAAAACCAGGTGCTACCAAAATATACCCTTGACAGCAATCAAAGGGCACCAAAGTTCCATTTCCCTCCAGGACCCTCCAGTTCAAACCAGCTAAGCTGCTATCCCCTTGCCCACTGTTTTCTCTGATGCCTTTGGACAGCCCCGAGGCACGTGACAGCCCAGCCCCAGCTGCACCGACCATCAGTGGGACCTGCTGCTCTTCCATCCTCCTCCTCAGGGAGAGGCCACAGGCTGATCCCAGTGCACCTGTGGAGAGGCAGGCCGGCACTAGGAATTCACCTGCCCAGGAGACTCACTGGCTCCACTATCACAGTGCCCCAGAGCCGGGTCCTGGAGCTGCTTTCAGCCAGGTCCAAGCAGAAGAACTGCCCTGTGCATCCAGGGGTCTGGCAGGAGTCCTTTGGATTCAGAGGCTGGAACAGAGGCAGGGAGAAATCCAGGACCACCAAGGCCCTCCCCCATCCCTGGCGATCATACTCACATGTCCAAGCGGTGGCATTGGGACCTGCCGTGGTGTAGGGCCCGGCTATGGCGCTCAGCCCCAACCAGTACTGGGTGCCAGGGTGCAGATGTTGGAAGGTGTAGCTGGTGAGGCCCCTCCTGGCTGTCAGGGTTGTGGTCACTGTCTGGGTGAGCAGGTTGTGGAGCGCGAGGTGCAGCCAGGCAGCCCCCCCAGCGCCCGCCCAGGAGGCCACGAGGCTGGTGCTGGAGCCTGGGCTGAGCCTCAGCTGCGTGGGGATGGAGGGAGCTGAGGGGAGAAGCAGGAGGGAACGAGGTTCAGCATCGGGGCTTCTGCTCCCTTCCTCTCTCCCCAGGGTCTCCTACACCCACAGCTGCTTTCTATGCTGGCATGAGGGCTGAAGGTATGGCAGGGGTCTGCTGAGGGATGTCTCTCCCGTGTCCCTTCCCAGAACGGCTGAGGGGCTCTTGAAGTCCCTCCATACTGTCACGCTCTTTCAGGCTGCAGGGCAGAGGAGGTGGCAACTCCTCTAATGCAACATTTCTGCAGCTCCCACTAGCCAAGATCTTTTGTCAAGATCCCCAGATTGCCCTTCTCCCATGGGGACGTGGAGCACCCAAACCCAAGTTGCAGTTCCTGCAAGGCAGGACCAAGGTGCGAGGATGTCCCTGTGGGCAGACATGCTGGGCTCACAGCGGGGATGTGAAAAACTCCCATCTTTTCCCCATCCTAAGCAAACTTCCCATCCCAAGCCTGGAGACCCTCCCTCTGCCAGCCCAACCGGCACGTGTGCTGCACCCCTCCTGCCAAACTCTTTCTCCCACCCCTTCCCTCATGGGCAGGCACACCCATCGCTCCCTACCTGTCCACTGGTGGATACTGGTGCTGGCCTGGCTGGATCCGGCCAGTGTGCTGACCTTCAAGGCATACTCGCTGCCGGCCAGCAACCCGTCAAACAGAAACGTGGAGGTGTTTGGTGGGACAGACGCATTTCTCACGAGCGTCTGGGAGTCGCTGTGGTAGAGGGCAAGGTGGTAGCTGTCTTGCTGCCCGGGGGCGTGCGCCCAGGAGGCGTGCAGCACCGCAGAGCTCCCACCGCTGCTCAGGCTCAGGCTGCGGACGGGTGAAGGACCTGCATCAGACACAACACAGGCAGTGCTGCATGGTTGCCTGGGGATGCCTGGCCCGCCGGGTTACTCAAGGGCTGGTGGGATAGTGCCTTCACCTGGTGAGGTCCTGCCAGCCGGCTCCACAGGACCCAATCCCCCAGGCACAGCCCTGCCAGTTCACCAGTCTCCCAAAGGTTGTGTGGGCTGCACCATCTCCTTTGGGTCAGTCTCTGCACTGTCACTCTGAACCGGGCAGTGAGGCTTGGTCAGGGACAGCACAGCAGGTGTGCGCTGAGAAAGGTGAAGCCATCAGTGGTCACCTGTGAGCTCACCTGCTGCCAGGTTCTCTGTTCCTGCTGGCTCTGTGGGTCCTGCCACCTGCCCTCCCATGAGCACCAGTCCCCGCAGCCACCACTGCTCTGTGGCACCATCCTTTCTGCTGGCCAACCCCCTCCCTCCAGCTTGACTCTCCTTTTCTATCTTTTCCACCTTCACCTGCACTGATGCACTCAAGGATCTTCTGGAGAGATGCAGGCAAGGGCTGCCATCCTCACCTGAGCTGTGGGCTCACCAGCCCTGCCCCCTTCCCCCAGCCCTTGGCATCAGCCTGGGAGAGCGTCAAGTAAGGCTTGGTAGGTGGGCCAGTGATTGACAGTGATGGGCCAAAATCATGGAGCATCTGCTACTTCCTTGTAGCTCTTTCTAGACCTCAAGGCACAACATTTTCTCAGCTCTCTGCAGTCCCCATCATAGGGGGGTCATCATTAGCTATGTTATTCCAGGAGAATATATAGTGTGAACCCTGCCCATGCAAGGTGCAGGGACAGGAGCCTCCCTCCACACGGATGAGGGAATCCCCACTGGGGCTCTGGGCATCAGCCCTAGTCCTTGTGGAAGTGAGGAAAGGCCCGACCTCCCCATGAACTCATGGGACTCCACATAGACCTGTACTTCCCACCCTTCAAAGCAGTGTGACGATCATTGGCAGGAGTACTGAGACCCTTTGACTGTGCAATCCCTGGGGAACCCCTTACTTGTCTGTGCTGTGACTGTCTGTCTGATGGTCTCCATGCAGGCAAGCGTGGCTGTCACCTCAATCTCATAGTACATGCCAGGGGTCAGCCCATGGAACCAGAAGCTGGTGACGTTGGGTCCAGCAGATCCATTCTGCAGCAGCATGCCTGACCCCAGGGAGGAGAGGGCGAGCAAATATCCTTTGGCACCTCCCTCTGGCTCATCCCAGGACAGTAGGAGGGAGTCCGACCGGCCATGGTCGCTCGCGCTGAGATTCAGGAGGGCTCCTGCGGAGGCAAAGCCAAAATCCTTAACTGGGAGCTGTGGTGCTGCTGGGTGGCCAGCCTGCAGGGCCAGTCTCTCCAGCCCAACAACCCTCGCTGCCCACCTTGGCACAGGCCACCACTATGGGCACTGCCACACTTTGGTTAGCCCCCCCCAGCTCCAAGGGCTACAAAATGCCTTTGGAAAACACAAGAAGTTTCAGAAGCCCCCATGGACTGAGGTCAAAGACACCATGTGAAAGAGATGCTCCTAAACTTGGAGCATCTCCTCCATTGGAGAAAGACCAGAAGGCTTCAGGCCATCGCATGCTTTGCCTAGACGGCCATCGTTTGTAGCAGAAAAGTTACTCTGGCTGGGTATAACGCATTGCTCACCAGCTTGATTGGTTTGAGCCCCCCAAAAGATGTTGAAGGGGTCTGGGTCCACCTTGTAGAAGCAAGACAATGTCCAGTGAGGGAGCAGGATGGGTATGGCAGTGGGGCCACTATGCTCCCTGCAACAGTCTCTGTCTCTGTATGGGCTCTGACGGAGAAGAGGGGTCCAGGCACTGACTCCCACTGCCCTGCCCAGTTCAGAGATGACATGGAAAGAGCAGGACACTGTGTATATGGAGGAAATGTGGGGCCAGTTTTGCAAAACCCGCTGCTGTAGTGTGTCCCCGCCTTGGCCTTGCTGCAGCAGCAAGGTCACCGCGCTGTGGCCGTGGGGTGCTGTGGCATACAGATGGAGAGTGTCCGGGGACAAGGAAGTGGAAAACAGGGTTTGGCCTAATTGGTGGGTCAGTGGCCAAAACTGCTGTTGAATCCCTGCCCTTAGAGTTGCTCAGGAACCACCTACACAAACAGGATCTGCCTACAGGAGCCAGACAGAGCCTGTCTGCTGGGAGCAAGCTGGCCAGGTGACCCTTGCAGGCTCCATCTCTTCCTCCCCGCGCCTCCACTAGCAGATCATCACGCACCCCCGTTCCCAGCCTTGCTGTAAACGACGAGCTCTCTGTTGCCTTCAGCTTTTGGGAAACATCAGAGCAGCTCCAGTACGAATAAGACATTTATGTAATAATTAGCACTTGAAATTTATGACATGCAACATGTTGTAACAGGCTTCTATGTGATCTGGCATGGCAAGAAAGCTTTAAACAAGCACAGCTCTTACCCCAGAGGTCTGACTGTGGGCTGCCTTTACACAGCAGAAGGGGAGCAATGTGGGGCGAGCCCCAGGGGCAGGGGCACCTTTGGCACCGCTCAGGTCTTGCATGTGGCCTTCCCAAAAAGCTGGGCAGTTTCAGAACTTCATGCAACTTCTGTTTCATGCCATGCGGTTGTTTGGAGCAACATGAGTGCAAAGGGAATTGGGGAAGTCAGAGGGGCACAACAGAGGAGCATGTAGTCCCCTTGGCCAAGGCTGCCTCAGTGCCACCTCCAAGCAGTTCAAGTGCAAATTTGGGAACAGACTGCTCAGGAAGGGTTATCTGAAAGTAGCTGGGTGTCCATGTGTCTACACCTGGGCCAGCTGCCCTGGGCTTCCCTTGCTGTCACCAGAGCCCCCGTTGCAGCAGCTCATTGAGCACAGGGCATGGCTTCTCCTCAAGAGAGCCAGCAGGATTGTGCCCTGCATGGAGTTCAAACAGGGATGGTTTTTCCCTGCAGGCTCTTTCTTATCTCATAAAAGCACAAGTTCTCCACCCACGTTTGTCATCTTTGCTCAGATTTCCAACAGACGGCATTGCCTGCCTCCATCTGTCACTTGGCAATCATCATCCTCACCTCTGCAGTACAGATGTACTAACACCTACAACAGGCCAGAGGCATCCTCCAGCCCTGGGGCCCATGATCACAACGCTGCTCACGTCTTCCTAGATAAGCTCTGCAAACCACATCACAGACAGCCATATCCAGGTGCACCTCATGACCCGTGGGGAGACTGCGCTGGCTACAAGCCCCATGGAGCATGACCTGCCAACTTCGGGGGCTCTGTGCAGGGCTCCTATGGCTGTGCTGCTGCTGAGCCTCCCTGATGCTCGGTGGGAAGCAAAGAGCTCGCAGCCTTGTTCATCTCTCACGCTGCCCCCATAAGGCTGGTTGCTGGAGGAGGATGGGGCTGACTCTCCCTGGCTACGACCTGCAGCCTGCAGTTAGTCTGAAGCAGAGTATTTACAAAATTAGTCTGAAGTGTCCTGGCCTAGCACATCTGCTCTTCTAACTGTTCCCAGGCACCAAGACCACCCTCCACAGCCTGGGAACCTCTTTGCTTTGACTTACCTCCGTCCCTGGGTCCATCCTGTTCCTCCAGCCCTGCCCTGGCTGTCTGGTTGCATCCTTCGCCCTGGGGGATTGAAGGTGTTAAGTGAGAGAGGGGTAAGGTGAGGCAGTCTGAGCTGAGACCAATGCCTGGCAGAGGCGCCCTGTGCCGGCCAGGGGTCAGGCTGGCCAGGCACAAGTCCCACACTGCCATGGCATCTGTGGGCTGGGACCCCCTGGGGACCCCTTTTCCCAGGAGAGCCCAGGTGACGGCTCACATCGCACTCCCCTAGCCGAGGCAGAGAGACAGGCTCAACAGAGGTAGCTTGTGGGCTGCCCTGGCCTTTTGCACGGGTCCTGGGACTGCAGTCCAAAACGGGCCCGAGCCCGCAGGGGTGGACATCCCACCAAAACAGCCAGGGCACAAGGGGAAGATGTGGGGAGGGAGGGAGGAAGGGAGGTCTGCAGAGGCCCTGGCAATCTCCAGAGGCTCCCCTGCTTCCTGTGATCATGGGGTCCCCAATGGAGGGACCCCAGACCACAGTCCAGCTGCCATCCCCCACGGGCTGCGAGGTGACGGCTTGGCCTGAGAACCCCAGAGCACCCAGCACCCTCCACGCTGCAGCGGGCGCTGGGCACGCTCGCGGGACACCCGTCTCCCCACAGTCTGCTCGCGAGCAGGGTGTGCCCTGCTTAGGTTGAGGCTAGTTCCCTCCACATTAAAGGAAATATCTCTGCCCACTCTCTGTCCCGCAACAAGCCACAGAGGAGCAATCATCTTTCTTTAGTTATTTTCCCCTTGGATCTGCTGGCTGACTCATTTCTGGCTCCCCCACTGACTGCGGTGCTTTTGGGGAGCGTGCATGCGGAGGGGAACGAAGGGGCTCCGGACGCCTGGGAACAGCAGCCAGGCAATTCCTGGGGCGAGGAGCCGTGCAGCCATGGCAGCACTAACGTGCTCCAATCCCAGGCACTGGGGCGAGAGGGCATGGCGAGGCAGGGGGAAGCGGAGGAAAAGAGCCAGCTCATAATTGCAAACGTCGCTAATTTGGTGCAGCTGCATGGCTGGAGAGGCAGCCCAGAAATATGCCGTCATTCCTCAGCGGGGTAGGACTATGCAAAGCCCCTTGCCGCCAGCGAGCTCGGAGCCAAGAGCCTGCACGGACAAACAGGGAGACGAAGAGACAAGGGCTTACCTCTGCCAGGGTCCCCAGGAGCTGTGGCACCCACAGGACGAGCAGCGGCAGCAGCAGTGGCCTCATTGGGACCAGGGTGCCTGCAGATGAGAGGGATGACAACTGGGGTGGGGGGTGGGGGGGGTGTAGCTTCTTAGCAGTGGCTGCCCCCAGCCAGCCCCTTCTCCCACGGCAGCGAGGGGCTGCACCCCCACATGCTTTCCGAGCGCAGGTGACAGGATGACATCAGTGGGGACCAGCCTCGCATGCCAGCACGTCGCACATCAGCCCTGCCAGCTGTCCTTGAGCCTGCCTCCGGGCTGGGAGAAGTCCAGTGTGTGTGTGTGTGTGCCTCTCGCTGTCTGCATTTGCTATTGTTCCCGCGGCTCCGTGTCGCTCTGCGGTGACTCCGCAGCTGTCCCTGTGCGAGCCTGTGCGTGCTGCGGCCAGACAGCCGCTTGCCGGGGGGCTTGGAGGGGGCTCTGGCTGCGGCTGGGGCTCTGCAGGGCTGGAGCCCGCTCTGGCCATCAGGAGGAGTTCTGCAGAGCTGGTGCTGAGAGGGGAGGAGAGGGGAGGAGACAGGACAGGACAGATGGCGGCGCTGAGCTGGAAGGGAGTGCCCAAACCAGCCCCCAGCGAGGGGAGGGAGGGCGGCCCGCAGGCTCCGGCACCGGGAGCGTGTGCTGGAGGGAGCGTGGACCAGGGGTGCTGTGCACCTTGCGGTCCGCTATGTGCCCAGCACGTTCCCGCGCCCTTTAGCTCTGTACGTAGGGATTTCTGCACGGGGTGCTGGTGGGGGATGGGGGGTTTGGTCACGCTGGGTGAGTTTATGGGATGCCCAGGCAGCTTGGAGCTGCGTGAGGGGATGCACGTGGTGAGAGGTCCCTGTGCGCTGCATCCCACGGGCACAAAGATGCCCGCCCCGCGCTTTGTCCACTTGAGGGGTTGGTCGGGTCCCCGGCTGCTTGTGGGAGTTGCGCCGCGTGGGGCTGCCGTGGGGAGCACGCCGTGCCCCCCCGCCGCGGGCAGGGCTGGGCGCTGTGTGGGGCTGCGCTGTGTCTGTGCAGCGTGGCGGGGTGCCAGCTCTGATTCAGAGCGGAGATGTCATTGGCTTCACGTCAGCGCTGGAGATCTGGGACACTGCTGGAGGAGGTTCAGTGCTGCATCTACCCCAGAAGCCAGCGCAGCCTGTGTGGCCGTGGGAGTCTGTCCCAGTAGCCAGCACGGCCACCAATAGGGGCTGTTCAAGCTCTGCTTGTTGCTGCAAGCCACTGAGCTGTCGGGGTGGGACACACACCCCAGCTGGCCCCAGGACAGCAGATACCCTCCCCCAAAACTCAGAGGTTTGCCAGGCAGGACCTGTGACAGTCAGATCAGCCCCCAATGCCTGGGCAAAGACATGGGAACACCCCAGCCCCTGCATGTAATTGGGAAGAGAGGGGACCCCAGGGGCCCTGGTCCAACCCATCTCCAACCCCAAACTTCCCTGACGGCCCCCAGGCTGATGGGGCCAGCTGGGAAAGGGGACAGAGACATGAGTCCCCTTCCCTTCACATAGGGGACAGTTAATTCCCCAGGTCCTGGCCAAATGGGACCGGTGCCAGTAGTGGTCCATGGTCACAGTCACGTCTCTGCAGAGGTCCAGTCCCCAGCCTGGAGTGGGCTGAGGGTAAAGGAGCCCTGGCCCTGCTGCGCAGCCCAGCAGTGAGGGCTTATTTGTCATGTTCATCTCCTCCATTAAGGACTGCGGTGTCCCCCCAGCAGGGGCTCACAGCTCAGCAACTGGAGGCCCTTTGAGTCACTCTGTCCCCGCACCTGCTCTCCCCCTCCACCGTGGACATGGGGATCAGGGTGGGAGTAGAAGGAGATTTTGTCTTGACTCCAGCGCAGGCAAGACTTTTAATCCTTAATACCGGCAGTTCCGGGCAGGCCTGAGTATCAAAAATGCAAGCAGTGCATCTGCTCAAGTGATGGAAACCCAGGGTAAAAGCTCTGGCTCTTACGGATCCCCTGAGAGGCATTTGGGGCTGAGGTCCACTAGCATCCGGGGTGATGGGGATGACCCATCAACAGTGCCACAAACAGCTGGGGACACAGGTTCCTGCTGCCAGACGTCATCATGAGCAGGGGATGGCCATCCCCCACAGGAGCTCACGGAGCGCGGCTGCTCACGGATACCGGAGGTGGCATCCTCCAGCCACTTAGATGTGTGGGGAGGGACACCCCTTGCACAAGCTGAGGAAGGGGGAAGTTTGGGGCTGGCTGCTGCCATCTCCAGTGGGCTGGGGACTGTTTTAAAAGGCCCCTTTCCAGAGCCCGGTGGCTGCAGCAGCTGGGAGGAGGCTGGAGCTCCCGCCTGCAGCAAGGGCTTGCCAGATTTACCCAGGGGCCCAGGGCGGGATCCGGGAAGATACAGCTGGCTGGTCCCTAAACGAGTTTGCAAAGAGGCTTTCGCTGGATGTCCCCCTGTGGGTCTGTGGTGAGGTGCAGGCTGGCAGGTGTCCCCAGAGGGTGGCAGGTGAGGACAGAGCTGAATTGGAGGAGCCCCTGGCTGATGAAGCAGGGGTTGGAGATTAGGATGGACGGCCTTGGTGGGCTGGGAATTGTGATCCAGGGGGATGGGGCAGGAGGGACCCTTGGTTATCAAGGAAAACCCTGGGAAGAGATTTCGCATTCCCCGGTGTCTGAGACAGGTGTCAGGAAACAGTTCTGTCTCTGCAGTGGCACAGATGAGAGATTTTCCCAGGCTACAGAGTCAAGGTGGAGTTCCTGCAGCTTCAAAAAGCACCAAAGAGCAGCTCCAGGCCAGCAAGAGGACAAACCCAGTCACTGGAGTCCTGGGAAACTCCAGCTGGACTGAGTCAGCCCTGCCAAGCTGGGGAGAAAGCTGAGCCCGTGCACACTCACTACACCCGCCTGCCTGCAACCACAGCACTCCTGCCACCAGCCTCTCTGCAGAGCTGGTCATCTCCAACTCCAGCCACCCCAGCTCAGTAGGAGGGAGGTAGGTTAGATGTGGCATCTCAGGACCTTGTTGGAAAACAACTGCTGCTGCCACTGCCCTTTGTGGGGGGTACAAGTCCAGGCATTTGAGTACAGCATCCCCATCCCCTTGGAGCCCGCTGCCTTGCTCTGCCACTGCCCTGCACCTCCCCATCCAGGAGGAGACGTCACCCCCTACCCGGCATGAGGATGGGCTGGGGGTGATGCCTTGCTGCCCACCAGGATGGGACTGACCTCTGGACACAGACCTGGAGGTGTCCCAGTGGCTCTCCCAGCCTCTACATGCTGCTGGTAGCCGGTCCCAGGGCACGCAGAGCTGGCGCCCCGCTGATTTAAACTTGGGGACCCGGCAGTTTTGCTCCCGGAGCTCAGGGAGATTGTGCTGTGTCTGTGGTGGAAACAGCCCAAAGCGCTGGTGGGAGCCAAACCCAGGCTCTGTCCCTGGCGCCGCAGGCTCAGCAGCCTCCTGTACCAGACAGAAGAAGCTGCTCATTACATGCCAGAGCTGCCCTCCCTGTGGCCACGCCAGTGACACTGTGCCACCGCAGATAAAGGACAGAGAGAGAGGCCGCCTTCAGCTGGGGATGCCAGATCTCCCCTCCCGTCCCCCCCCAACAGTGAAGCCTTCGGCTGTGCCAAACCCAAAAAAAAGCTGCAGAAGGTTTCTCCACCCAGCAGCTGGAACCAGGCCTGGAAACTCAGGGGCTGCCGAGTCATCACATTTTCCGTGAAGCGGCAAAGGCTACCGCAAGGAGCAGGGGGATGGGGGACGCCCCGCCGATCAGAAGCACTCGAAAGCTTTGCTGGCCCGAGCGAGGGTGGGACAGCGGGGTCTGCGCAGCCACGCCACTGCCTCCTACAAGGGGGAGGGCCTGAGGCTGGGAGATTGTCGTTGCCCCGGGCACCGGTGGGATCATCCAGTCCGGAGCAGAGACGGGAAAGGGGACCTCTGTCAGTGTGCCCATCGTTGTGGTGTCAGGTCTTGCTTAGGCTGAGGGAGAGCAGTCAGTGCAGTAGCAAAAGCCGTGTTTGGCAAAGGCTGCAGGCAGTGCCCCTGGGCAGTGCCAGCCTCCCACCAGAGCAGAGTCCACCCCCAGTTTGCCTTTGTACTCCACCACTGGCCTTTACTCCAGGTGCCCTGAGCGTGGAGCTGGTGGCACAGGGCTTGTCCCCGCTGAGGCATCTCCCAGACCTGAGCGTGGTCCTCCACACCGGGGGGAAGCAGGGCGCCTCCCTGGGGATCGCCAGCTGGGGTGAGGATGAGCAGGGTGGGCAGCATAGCGCGAGCCCGCAGCACCCAGGCCCCCCTGGTGTCACAGGGTCCATGTGTGGTGACAGTGGGCGTGCAGTGGCTGGGCATGGTCCCTGCACACCGCAGCCAGGGGACAAGGATGCTGGCACGCAGGCCAGGACGCTGCCACTCCCTGAGGGACTCAGCCTGCCACCCAGAGAGGACAGCCATGGCCTGGCACTGTGCCATGAGCAATGCTGTCACTGCACAGAGGAGCCTGTTCCTGTGTCTGGACATGTGGCCTTGCTGTCCCCATGGGAGCTCTGCCATCCCTCCCTGCGCAGGATCCCTTGCATCCAGCCTGGCCCCCTGTGACAATGTGGTGCCCAGGGGATGCGTGATGTGGGGCACTGGTGCCGTGGGGATTGGGCTGGGAGCAGCTCTGGGGCTCCTGTCCTGCCTCAGCCCAGCAGCAGCATTCCTCCAGTCCTTTTCCCTCCGGTCCCTGTCTCTCCTTGTGCCCACCAGCGCTGTGAACTGCCCCAGGCAACCATTTCTCCCCTCTGCCACCTTCGAGATGCTGAGTGCTGCCTGCGGCTGCACGGCAGGAACGTGAGGAACAGGATGTTCCTGGGGCAGAGCCTGCGGACGATGCAGGTGCCGCTGGGACCTCTCTGTTTGCAAGGTTCACACGCCACCATTCTCCAACCCTAAACCCTAGAGCACTGGGATGCTCTTCCTTCAACCCCTTGCAAGTGTTTAATCATTTCCATGTGGAGCCCTGCCAGCGCTGCTCTTCCCGTTTTGCAGAGAGGGGAGGGCAAGCGGGTTGCGGAGGGGGGTTCACCACCACTTCTGCGGGGCAGAGCTGTGCCCAGGGCAGGCACGGCCATGCTGGACAGGCTGTGGGACAACCGGGAGGTGCAGGAGTGACTCCTGTGCTCGGGATACGCTCTGCGCTTCCCCCCCGCTTGCTGCCATCCCATCTGGCAGCGGAGCCCAGCGTGCCTGCGGGTGCGAACCAGGCACCTGCAGACCTGGGAAGAGCAGAGCTGTGGGTGATGCAGAGCACACCCAAAGCCGGCAGAGCCGGGCAGACCTGCTCTCTTCCCCCGGGCTGTGGGTGCCACCCTGGGGCTGTGCAGAGTCAGGAGTCTCCTTCCCCTGGCCGGGGCGAGAGGCACCAGCTGGGGAGGGCTGACGGCAGCCTGGAGAGTGCCTGCCGCACACCAACTGCAAGCGGCGCTGGGGCAGCACCTGGATGGCCCCCCAAAACCCTCCACCCCATCGCCAACAGCCCGAGGAGCACTGCGGGGCTCTGCTCCCACCCTGGGATGCAGTGCCAGCAGCAGCTGGCAGCAAAGATGTCTGGTGCCACCAGGATGCCACACTCACAGAGCCAAGACGTAGCCATGAAGCAACTCCCAGCGCCCACCCGCTCCTCGCCATGCTGGAGACCCTGAGTACAAGATCCCCCCTGTGCAGGCAGAGCCGTGTGACGCCGGACCCTGCTTCTGGCACAGCCGTGCACCCCGTGCGCTGCCGCCTGCCCCGGGGCTGAGGGACGGGGTTTGCCTGCGCCACGCCGCAGCGCAGGAGAGTCTGCGCTCCTTCCCCGCACCCACCCCGGGGGCAAGTACCTCTCCTGGTGGGCATCCCCGGCGCGGTCCACAGCCCGTCCTCACGAGCCTGGCGCGTGTGGTGTCAACTTGGCGCACTCACACTCACTCGCCGTTTACTCCTGCTTGTGCACGGCCCTGACGCTCAAGTCTGGGCTGGTCCTGGGGGAAGGCCCGCCTGGGCTCGCCCAGCTTCTCAGCTGCAGGATGCCAGGGAGGAGGGATCAACTGGATGGAGATGTCTCCTGCGGCACCGTGACACAGGGGTCTGCATACTAGGGAGGGTGGGAGACACGGACCGGGCCGGGCTGAGCACGGCTCACACCTCCCTGCACCTCAACTGGGTTTGCACCATGTGCTGCGGGGCCAGCCCGGGTGCCAGGGGCACCCTGTGATGGGATCTGTGGGGACAACGAGCATCCCTTCGTGCTGCTGATGCAAAGGAAAACGGGGAGGGCCCCAAGGCTGTGATGGAGCCAGCACAGACACCCAGAGCCATGTTCCAGCCTTGAAGGTGTCTGTGGGCTGTGACTGCTGAAGGCTTTGCTGCCCTTAGCCCCATCAGACTAGCCACCATCCTGGGGCGAGAGCATCCTGGTCCCTCTCAGTCCCACGTCACGGGGGGGATGGAGAGGGGCCGGTGAGCTGGCTCAAGAGGTGCAGAGCATCCCAAATGCTTGAATGGCACCCTGGTGAGCAGGTGGCCAAGTGGTCCCTGGGGGCAAGGAGAAGGCGGTTTGGACGAAAGCTGGGACCATGGGAGCAGGTCCCAAGGCATCCCCTCTCCCACCTTGTTGGATGCTGCAGGAGGAGGTGCAAGAGCCACAGCAGTGAGTGTGGGGACTCCTGTCTCCTGCAGTCCCAGCTGAAAACAAGAAGAGCTCATGTTCCTGGTCTCCTCGCAAGAGGCTGGCAGGATTAGCCCAGCTTAGCCCCAGGTAGGAGCAGCAGGTTCCAACATCCCCCGAGCGGTGTGTGGCAGGGGGACTTCTGCATCCGACTCTTCCCAGTCCCACGAGGTTCACATGGTTTCACATGGTGAAACCCACGAGGTTTCAGCTGCCACTCAGGGGGTTCAGCCTTCCTACCACGGGCACCTGTCCTTGCCGGCAGCTCCCCCCCCCCACCCGCCTCGGCTGGCAAAGGTTTAGTGCAGAGGAAAGGCAGAGTGAAGGCGATGACGGCTCGGTCCAAACCATCCTGCCTGCTTGGCAGGGAGAGGAGGAAGCCCTGGACCCTGCTGCCACGCTCATCAGCTACGTGAAAACACAGCCTCCACATCTGGAAAGTGGCTCCGTTTCCAAATACCGCCATGAACTGAAAAAATGCACCTCAAAACGAAACCAGCCCCGGCCCTCTAGTTCAAAGCTTCCTGTATAAAAACAAACCTGCCAGAAGGCTGCATTTGCACACAAAAGGTTTTGTTTTCAGGAGGAAGGTCGCTTGTTTGGAGGAGTAAACACGGGGCCTGCCCATCCTCCATGCCCTGGGCGGGAGACCTGCCTGCCAGCTCAGGGCAAAGGCAGGCAGCGCATTGTCCCATCTTGCCTGGCTGCATTCCCTCTCCATGTCCCCTGCGAGCAGAATGCTGCCTGCGCCAACGCCAGCGCGGCCACCCTGCCAAGCTGCCGACTGCCTTCTCCTGCGAGCAACTGGGCTGCACCAGCCCAGGTTTTCACCCACGTCCCCATCGCTGTGGCGCCTTGGAGGCTTCCAGGGCGTGGGGATGGGTGCAGGATGGGGCTGTGCAAGGGCAGAGTCCTGAGCGCGGGGATCAGTGTTGCCCATCACTCTCCCTGCAGCCTGGTGGCCCCAGGGCGCTGTGGCATGACACCCAGGGGTGTCCCCTCTCTGCAGCACAGCTGCAGCCTCGGCAGCACCCACTTCTGCAGCTCCTCGGCTTCTCCCTGGCGTCTCCTGCAGCACCCGGAGACAAACACAACACAAGTCTCTCTGGCTGTCAGCAGTGCCTGCTGCTTTCTGCGTCCAGGCCCCCAGAGAAGGCAGGTCTGCTTCTTCACAGGAGCAGCTGGAGGACCCCCACCCCGGCTCTGCGCCCCCAGGACCACCCTCCACAGGCTGATGTGCATTTGGGGCTGGCACAGCCACAGCCTGGAAGCTCCTTGGGGTGCTGCTGTGGGTGGAATTCGCCCATCGCAGTGGAAGCTGTTTCTTGGGACACATCTTGGCCGCGGGTACAGGTCTCGTGTCTGGCAGTTGCTAAGGGCTTTGCTGGCCCAAGCTTGGCCTCACCAAGAGGGTGGCGCAATTCTGGAGCAGGGGTGAGGCGGTCACAAAGGGATGCAGGACCAGCCCCCTCGCTGTTGACAGCTAACAGTTTTGCTCCAGATCCCTGTGAAGTGTCTGTCCCTTCAGCCACAGCCTCTGCTGTTTGACTTGGGATGGTGGGACCATTCATGGGGTCTTGCAGAGTGACAACCTTGCCTGTCCACGGGTCCCCGATGAAGTGCCCATAGAGTTGAGCATCCTGTCTTGAGGGTTTGGGGGCATGGAGGGTCTGTGGGGCTTGGAGACCTTACCAGATGCCAGACTTGGAGAGCTGGTCCCTACCCAAAGCACTGGCAGAAGCTATTTTCACCTCTGAGCTGGGACACACCTCCTCTGCCTCAGTTTACCATCTGTGCACCAGGGAGCAGAGGTGTTGTGCAGCTGGAGGGGAGGGAGGGAGAGCACGCGGCAGGCTGGTAACGGGGCCACATCAAGCTTTTCCAAGCCTTTTCATCCCTCCCTGGGACGTCATTAGCAGCGAGCTTGGCATCTCAGCTGCGAAGCCACGCTGTCCTGCTTCTCCCGTGGGTGGTGCAGCTGGGCTGGGCTGGCTGTGGAGTCCTGGAAGGACTGCCCCAAGGCTCGGGGGGGATCAGCCGGGCTGCTGTTCGGCTCGAGCCGCTTGACTGGGAGAGCCTAAACCAACAAACATTGCAGAATAAGGGAACATTTCACTGCTTTTTCCTGGTCAAGTGGTTTCCTGTTTTCTAAGCAGCTCTTCCAGCACCACTGGGGCAGAGGACTTGTCTGCACAGAGCCTGGTCCCAGAGCAGACCCTCAGCGGGGAGGCAAGTTCCTGCTGCTTGACATCTGGCAGAGAAAGAGGTCACAAAAGATTGGCTCTAGGATCAGCTGCGACCTTTACCAGAGACCTGCACCAGGAGACAGTGTTATTCTCTTCCCCTCTGGGCTGAAAGCATCCACAAACACGTGGTCTTACCCAGGTCAAAACAGGCTGGATGCTGCTTGTTTAGACAGCCTCGCTGGTATTCCTTATGGACAGCTTTCCGTGGCCTGACAAACTCGTCAGACACATGGCCACCCGCGTGACACACTCAGCCCTGTGTGGGGAGCAGGGGAGCTCCTGCGCTCAGCGCTGCTCCGACAGCCTCTGCTGTGAGCAGGGATGGTTTGGCGCTGCGGGTCCTGCAAGATGCTGCTGAAGGCAGGGGACAAGGTCAGGACGCCCCTGGGAACACCGCTGCTGTATTTCCCAGGAGTGTGGAGCATGTCTCCATCTCCATCCCCCCCCTGCTCCTCCCTGCACCCCAACTGTGTGTCGGGGTCCTGAGCAGAGCCCTGTACAATTTCGGCACTGTTCCAGCCTTGGGTCCACCCTTTCTTCCCTGGAGCCTGTCTGCAGCTGCGCATGAAGGTAAGGTCACCCTTCCTGGTGGTGCTGCCCACCCAGCACCCGTTCCCACCCCTCTGCCCCAGCCCAGAGCCCCATGTTCAGCTCCTGCTGCTTCTTCCCCTGCCTGTCACCAACCTCCCGTCTGTCCTGGATGCTACCAGGAGCCGGGGCGGTGGGACCATTCCAACAGGTCTCCCGGGAAATACACAGATATTTTCTCAGTTGACAAGCATCATCTTTTCCCTCCTTCGCTGAGTGTTATTGCAAAGAGGCTGTTGACAGAGCGTCTGCCCTGAAAACCAGCCTGCAAGTGTCAGCCCCTGGGGACCATCTGACCCATGGAGAAGAGGCAGGCAGAGAGAATGCTGACACACAGGGCAGCTGTCACGGCTCGAATCAGTCCTGGCTCCTTGTGGAAGACAGGACCCACCTGGACCTCCTCAGGGTCCACCCTGGATCCTCACACGCTCAGCCGTCCCTGACCACGACGGAAACATAAACCAGGCCCTTGCAGGAATGGAGAAACAGGCAGACACAGAGGGCTCCTGCCAGCCCCCACGGGCCCAGCCCCAGCTGGCGCTGCAGGATGTGGCCCCACACGGCATCTCCTCCTCAGCAGCAGCAGGCAGCAGGGACCTGCCCGGCACGCGCCTGCAGGCTGCTGCATCTGAGCCCTGCCGGGTCCCCCCCGCCGGGCTCCAGCTTCCCAAAGTGGAGCAACCCCAAACCCCAGCTGAGGTGACCTCGCTGGTGACCCTCATGTCTGGGGAGAGGCTCGGGAAACCCACAGAAGAGGGGTGGGCAGAGCTGCCTGGGGGGCTGTGAGAGGAGGCAGAGGTGCCCCCTGGCAGGGGTGATGCCCACCCAGGGGGACATGATCCACTGCAGTGTCATGCTGATGAGTTGGCTGGTGGCATGGCGGGGTGGGGATGACCCCCCCAGCTGAGAGCGGAGCTCGATGGTTTTGCACCACTCTCCGCAGCCCCCTGGGTGGTCAGTCAGTGCTTCCCCATCCTCTCCTCGATTCGTGAGCAGCATGCATCCCTCCTGCCCCATGCTGGTGTCACAGACCCCGGCCTCAGCACCACACGCAGGCTCTGCATTATAGAGGGGCCCACTCTCTCCCAAAACGCACACACACTACAGCAGACCTTGTTAACAGGGCGCGATGTCCCCCACAAACCAGAGGTGAGTTATGGGGGGAGAAAGATGGGCTGGTGGAGCAGACGCGGTAGCACTGTGCGGTGACCTGCCCACCCGCCACCACAGCCGTGACCTGCTGCTGTCCCGCACGGTGACAGACCTGGGACCTTATTCAGGGTGACTGTGAGTGCTGACCCGACGCCAGCTGCGTGGCCGGACCCTGTGCCTGCGCTGCGCGGAAGCAGGGGAAGGGTGTTCGGCTGCCCTGGGTGACGCAGAGGTTTGCTGTCTGCTGGAGCAGCTCATCCAGCGCTGGCAAGGCACGGCTTTCACGGGGAAAAACCTGGTGCCTGTGCTGCATCAGGGCCTCTGGTGCCACCAACTGCTGCCTTGATTTATCCCCCAGCGCTCCATACTCTGCTACCTGCACTTGCTGGCAGCTGTCCCATGCCCCAGAGAATACAGGGATCCCCCCTTGACCCAAACAGCAGAAGAAAAAAAAGCCTAAAAAGCTTGCAGTTTCTTAGCTTTTCCTCCAGATCTGGGGTGTCTGTGGCTTCCAGCGCCATCGCTTCCCCACACTGAGCCAAAAAGGAGTATTTCTAATACCTGGAGCTGGGATAAAACAGACCTCGTGTTCTGCGAGCTCCCGTGGCTCAGCCCTATGGCTGCATGGCTGCAGCCAGACCAAGGCGAGTCGGGAAGCATCGCTCAGCGGGAGCAATGTACAGCCTGACGTGGCAGCTTCCTGATTTTCTGAGGCCAGAAAGCACTATCCAAAACAGCTTTCAAGAGCAGACAGGCCCACGGACTTGTGCTCACAGGCTGGAGGAGCTGCGCTGTGCAGATCCCCGTCGTCTCTGCATTGCTGCCCTCTGGCTGCCTCAGTGCACCTCGGTGAGTCTCTGCTCCGGCTGCAGAGATGGGACCTGGCTCTTGCAAGACGCATCCCAACTCAAGAACCTTTCTTTGGGAGCCGGTCGATGCGTTTTAGTGCACCGTCAGCAAGGCGTGGGTGCTGGCAGCCTAGTGCCAATCTACAGGGTCAAGGACTCGAATTTAGACCGTTTGTCCCATTTGCACATGCACTGGCTCATCCCATGATCCTGGCTGCCCGGGTGAAGGCCTTACCTGTACAACATGCCCTGCTGTGCTGGGACAGGGTTGTCTCGGTGGGATTCAGGGTGAGGAGGCTGAATCTCGCTCTGTGCTCGCAGGGGATCTTGCAGGGTGCTGCATAATAAAGACAGGGCAGTGGATTGGCATTTGCAGGGGGTGGCAAAGTTTTTCTGTGTGCTCTTCCACCTTAAGAAGATACTTAATAGAGTGCAGGAAAACAGCATGGAAAGCTCTGGGAAACATGGCTTTTATTAAAGGATCCGGCAGGCCTCAGCTCTACAGTTTGCCCAAGAAAAGAGGAAGAGGCCACCGAGGTAAGTTATGCAAGTATCTGCATGGAGAAAAGATGCCTCCTGTCCAGCAGCAGCCAACATGCCAGCAGCTGGGGACTGAAGGAGCCAAGATCTTGGGCCAGCTTCACCCTGTACCACTGCTCTTTCAGACAACCCCAGCTCGTCCCCACCTCCGAGACCCTGTGCAGAAGCTGCTGGCATGTCCTCCCTGGCCCCACACCACGCAGCAGCAAGGCCCTTTGGCCCCTGGTAGCTGCAACCACATGTCCACCCTGTGCTGGGGCCAGATGGTACAGTCAGCATCACACATGTGGGCTGTTTTTAGTGAGGTTGAGAAACTTAGCCCCTGTTGGAGTGGCAAACTCAGCATCTGTTTGACTCGCACCTATTTCTGCACCGGACATTGGCTGCGAGTGGGCTATTTTTAACCATCCCTGGTTTACTATCTCCTTTCTAGCTGTTATCATGGGCTAGGAGAGCATCTGTGCACTCTTTGTGAAAAACTCACTGCCGATCCAAGACCAGATAAGCCTGCAGAAAGCCAGAGCCGCTTCCCCCAAGCCCAGCGGCGCGTGGGCGCAGGCTCTCTCACAGCAAAAATGGAAGTGACTACTTTCTAACCGCTTCCTTTCTTTCTGGGTCTCTCTTTCCCTCCTGCCCCTCCTCGACAAGTTCGCTTCCTGTTATTGATAACGGCCTCTGCACCCAGTGAGAGGTCACTGCACTCGGTGCCCCCGCAAGAAAACAGCCCAGGGGCTGGAGACACCGGGGCAAACCCAGCTGAGCTCTGCTGGGGCAGCCCGTGCCCCTGGGTGCCGAGGTCCCTGCTGCTACAGCCTGCCAAGGGACCCAGGGTGTGAACAACAACCATGGGTCTTCAGGATTTTCAGGCCCTTTTGTGCCTTTTCCATGGGGAGCTGCTTTGCCCTGTATGCTCTGGGGATGGAGAGTAGCTGGGGGGGTTCTTGTTCTTGGGAGGCTTTTTCCTGCCCATGCACCTCACAGTGTTTTGCGAGCAGGCACTGTGATCTGGAGCCTCCTGAGAAGACACGTGTGTGTCTCTTGGCCTGGGGCAAGCCACTGTTTGCTGCCACCCCACGGGGCTTCCTGTGCCCGCGAGGCAGGCAGCTAGTTCCCCAGGGGAAACTGAGGCACGCATGGCAGGACAAAGCCCAACCGACACAGTGGATGAGCAAAATGCTGCTGCTGGTGCTGGGGCCATGTCCCCTCGTGGTGCAGCAGTATGTCCTGGGTGACCATGGCTCTTGGAAGCCTTCGCGGCTTCTCCTCTGGCACTTGGTGGCTAGAGAGTCAAAGTCTCAGCACCCTGGAGATCTGGCTGCACATGCTGGCTTAGATCCTCTCTACCCTCACCACTTGGCTTAAGAGCAATCCTCCATGCATGAAGCTAAAATGAACGGGGAGGGCTTGTTCCCATGTGAGGAGAGGAATAAACCATGCTGACATAAAGCACCTTCATGCTCAGAGAACACCTTTCCCAGCAAAGTGGTTCCTTGTGCCCACACACCTCTCTTAGTCCACAGCAGCACCGACTCTGCGTGGTCACTAGCCCCACACAGATGGGTCTGGGGGTTCACCTGCCTTGTCTGTCTGTCTTTCCGTTTGCAAAGTTGGAGGAAGGCTCAGCATGTTTGCAGGAGATGTGGGAGAATCTCTAGCTCCAGAAACCAAAACTGGTGCTGCTCAGCAGTCATTCAAAGAAGAAAAAACCCCCAAACAATAGTCAAGCAAGAAATCCAGGTGAAAAACCATCCTTTTGATTCTCCTTGAGGAGGAGGACAGGAGTGCAGGGGCTGGTAAGATCAGTGGCAGATGTCTTGAAAAAACGAAACTGCAATTTCTTAATTGCTCCCAGCCAGAGCTGGGCAGTGGCAGGAGCAAATTCTGCACAGACTGTCACTGGCAATGAGGAGGAAGGTCACACGTCTGCTCATTCCAGCTCTCCCTCCCCAGGATCGGCTCCATCCCAGCACGATACCCCAGGGTCTGGGCTCATGTGCCACGCTACTCCGCAGGCTCTGAGCTCCCTGCAGCCCCGCCAGCACGGGCTGTGCGTGGCAGCCGTTTGCACGCTGCAGCACGGAGCGCTGGGGCTGTCCTTGGGAATGCACTCA
Source organism: Chionis minor (assembly GCA_013398295.1). Classification (NCBI taxonomy): domain Eukaryota; kingdom Metazoa; phylum Chordata; class Aves; order Charadriiformes; family Chionidae; genus Chionis; species Chionis minor. Next base: position 361,141 of record VZSF01004944.1, read on the forward strand.
CGTGGAGCTGGAGCGGTGAGACGTTGTTCTCTGGGAAGAGCAATCCGCGGAGGTGCTTCACTCAGCTCCCAGGTCCTGGCTGTCTCCTGGCCGGTGGTGCGTGGTGCGGAGCCCCTCAGTGCTGTGCCGTAACTGGGCTGTTTGCGCCCCCGGCAGCCGGCTCTGCAGGATGCTCGGGATAATTGCATAGTCCTCACACCTGCCGGGAGCTGATCGGCCAATTTTAACAGTCTCTGCTGAATCCCAAGGCAGCCGCTTCACCTTCAAGCCCATGAGCGATGTTTAGGCAATGAAGGACACGGGCTAATTTCCAAAACCCTGCAGGACATCCTGAGCTCCACATTGCATCAGCAGGAGCAAGACCAGACTTTTCTGAGCGCTGGACCCAAAGGTGATGGAGGCCCAGCAAGACGAGGCCATGACGCGGTAGGCAATCCTGGGGGAGTGAGACCGTGGGGCAGCATCTGCGTTTTGGGTGCTATTTCAGTGCCTGACTGGGCTCGGGTGACTTTGGGGCTCCACTGCTGTTTAGAGAGGGTGAGGAGAGGTGCTGGAGTGTGTGGATCAGGGCAGGGCAGCTGGGAGAGGAGGTTCGTGCTCGGATGCTGGAATGCAGAAATGGGCATAAGGACTGACTGGGCTTTAGTGGGGAGAACAACTCCCAGTATGAAGCTGGGAGCTGCTTCTTGCACCAAGGGAACTGACTGGGGAATGGCCAGAGGATGCTCGGGGTGCAAGATGACCCCATGAAAGTGGAGTTGTGTAATGCAAGTGGACAACCAGGTTTATCCCCCACTCAGGGGTAAATCCAGATCTCCCTCCCCAAAGCACCATCTCTGTAGGGTTCCCATGTCCTGCCGGGCTTGCTGAAAATAAAACCACAGCCATACAGCCCCTTGAAAGCCCCTGAGGCTCTGCCACAAACTTCTCCAGTCCCTGTATACTAACTCATGACCCCAATGCACAGGTGTCCACGGACAGGGGACACACAGGATGTCATGCCCGGCACATCTCTGGGCACCTCACGCTGGGCCAGGGTGGATAGCTGGTGAGGTAACAGCTGGGACCCTTCCCTCTGTATCTGCCCCTCCATCACCAGTCCTCTGCTGTCCCACGGCCACTCCGGGCATCATCCCTGAAACACAAATGCCACACTCACCCACCCTGCTGGCCCCGTTGGGCACTGGGGATGCTGTGTGGGCAGGATGCCTCTGGGGACAGGAGAAGGCTGGGGCTCCTGCATCGAGGCAGGAGAGGGATCCCGCAGCAGCGGGGCTGTTGTCCCTGCAGGAGTCCTGCTCCCGACATGGGCTGTGAGAGCACGAGGGTGAAGACCACCTTTGAGAGGTCCAAACACTGACACCCTGCTGCCACCACGACGAGAGCAGGGAGGAGTGCTGGGAACAAGGGATATTCCTCTTCTGGGCCCTGACCCCTCCTGCCCCACCAGAGGAGGGAGGAAAGATGGTGAGGGGCCCTATGGGACCCACCCCAGAGCCATTTCATTCCGTGCTGCTTCCCCCCATCCCCTTCTGGGCTTTGTCCTCCAGGGGCTGCCCGGTTGCTCTGTGCCTGTGGCAGAGCTTGCAATGGAGGTGCCTGTGTGGGAGTCCTGGACCTGCCCTGATGGCAAACCCTCTCCAGGTGGGGGCCTGTCCCCTGCCTGGGCACCCTCTTCCCTCGAAGCCAGGCCCTCCTGCAGGTCCTCCATGGCCCCAGCAGCCCCTTCTTGTAGGACCTGGCAGCTGTCCCACGCTCTGCACCCCAGGCCAGTCTGATGCGCAGAACTGGTGGTCCACGGGGACGAGCACGACTGCGCAGCAATGCAGGGCCCTTGGCCTTGCACCGCCGGCCAGAGCCACTCCTGGCTATTTCCTCACCACTGCATCCCTCCGCAGACCCAGCCTGTGTCCCTCAGGAGGAGCGGGGTGGCAGCGTCACCTCCCAAGCCGGGATGCAGGAGTGGCCGGACGCAGTGCGCACAAAAGCAGGTGTGTGTGCACCTCTGGGGCTTCACTCCTCTGCAGGGTATTTGCCTGCCCCTCGCCTGCGTGGGTGGACACCGCTGTGTAAACAGGGATGCTCTCTCTGCAGGTGAGGGGGAACATCCCCACCGTCTGCTCCCGCGGCGGGACGGCACAGGGGCACGTGCCATGCCCAGGCGGGCGGCAGCGGCACGGCTGGGTGCACTGATGTCCTGGTTTGAGGTAAAACAGGACCAATTTTGTTCAGTGACTCCACTTCCTAACTAGGCCTCTTCTAACTGCTGAAATTAGCAGCATATTGTGCAGAAAACAGCTCATTTTCAGAGTGATAAGACCCATGTTTATAGCTGATGCCGAGGCACGGGGTGCAGAGAGGCCCTTGCTGTACTTATTGCGATAACGACCAAGACCAGACAACTTTTGGATTTGCCCCATTGGAGGGTTGGAAGCAGAGAAGCATAGAGGGGTCCCATCTGTGAGGAGGAGCAGACAGGACAGGGGGCCCAAAACTGACCAAACAGTGTATTCCATCCCATCTGCCTCATGCTCAGGATAAAAGCTGAGGGATCAAAGGGTCAGCGTTTTCTGGCTTCGCCTTCTCCGGCTTGCTCGGGCTTTTGCTCTTGCTGGGGCTCTTGCTTTCCTTCTTCAACGGCCGGTGTCCGAGGAGGACTCCGTCTGTTTGTCTGCCTCTGATCCCAACCTGTGTGTTCCTGAATCCAGTTCCCTTCTGTCGCTGAGTCCAGTCTGGGACTTCCCCAGTGCCTGCTGGTGACGTGATTGTCATCCTGGGAGCTTGATACGGTTTTGTATATATTTCATTATTTTCTTTTTGTCATTTTATTCTTTATATTTCATTAAAGCAGTTTAGTTCTTACTAAACTAGTCTCTCTTCTTCTCTGCCTCCTGCTCGGCAGGAGAGAGGGAACATCCGTCGCTCGGCTTGCTTGGGCCAACCCAGCCCAAACCACGACACCTGAGGCGCGGGGAGGCAGGGTGGAAGGTGGCACTGAAAGATGGGAAGTGTGCTGGGCCAAGGGGTGTGTTCCTGCTCCCTCTGCTCCTGGTCTCCCTCATGTCCAGTCTATCTCCACCAGAGGCTCATGCCTCGTTCTCCACCAGCATCTTGCCTTTCGTGCTCGGGGTCACCACTGGGCTGTGGCTTCCCATGCTCCGTACCCCCACAAACGCACCTCTGTTGTCACGTCTCAGCCTCCTGGTGCTTTAGCGGAGGGGAGGAACAGGACCTGGGCCAGCCGGGCAGAGGTTCGCTGGGGTCCATTCATGCACCCTCAGACACACGTAGGGGTCAGGGGGTCTCAGCAGTGCAGATTTTTCTGCCCCTCAGGGCCTGGGCCATGCCACATCCCTGCACCACGTCTTTGCTTCCCTCCTGCTTTCCCTCCATCCTGGATGAGTGCTCACAGCCAGGACAGTCCCTTCAGTCTCCATCGGCGCTTTCTGGATAAGGAAAAGCCAAAGGGTGCCAGGTGTGGTTCCCAGGGATCTGTCCTGCATGTCGTTCTCAGTCCCTGCCAGCACTTGTGCACCGGTGGCTGGCGGAGCCCAGCCAGTGGCACGGGGATGTCCACGAGTGTCAGAGGGGAAGCGTTGCGGGGTTTTCTGAGGTACTTCGCTGAGTACCTTGATACCGTGTTGCTTCAGAGGCAGAGGATACGCAGCACCTCAGAGTCTCAGTTTCCTTCTCATGCACGGCGCGTGGTCTCACTGAGGCACCAGAGTGACCCAGGTCCCAGGGCCACCAAACAAGGTCATTTTGCAGAGGGAGTGCATCTGCACCCTTCGCTGCAGCTTTCCGGAGGCAGAACCTGGCAGGAGGAAGAAAGAACTTACTGCTAAGGGGGTCCCAAATCCTTTGAAACGGCCATCAAATCTTTTAAATCACACTGGGCCAGAGATAACTAAAATTGACAGCACACGGGGAGCTCTAGGCCTCCATAAAAGGTTTTTCCACACCACTTTTGCAGTTTGACCTTGTTTCTTGGATAAAGCCATGTTTTGGTGAAAGATTCCCATTCCCTTTGGGGAAAAAGAGCCAAAATCCGGCTGTCAAAGGCCAGTGCTGCCCTCCTGCTCGCTGTGCTGCATGGAGGGGAGCAGGACATGTCCTTCATGCTTCTCGGGCCCAGCAAGGGCCTCTGGACAGCCCAGCGCTGGGGATCGGAGCCCTGTTTCTCTGCATCTTTGGATGCTGCTGGGTTTTTGGGATGTTCCCTGGGCCCTACGAGGTCTGTGTGGGTCCAGCTGTTTCTGTCCTCCCCATCACAGGTGCCTGGCAGTTGCGCAGGGTGGAGGTGACTGCGGGTCCACAGATGTCAGCAACACGTGCCCAATGACTTGCCTGTGCTGGTGGCGCCAAGACATCTGCCCCAATGCCATGCTTATCCCTTGCTTGTCCCATGCTTGTCCCTTGCTTGTCCCAGTGCCAGAGGAACAGGGTGGCAAGGAGGGAGCAGGTCTGCATAGGGTTGGGCCAGGAAGGCAGGAAGGGCGGCCCCAGGGGGTTGCATCTTGGCTGCATCCTCAAGGACCCCTTGAGTTCAAAGCCACCCAGATGGGAGACTACACTAAGAGGACAGACACAGTCCCAGCCTCAGCCTTGCTAAGGAAGGAAGCTCACACATTGTCTGACAGGCTGATACTTCAGGAAGGAACCCTCTTTGTTTACCCTGGTCCCTATCGAGGGCAAGTTTATGTGGCCACCTTGTTAAGTACTGCACTGCTGGTCATCTTAGGAAGACTTCTCAGTTAGAAGAGGAAGGGTGGGAGGGAAGAGCAGTGCTGGGGCTTGTTTGTCCATAGTGGGGCTCTGTTTAGTCCCCTACGGCCAAGTTCTTTTCCCAGACAGAACAGGAAGCAATTCCTCAGTCCATCCTCAGGCCTGACACAGAGTCCAGTCAGAGTTTGCAGAAGCTGCTGGCACCCTGGGACCTGCTCATGAGACACAGATTCTGGTGGCCATTGTCTCCAGGATAAGATTGCTCTGCTGCTGGCCAAGCCCAGCACTTTGCTCCGGAGCTTGAGCGCTCTGATCTCCCAGCTCACTGGTAAAAGTTGGCACTGATAGGGTCTCCCATGGGCCACCAGTGAAGACATTTTCAGCGTGAAATTCTGGCCCCCCCTTGAACACACGTTCCTGCAAACACACAGGCATGCACAGACAGGCACCTCTCCAGCGCGGTGACCAGCAGTGCTGGCACTGCATGTCCCAGGGGTGGCCCGGTCACTGCAATAAGCTGGGCTGGAGGTGACCCGGGGCAGGGGGCTCCTTGGGGCAGTGAGGAGAAGGGAGAAGAGGTTTGGGACACAGGGTCCATGGCAGCTGGAAGGGACACAGCGGGAGCTGCTGCAGCATAGCGGGGTGGGGGCAGAAGAGGAAGGAAGTGTGCAGTGTCTCTGAGCAGAGCCCGGGCAATAACAAACAGGAAGAGGGGCAGGGCTGCAGCAGTGGGCATCAGGCATTGGCAGGAAGGATGTGCAGTGACCCAAGGGCAGACCTGTCCCACCAGAGCCAGACCCTCTGAGGAGCTTCCTCCCCAAATACACCCGCTTCCCTGCTCTGTGGAGGAGGTGGAGCCCGTGTGTCTTCCCTCAAGGTGCCTAGGGATGGTCATGGGTGCAGAGGGATGGTGGATGGCACCCACAGCAACATGAGTTCCTGGATGGTGGGGTGGCATGAGGGTGGGAGCTGCTGAGCCCTGGCTCACCCTGCAGTGGGATGGGGAATGGCTGGTGCACAGCCCGGGCAAGGGAATATGGCCGGGGCAGCAGGGACGGGAAGACTCATCCTGGCTCCTTGTGGGGCCGGTGGGGTCTGGTGTCCCCAGAGCAGCACCACTGCACCACGTGAACCGCCCCACCTCTACCCTCCTGCCAGCGTCCTGGCCCCACAGCCAGGTCTCACCCGTGCCTCCGTGCCCCACGGGCTGGCACCAGCACCGGCCATGGCCAGTGGCAGAGGGCACTGAGCACATGCCACTAGCCTTGCCAGAGGTGCCCATGGAGGAACCCCATGATTTTGGGGGAGGCAGGGCTGTGCTCACAGGAGCAGGACAGGGGTTTGCTGGCAGGGAGCGGGGCTGGGGCTGCAGGCAGCCCAGCGGAGCGGAGCTGCGGTGATGTGGACGGTATGTGTGTGGGCGGCAGGCAGGGTGGGGGAGAAGGAGGGAGAGGAAGCGGCGGAGGCAGCAGCTCCTTTGATAAGCAGCTTCCTGAACACTTTCAAACCGTGGTGTTAGACCGACGCGTGGTGCCTGCGGGCCTGTGCCAGGACCAACGGAGCCCGCGCTGCGGGGCAGCAGGTAGGCAGCCCCCCACCCCGTCTGGGCCACTGGCTCAAGGGGGGACCCCCACCAGGCGTTGCCGGATGCTGGTGCCCATGGGCAGTGGGTACATGCTCATGCCAGGCAGCCCTGGAGAGGACTGGGATGCTGGGCAGGGTGATGGGGGCAATTTCCCTGCAAGTGCCAGCTCTTCCCAGGGCCCTTCTGCTTGCCAGGGGCTTGGCTGGGGCATCTCCCAGGTGTTTCCTGGCTGGTGTGTGAGGGACAGCTACTGGGGTTGGAGCCCACTGCTGTCTCTGCCCAGGATCTCCCCTGGTGCTGCAGCTCCTGGGAGCAGCTGCTCTTGCCCTGCTGAGCCAGGGGACACCCCAAGGACACCCTTCATTGGGCATGAGGACAATGTGTGTGGGAGCGGTGGTATTGCCACCCCCAGAAATGCCACTGGGCAGCAGGGGAATGGCTCCTGCCTCAGCCGTGTTCCCAAATGGCACGGCCACAGCATGGACCCAGTTCTCTGCAGGACTGATGCGGGGCCTGGGATCCAACTCTTGACCCACTGAGCGCTCTGACTCCACAGCATCCCCCGTCCCTTTGGGTCCATCTCCTCCTCATGGAGGGAGCTGGGGACAAGAAGGGGCCTCATGATCCCAGGGTGCTGCCTGCACCATGAGTGGCTCTGCCCAGAGGTGAACGGGCATCACCAACATCTCCCTGTCCCTGCCAGGTGCTGTTCTGGGGATGGCGGCAGACGAGCTTTGGCACCCTCCTCCAGCTGAGCTACCCCATTGCCTCGTGTTCAGCCACCCAGATAAAGCAGTTTCCTCTTGATGGTTGCTGAGACCTGAGGGATGGAGGAGGCTGCCCCAGGGTCATCCCTCCCTCACCAGAGCCTCACTGAGGTTGTTGATGGTGCCTGGCCCCATGTCTCCCAACAGCAGGAGCTGGCCAGGCTCCTTGTGGTGCCTACAACCCATTCATCTCACCTGCCCAATGCTGCCGTGCTCATGCGGGTCCCAGCTCTCCCTCTTCCCCATCATGTTCCCAGGCCGAAGCAGGCATGCCAGGAAAGGGCTGGAACACATGGCAGCATGTGCTCCCTGTGCAGGTGGAGAGCATCCTGGGCTCCGCCAAAACCAGACCATGCTCTGGCAGCACAGGGCGTGTGGTTCCTCGGCTTGGTGCAAGCAGATGGCCATTGGTGCCATGCCCAGTGTCCCCAGTGGGTGCCTGGGTGTGCTGCAGTGCTCGGGCATACCGGAGGGTGAACATGCTGGGAGCTCTCCCACTGCCGCCCGCCTGGATGCAGGCGCTAGGGGCCCTGGTTCCAGGGCTGCTGAGGACCTGAAACCTGTCACTTGCTTAGGGACCGTCTGTCAGGGGATCCACCCAGCCTCATGGTACCTCTCAGATCTGCCTTGTCTTTTCCAGCTGCTTCTCCTCCAATGGCTCCTTGATTCCCAAGGAGCTGAGGCCCCCCCGTGACCACTCCCCGTGCTTCAGGACAAGGGCTTCGTGGCTGCCGCAGCATGGTACAAGCCTGCTTGGTGTGCTCCAGAGTTCATAACGGCAGCCTGACGGCCCAGGCAGCCAGGGCAGACATGGACAAGCCGGACAAGACGAGTCCCTCTGCCAAGAAGCACGTGCGTCTTCAGGAGAGGTGAGTGTGGCTGGGCAGTGCCTGCAGCCCAAACCCCGCGCTGGCCATCGCAGCCCAGGTGGCAGGTACCCAGGGCACTGCGTGTCCCCAGGCCTTGGGCTCCCCCAAAACTTCCTCGCCCACGCCCAGCCCTGCCAGCCCATTGCCTGCCAACTTTTGCAGATGCCAGGACTGAGCGTGGATGCAGCCCTGACCCATCCCCAGCCCAGCCTGGGCCAAATCTAGACCCTGTTCTTTGGGGGCTTTTCAGCAAAATGCCCAACTGACCAGTTAGTTCATTGTTCCTGCACACATGGAGACTTCTGAGGTCCCTTCCTGGCCCTTTCTTTCATCTTGTTATTCCCTGTCTGGCTTTTGCTTGGTGTGGGGTGTTTTTAACAGATGATGTGGTAGGATGGGCTGCCCTCCTGTCCCAAGATGGCAGAGGGTCAGCCAGGGACCCCTTTGCCTCACTCACAGAAGGGGCTCCAATGTGTCGCTGATCCTGGACATGAGCTCGCTGGGGAGCGTGGAGCCCATCCAGCCTGTCTGTACGCCTCGGGATATCACATTGAAGTTCCTGAAGACATCCAGCCATGTGCTGAGGAGAGAGGAGCTCCAGCAACGTGCCCAGAGTCTGACACAGCTCCAGGAAGAGTTTTCGGTGTGATGCTTCCCTCCCCTCTCCCTCCTTACACACGAGGGATGGCAGGGCTGGTGGGGGGGGNCCCGTGGCTGGGAAGGTGATGTGGGCGAAGAGGGGTGAGGGGTGCCCTGGATATCCCCTGGCTGCCCGCTCCCTGGTGCACACAAGTGCCCCTTGTGTCTTTGTAAAGCCGGTCCCTGCCCTCCCATGGCAAACTCTTCTCCCACGGTGTCCCCACACATCAGGGGTAAGGACAGGGCTCATGCCAGGAGCTGACAGCTGATGCTATCAAGCCCCTGGGTTGGCTTTATTGCCCGGGGGACCAGGCAGCAGCAAAGAGGTTTTCCTCACAGTTGTTCTCTCGTCCTGCAGAAAATCCCACCCAACTTTGTCAGTCCAGAGGAGCTGGAGATCCCTGGACGTGCCTCCAAGGACAGATACAAAACCATCCTCCCAAGTACGTGCCACTGCATCCCTTTGCCTCCCATTTGCTCGGGTGCCACATGCAGGGAAACGAGGTGGGGGAAGAGGGGGCGCATGGGGGTGTGTGGGTGTGCACGGGTGTGCGTGGGCGTTTGTGTGTGGGCGAGGGGTGACTCAGAGCAGCCCTGCCATCGGGGTGGGCAATTCTGGGTGCTTTTGGTGCTTCCGCCGTGCTCGTTCCTGCTCCCCACGTTGCAGGACCTGGGTGCTGTGTTGCAGGTGTGTTACGGGGAGCTACTTCTTGGGGTGTATTCCCAGGCTGCGCAGTGCATGATAGCCCAGACTAGGTTGCTTCTTGCCACCATGGGGGCCTTACATGTCCCAGGTGCCCGTCGCTGGGGGTATAAAGTCTGAGAACATTCCTGGGGGATGAGTTATCCGCCCCCCCATACTCACTGTGCTACAGGCAGGCTTGGGCACGGATAGCTGTATCCTGCCACTGTAGTGAGGGTGAAGTGGGGCAAGAAGGAGCCCAAGGGAGGGTGCAGACAGCTCCCAGCATGGCATGGAGCTGGGAGGACTCAGTCTCCAGCCGCAGGAGCTGAAGCAGGGAGGATGGGCAGGGTCAGACTCTGAAAGACTGTCCCTGGGGTAATGCCTGCCATGTCTTTCAGATCCTGAGAGCCGTGTCTGTCTCAGGAGGGCAGGGAACCAGGAGGAAGACGGATACATAAATGCCAACTACATCACGGTGAGTGTCCTGCCTGGTTGGAGAGCGGATGGTCTCCCAGGTCCTGCAGCCCATGGCTCACAGGGCATAGGACTGCAAACTCTTCAGTGCTGCAGATGCCATGCTGGGTGCCACATGCCAGGGTACCAGCTGTCACCCACTGTCCTGTGGCTGCCTTGGGGTGGCAGTCTGAACTTTCTGAGCTGGAGAGATGCGGCTCCATCCGCATGGGGCAGACACGCTGTCATTTTGGTGGGGAAGTCTCATGAGGCAGGAGCTCATGAGACTCGGCTCCCGTTGCCTGGGGAAGTTGAGCACCCATATGGGCTCCCTCGCAGTGGCTTCTCCATGTCTTCCTCATGCTAGTCCATCATCTGGCAAGGCCACCGGAGGCAAGCCATGTCAGCAGAGCATTGCAGCCCAGTGCTGTTCAACCCTTAGACATCCAGCAATTTCCTCTCTCCTCAGGGAGTTTGTTGCAATTTCCCAAGAAGAAAGCTAATGAAGGAGAGGGCATGGCTTATCTTTGACACCTGATCGGGTCCCTTTCCACAGACTGAGAAATCCCCAGACCCAAAGGTGTTACTTCCAGCAGCCTGAGCTATGATAATCATTCTCCTGTGCCAATGACCCCTTCCAGGCTGCAGCTTCACTTGTTGTGCTGAACCATACACCACCCTAAACCAGGCTCTTGTGTCAGCCAGGGACCAGCTTTGCCTGGTTGGTAGGCTTCTTTCTGAGTCATTAATCTCGTTTCAGTGTTCTTCCGCTTGGGACAGGTCAGGGGCGCTGGGAAGCAGAGGTGGGTCCACAGCCACTCTGGGTGTGTGGCAGTGAGGAGAGCGTGGGAATGTGGGACTCTGAAAAGTAGCCCACAAAAGTGCCCTCTGGTGGGATGGACGGACCGCTGGAAGGTGGGCTGAGGGTGCAGGTTGCAGCTGGAGGACATTTAGCAGCATTTCTTCTCTGGTGGCACTCATGTGTGTGATCCAACAAGACAGCAGCAGGCTGAGCTGCCGGCATCCTGCAGTGAGGGTCAAGGTCTGACTTTGGACACAGGAGCACCGCAACTAAAACTGTTGGGGAGGCTTGCTGGTCCAAACGAGGGTTTGAACATGGGCAGCAGAGGACTACTTTTAGAGTAGTCTTCCTGAAGCAGCCTGGCTGCTTCACATTGGGTGACATTGGCGTGCGTTGGGCGTGCAGCTTCACATCGGGTGACACCGTCACCCTGTCCACATGCATCAGGGTGTCCGTGGGCACGTGGCACCCTCTCTGTCTCCCACGAGTGCTAACAAAAGTGCATAAACACTGCCCATCCCTATCTCACACACGTGCACATATATGTGCGCACACATGCCCACACGTCCCTGCGTGGAGCTGGTATTTCCTGCCCTGTTCCTTCCACTGACCTCTCCAAAGGAGTGACGGTGCAGGAATTTGTGGACACATCAGCAAATTAGCAGCCCAGCCTGCTTCTGGCATGCTCGGAAGGCACAGTGAGTCTGGGAGAGCTCTGCAAGCATTTGATCACATCAACCCCAACCTGGGATTCAATGTTTTTCCAGCTGATGGTATCCCATGAAATGTTTTTGAGCATGAGGAGCAGGTGGGAGGAAATTCCCAGTGTTGACACCACCAGGTCTTACTGCAAGTCTCCTTCTGAATGGAAAAAAAGTGTTTCCTAGGAAAAAAATAATCTTGAGGCATGAGAACAGGGCTATACAAAATATTCCTTAAAGGGATTGATGACTTCTGCTTGTCCTTGGGGAAATGCCTCTGGTGAGAAGCACTGTCTCTGCGTGACCTTTGGCTCTCCGAGGCATTCATCACACTGGTTATTGTCACATCAGTAACCTGGGGGTGCTTCCAAGGAGCTTGGATACACATGGTTTGCTGCTGGGAAGTCAGGTCTATAAAAGCATTTCAAGAACAGGTTTGGTAGAAAATAGTTGAACAGGTTGCCCAAAGAGGTGGTAGATACCCCATCCCTGGAAACGTTCAAGGTCAGCTTGGATGAGGGTCTGAGCAACCTGCTGTAGTTGAAGATGTCCCTGTTCATTGCAGGGGGATTGGACCAGATGACCTTTTAAGGTCACTTCCAACCCAAACTAAGCTATGATTCTATGATTCTAAATAGCCTGTGTGGTTCAGTCTCTCACCTTTAGAAGAAGACAAGCACACAAAAGCTGGGGTGGCCTGGAGACAGGCTCCTCTCACACATCAGGGTGTCCCCCCCCCGGTGTCACTGATGACCATGTGCTTGGCAGGGCTATGCAGGGCGGCCCCGGGAGTACATTGCCACCCAGGGACCCATGCTGAACACCGTGACTGACTTCTGGGAGATGGTGTGGCAGGAGGAGGCACCCCTCATCGTCATGATAACCAAGCTCCAGGAGCGCAAAGAGGTACTGTTGTCCCTCCCCAGGCCCAGCACACCCAGCAAAGGGTGTGGTGGAGCTTTAACGTCAGCAAAGGGTTTCGTGAGACCAAACGTGGGGTCTGAGCACCCACTTGCTTTCTCCGCTCTCCTCTCAGAGGGTACCCCTGATCCACCACATTCGGAGGAGGAGAGCCCCAGGGCTGCAGCCTTGGCCCCATCCGGCAAAGCCTCTCCTCCTCACGTGGCCTCTCATGCTCTGGGTTTGCCAGCTGGACAATAGGATAAAGAGATTAGGCAATTCTGGGAGAGGGAGCAGGGGCAGCAGCAAGCAGTGTCCCTCCAGAGTAGCTCTCCTCCCGGGCTGGCAGCTCTCAGCCGGTGGATCCAGGCTGGGATGGGAGCCGACAGCGCTGTGCCCTGCGTGGTAGACACCCTGTGGCTTGGCTGGGATCCCTGTCTCCACATTCAGGGGGCACCAGCCTGGGGGAAGTGACCCTCTCCTTCCTGGCCATGTCCTTCCTCCCTTCTCTCCCTGGCTGGCACAGCATCCCTGTGCCCTCCACCAGCGAGGCTGGGTCCTCCTGGGTCTGGCAGGACACGGACTGGCCCAGGCACAGCTCCTGTGGGGCCTGGGGACCCCCTGGGCTCTGAAAGTGATACGGCTGGGAAAGGGCGCAGGGGGAGCAGATGTGGGGAGAGGGATCTACCCCATCCTCATCCTGTGTTGTGTGTCACTCCACATCTACCTTCCCTGCTCCCCCCCACCTCCCCAGGCGATGCCCAGTCCCAAGAGCACTGAGCGAAGCATAGCTCAGACATCCAGTTGGTGCCTTCAGCATCTCCGCAGCCACAAACCCTGCCTTGTTCTTTCAGAAATGTGTCCACTACTGGCCCGAGAAGGAGGGCACCTACGGCCCTTTCACCGTCTGCGTGCAGGGCGTGAGCGAGTGCATGGAGTACACGCTCCGGGATCTCTCCATCCAGGTGGGTTCAAGCCCCATGCTGGGGTCAGAGGGGGAGCCCAGCGGGGCCCGGCAGTGCTCCCAGCACCCCTGGGCTCTCTAGCGAGACGGCAACACCGTGTGATGAGAGAGCAGAGGGTTCCTGGCTTGGGGAGCTGGATCTGATGAGCCCCCTGCCGGAGGGGGGGTCTGCAGAGCTCCTGCTTGCCTGAGGAGGCTGAGAGGGAGCAGGACCCAGCCCTTTTGTGGGGGAGGAGAGGGGGTCAGCTGGGGAGACCGCCTTTAATAGCCCTTTGCCGTTCACACCGTGACACTGGGCTCTGCCCCATGGGCTCTCCGTAGTCACCCTGGACTGAAACCAGCTAAAAGGATCGTCCTGGCTTTGCCTGGACTGTGGGAACGCTATTGGGACACTGTGTCTGTTCCCATCTTCTGGGATGGGACACTTCCTGCTGTCCCTGGCCCAGGGATCTCTCCTGGGTGTCTGGCAGAGGCTCAAGGAGTAGTTTGGGAGGAGAGCAGATGAGACGGTCGCAAGCTGCCTGGCCTCTGCTTGAGCTAGACTCCGTGCCTTCATTTGACCCGGACCAGCGAGTCTGTGCTCCTACATCCTCATTTCTCTTTCTTCTGTGCTGGAAAAGCTTGAAGGTGAATGCCGCCAGGTCAAACACATCCTCTTCCCTTCCTGGCCGGACCAGCAGACGCCCGAGTCAGCCAGGCCCCTGCTGCACTTGGTGTCCAAGGTGGAAGAGACTCTGCAGGCTGCGGCCAGGCCGGGACCCATCGTTGTGCACTGCAGGTAGGAGCTTTTCCCTCACCCGAGCCCTCCTGTGCCCCTCAGCTTGGAGTCAGCCTGCAAACACTGGAGGGGAAAATCCCTCGTGTGAATGCTCGTGAGCTGGTCCAGCTGTGGTGCAGGAGTAGCAGGGCACTGCGTCCCCATAGCAGAGTTATTCAACCAGCATCTCCAGTCCCGGCATGAGGGTGGTGGCATTAGCACGGTGCAGAGTGCCCTGTAAAGAAATCTGGTTTGCACCCGGGTCTGCAGATGACAAGGTGGGAGCAGGAGAGCTCTGCAGTGCTGGGATCCAGCCACCAGACCCACAGCAGCTCCACAGCTCAGGCTCCTGCTTCCCCTGCCGCTGACATGGCCTGTGGCGTGACTGGGAAGCTGGTTTTCAGGGCAGCCCTCCTGAAGGAGGTGGCCTCTGTGTATTTTCTCTCACTGCTAAGGGAATTTGGGGACAGTGGAGCAGAGCGCCCCATTGTCCCTACACAACACACTCCACAAGCAGTGCTGCAGGCTGGCCCGCCCCCGGGCAAACCGCTGGGCACCTGGGGTTTGAGAACATCTGGGAGGGGGATGCGGAGACCCCTGCACCATGCAGGGATGGGTTTGTGCTTCCAGAGCGACCTCAGCTGGGCTGTGCAACATGGCAAGACCCCCTTGCCATGGCAGAATGACGCAGCCCACACCTTCTGATGCCTGGCTGAGGAAGCTGGTCTGGCAGCTGGGACTGCGACCCCAGCATCCCTCTGGGAAGAAATGGCAGCAAACCAAACTGGGAGCATGTCAAGCTTGGACAGATTAAGGGCCAGGCAGTGGATGATGGTGATGCTCAGCACAGCTGTGTCTGTCCCGCAGCGCAGGCATCGGCCGGACAGGCTGCTTTATCGCTACCAGGATCGGGTGCCAGCAGCTGAAGGACAAGGGGGAGGTGGATATCCTGGGCATTGTGTGCCATCTCCGCATAGACCGGTGGGTGCTCACAGCAGGCTGCTCCTTGGAGGGTCCTGCTGGCTGCCAAGCCGGGGAGGAGGGATGCGGGAGGGCTGTGGGGATGGGCATTGCAGGGAGGCGTGGAGACAATTTTTGATGGAAACCGGAAGGGTTGCTGAAAAATGCAGATGTGGTGACAGCAAACGATTGCCCGGTGCTGGGCTGGTTTTGCTGTCAGGGAGGCTATTGTAGTTTTGGGGATCTGAGGACGTGAGGGAGAGGATAGCAGCTCTGAACCTGTCAGCCAGTCTGCTCCTTCCAGCTCAGCCGCTAAATTCAGAAACGTTCAATTTTGCCGCTTTTCAAGGTGAAGTGCCAGTAAAAATTAGAGCCAAATAAGTTGCTAATCTGCATTTTGAGCAGCCCAACAATGTTTCTGAGCCCAAATGCTCTTTGGGCAACTCTGGTGCCTGTTTCAGACGTACCTGGACATGGCGGGTGAAGCAGGAATATTTGTGCCCTGGGAGCAAGGAGATGGGGATGGGGTTGCGGGCTTCGACGAGGTGTCAGTGAGACCTGACTTTGCCTTGCAGAGGTGGGATGATCCAGACGAGCGAGCAGTACCAGTTCCTCCATCACACACTAGCTCTCTATGCTTCCCAGCTGATGGAGGCGGGAGGCCACTAGCGCAGAGCTCCCACCAGGCTGCCGGCTCCCCCGCTCTGACCTCTCCTGCACCAGCTGTGGGACACCTCCACCAGAACCAGAACCTCCTGATGCTGCTGGGCCACAGAGCAGCAGCACAAGCATCCCAGGATAAGCACAGCCGAGCAAACGCACGGGGACTGTGGTCTTGCAACCCCGGGGGATGAGCAGGGTTTGGTGGGTTCACGGGACGGATTCAGTGGGTGCTTGAGGTGGCTGTTGCTGCTGGCTCGAGGCACATTTCACCTCTGGAAAGAAGCTTTGGCTTTTGAAACGTGCAATGTTTTATCCTCAACCAGAAGAGCAAGCTGTGCCGAGGAACTGAAGCTGGGTGGGAGCCGGGAGCACCGGTTGCCTTTTAGCTGCACAGAAATGTTTACCCCATTAGACGCGGAGCTGGTACAATCACCCTGCGCATAGACAGATCCTCTCTCCTGATTTCCTATCATCTGTGGGCAGAGGCTGTGCCGCATGCAGGGCTGGGCTTGCTTCCGACACGCGCCGCGATGCTCTTCTTGCTAAAGATACACCTTGATGGTTTAGTACAACGGGAGCATCGTTGATGGCCTTCGTTACGCAGCTTGCTTTCCCCTCCACCTTCAGCCAACACCTTCTCAACAGCCTTAAAGTAGGGGAGATTCCCAAGTGTGTCTGCAGTTTTGCAAGCGCTGTGTTCCCTTTTGTTACACGTCGGGGTGGGTGGGGAGAGGGGCTTGCATTCTTGGATTTTTGCTGAAATCGGGACAAGATAATATTTGGGATTTATTTGTTTGTTTGGGTTTCTTGGGGGGGGCGGGGTGGTTCACTGGTAAATTGTGGGGGGAAGGAAGAAGAGGGAGGAACGTTTTGGCACAAAGCAGGAAGGTGGAAATATTCTGTGAAATATTTTAAAGCTATTCAAAGCTGGCCTTCTGTTGCTGGGGGCTGCACAGCCTGTTGGGCAGTGAGGACTGATAAGGAGCTGGGGGCGGCCAAGCCTGCGCCTGCCCGTACCCACAAGCCCTGACATGGTGGGTGAGATCCGGGGAAAAAAGGGTCAATCTTCTTGCTGAGAGAGTCTCAGCTTGCTTCAGCTCCCAGAGCATCCCCAGATCAGGGCCGTGCACACAGATTCCCCCTCCAAAGTTCTGAGGTTCTCCACAACGTAATTGAATGGCTGCCCTATGGTTTTACCCTAGTCCCCGTTGTTTGGGCTCTGTGGCTCTCCTGGGAGGAGAAAAGATGGAATAAAAAGAGAAGTTTCATCCTTAACTCTGCAGATGTTCTACAGAGAACATCCCGGTTCTCTGTACTTGTCATCCATCCATCAGTCCAGGAGGGGAGGGGTCTTCAGGCCTTTGTTGTCCCCCGACCCCAGCATCCCAATTCTCACCAGTCCTCTCCTTGCTCCTCTCCTGCCCTCTCCGTTTACTCTCTATAAAAGCAGTAAGTGAGCAAGTAAAGCAGCCTTGTCCAGGGACAGGTAGTGAGCCAAAGTCAGGTGCTTCTCCCTAATCTCCCTGGGCATAAGCAGCAAACCCAATGGCAGACCAGGTGTGTCCCACTGTGTGAGAATATCCAGTATTGCAGAAATAATCACAGGTTGCTGAACTCTGGTAGTCCTTATTAGTTATTTTCAATATATTTGTAGACTCTCCAGATAGAGCCACTTCCAATGGCACAATAAAGCCATGCTGAACCATCTGCTCACAGCAAGGAGAAAATTCTTTTGGAGAAACACCTCAGAGAGTGGATGGAAGAGTGACAGACAGAGACCCTCTGCTAGCACAGCCCGCTCCCACAGCACCAGGAACAAACCCAGTCCCTGGTCCTGCAGCAGGAAAATCCCCAGATTTGAAGAAATGTCCTTCCACCTATGGCATCCGGATTGCCCCAGCAATCCAGAAAGGAAATCCATCACTCAGAAAGGAAAAACCCAGCTGCCCCAGCAATCCAGACCAGCTGCCAGGTCAACCCTTCTTTGTGCACTGACTCTGCCCAGCCAGGCACTGCTAGGGGGACCTTGGTCTCTGCAGGGCTCCTGCCTGGTGCCTGGGCTCTTGAAGAGACTGCAGAACCTCCATGAGCCCCTTGAAGGTCAAAGCATGTCTCAGGACTTTGCCTTATCAGTTAATGTCACCTTTGATCGTGTCTCTGACACCACCAATGGAATTTTTGAGCTCAGCTGAGACAGACTTTATTAAGCTGGCCCCTGGCACCCTCCTTTCCCAATCTTTCCTCCCCACATTGCCATCAGGCAGGGGAACTTGAGAGCCTGCAAGCTGCACCAAGGCATGGTCTCTCCCCATGCTCCCTGCCCAGCAGGACATGCACCATTTTTCTCATGCTTTCAGTTTATTATCAAGAGGAGAGTTGTTAGAGCAGACTTGCAGTGAGAGCCACATTGAGGGTCTCCTGAGGCACGCAGCACTGCTGGGACCCGTGGCTGGGCAGGGGGTGTTGTCACCCCCTCTCAGATTCCCCACTCAGTGCTGGGAGTCTTGCAGTTCAGCTGTCTGATGGAGATTATGATCAGTTCAGCAGTTTTGCTGTCTTTCAATCTCAATTTCTGCCAGCTCTATCTGTTCAAGACACTTATCAGGCCGTTACCACTGCACTATCTGAGTATGTGTCCATCCTCCCTGTATTTACTTCCCAAGCGCTCCTCGGGGCTATGCTGGGCTCTTGCCTGTGGTATTGCAAAACCCCATCCCAGGGTGCACCAGTCAGGGGTGAAGCAGGGTGTTTGGTCTGATCTGGCTGTGTCAGGCTCATACCTGTGTCCTGGGAAACTGCTTCACCCTGCCCATAAAGACCATGAGGTAGGTGCCAGGCAGGCAAAGGAAAGGAATCGCTCCAAAATCTCACGCGTCCTGCGTTCAGATTAAGCCCCTGAGCTTGGCCGGGGGTTCAGCAGGGCCAAGAGTGCTCCTGTTGCTCATTCCCCTCCCTTAAAACCACGGCATGGACCCAGATGCCTTTTTCCTTGGCATGGTGTTTCTGTGCTTTGCCGAATGTGCAACCCAGACAACTGGGCAGGGAGCGGGCACTGGGGCCCCTGGGCTGCAGAGTTCTGTGAACGATGTCCCTGGCAGGGCGGTTCCTGCCCAGGGTTCAGAAAAAGTCCTTTCTGCATGCAATTTTGGCCTGGGATTTCCCAGGCTGGTAATTCGCTTCCTACAGTTGCGACAGCTCAGCAGGCTGGAGGTTGCCTAGGATGGGAGAAAAAACATGGTGGCCACAGGGTGCACAACACTGTAGTGGCACACACAGGCATTGCTGGTGGCAAGGAGACCCAAGGTGCTCCAGATTCACTGCAGCTGATGGAGAGCGCCAGCATATTGCATGGCATCCCCATCGAACACAGCACACCTCTGCAGGCTGCAGCAGGGCACCGCTCCAGCCAGTTTCATGGAAAAGCAGGGCATTGGGGTAGGATGTGCCAAAACCCAGCGTTTCGGGTGTTTGGTAAGAGTTCTCCACTCAGGCAAGCAATGTAACCACAGATGAGTCTCCAACAGCATCCTCATGGACTCCAAGTAATCAATGACCAAGCCATCACTCAGAAAGGAAAAATTTCACGGCATGCTTTGGACATTGCGAGGGCAGCACTGGGGTCCCAGGAGCTCACAGAGGCCCCATGAGAGCACCAGCAGCAGGTGGGACCCCACAGAAGATGAGGTCCACCCAGCAGCACCTCACCCAGTACCAGAGGAACAAGTTGACCTGGTGGCTGGGAGCATCAGGAACGCTGTGGGGGATGGGAACCATCTGTTCATGCTGGTCTTTGGAATCTCAGTGGTTAACCTGCGAGACAGGGGAACACGGAGGATAAGCCACCCATTACCCCACATTAACGTGGAGCACAGCCCTGATAGTTCAGTTTCTTCGTGGAGCACAGCCCTGATAGTTCAGTTTCTTCAAGGAACTTGGTTGAGCAACCACATCAAAACCCTCCGGGAATTCCAAATATGCTCTTGTCTGGAGAGGTCCTGGAGCGGTGCTGGTGTTGTCCCTGGCTCTTACCCAAGATGCTCTGCCCAGTCCCACACTCCTGGCATGGAGACCACGGGGTGACCCAACAGGGGACGGTGCTGCAGAGGTGCAGCTGTGGGGATCAGATCTGGCTCGTGCATCCCTGCGGGTGCTGCCATGGCTCCTCTGCAGGGAGCAGAGCTTGGGACGCCCTGGTTCAAACCAGCAGGAAACGGCCAGACATCTCCAAACCTGCCAGGGCTGGTGTGAGACCCTTCCCTTGCTGGAGATAAGGGAAACAGGGATGGGCAGAGAGGGGCCAGCAAATGAAAAGGATCTTTTTGGCTCATTTGTTCACGTCTCTCCCAGGGTGGGGATGGACTCACCCAGCTCCCGACTCTGCTGTGAGGGGTGTGTTGTGTTTGGGTGCTGGATGGCCAGTTTCTCTGGCAGGGACTGGGGAATACAGGTGCTGTCGGGAGGCAATCTCTGCTCACAACTGGAGTGCCACAGGCGTTTTGGGTGGGAAGCCCCAAACTGGTGTAGGGACATTCCCTGGGCTGGAATCTGTTAAAAAAAACCCAACACCTTCAGGCAGAAATTACACACGAGAACTGGGGGGGGGGGGGACGGGG
>VZSF01004945.1:0-54120 GCA_013398295.1 Chionis minor
CTATCACTAGCCTTCCTGACAAAAAGTTATTGTCCGAGCCTTCCGCGCCAACAGGGTGGTTGTGACCCAAGTGCAAAATCTGGCACTTGGCCTTGTTGAATCTTATGCAATTGGCCTTCCCCATCAATCTCACCTGTCCATGTCACTCTGTAGAGCCCTCCTACCCTCAAGAGATCAACGCTCCCACCCAAACTGGTGTTTGCAAAGTTATTGAGGGTGCACTCGAGCGCCTCATCCAGTTCACTAATAAAGTTAATAAACAGAACAGGCCCCAATACTGAGCCCCGGGGAACACTTCTTGTGACTGGCCACCAACTGGATTTAACTCCATTCACCACAACTCTTTGGGACTTGCCTTCCAGCCAGTTTTTTACTCAGGGAAAATAACACCCATCCAAGCCATGAGGAGCCAGTTTCTCCAGGAGAATGCTGTCAGAAGTGGTGTCAAAAGCTTTAGTAAAGTCCAGGTAAGCAACATCCACAGCCTTTCCCTCATCCACTGAGCCAATCACTTTGCCATAGAAGGAGATGAGTTTAGTCAAGCAGGACCGGCTTTTCATAAACCCATGGTGACTAGGTCTGATCACCTGGTTGTCCTGTACATGCTATGTGATGGCATCAATATTATCTGGCCCATAACCAGCAAATTTTCATGCACGCAAATTCCCCTATGACACTACAGAAATGAGATAACACTGGAACAATTTTCACTCCTACAAATTTTATGCTCACCTCAGCTCATTATATTCCCCCAGGAACCACATTCCTCTCTGCAAACAAATAAGTACTGTTTCATCAGTATAAAACAGCTATTTTAAAAATGATGATTGTTTAGCTACAGAAAATGCTGCTTAAGTCATATAAATTAATATATCTAAATTTAAGCATGAATAAAAACTATATTTCTATGCTATATGCATTTTCTCTTTCTAGATGAGATAACCAGGATTAGATATAAAAGATAATAATCAAGTTTTGTAGCTGATATACTGTATTCAATATTTCATTCTAATCTTCATTATATAAGGGTTAATATAATCACATGAATCCTTATTATCTCTCCTTCTTCCAACCTTAATTTCTTATTTGTTTCCTAGTGCACTGCTATTTTTTAGGGAAATAATTTCATGGACTTATGCACAGATCCTTTTCCCTTAAAGGTACGGTTAATTTAGAACACCCCCCAAGGTATGTTTGCAGTTACAATTATCCATTTTATTGTGCATTAGCTTTCACTGACAACAGTTAGTCTCATCTGTCATTCTGCCTCCCAGGCACCTAACTTTGTTATGCTCCTCGAGTTCTTCATATCCTTCTCTTCTCCAACAGTCACAAGTGATTCCGTGTCATCTAATCACATGAGCTGTTATCCAAACAGTATGAGGACAGAAAGAGAAACAGATTTCTTCTCTGTTGACTTTTTAAAAAAAATATAAAATTGGTTAGTATTAATAAATACAGATTTTTTCATATCACATTTGTCATTATAATATAGGAGTACAGCTGGCTGAATATGTCTTCACAGTCCTGTCCTATTTTTGGCTAATTTTCCCTATTTGGATGTTCAAGCTTCCTGTTTGCTTCAGTTTTAGCAACCAGCGTGAGCAGTGATGAAGTTTCCAGGCATCTGGAGTTTGTTCCACTGCCACCACCATCATCCCATGGTACTGAGCACCACACACTGTCAGGGATGCACCAGCTGCATGCCCCTCTACACAGAAAAAGTACCTAGCAAAAAATAATCAACTGCTTGTTTACTGTGGCAGCTACCGATTTATAAATGGAGCCTGTCACTTCGGAAAGATAGGGAAGAGTCACAAACAGCAGGCACCGAAGAGAGAGGTAACAGGGTGCACGAGGTTGGTGAAGAGAGCTTTGTTAGTGGTGACAGCCCCAAGAGGAAGTACATGTGATTACTGCTCTTTAATAGCTTGGTCTTTACAGCACAAGATACAGGGACTGGTGTTACACTTTTGTAATGAGTAGCTTGTCACATACACATTAACTTCTCAGAAGTAATTACTGATTTTGCTAAGCTATGAGTATGCCTGCCCACAAAATAAGGGTGATTGTTTGCTCAGGTTGTCATGAACTGGTACAGAAAACTAGATGAGTCTATTTAAAAAAAACCCCATAAAACAAACACCAAACCCAAAAAACCACAAACAAAACAAAAAACCTAAACAGATTCAAGCAGACAGGAAAGATTAACAGACAGCTCTCAGAAACGCACGGTAATTCCTACGTCTAGGGAAATGCTTAGACATGTAATCACGCTTTGCTCTAAAAGCAAAACAAAACAACAAGCACTCATCTCATGATCATATCAGAAAATAGGAAAATCACAAAAAAATTCACAGGTGTCCAAAATGGTCGTGGGCCTTAATGGACAGAATGCATTAGAAGGCTGATGAATCATTTAGGTTACTCAAACTTTTGTTGATATGGAGCCTTTGATGAATGTCTGTTCATCCTTTGTTCTTCATCTATGTCTTCTGAGGATAATTCTGTGGATGAAGTGAAGTAAAAGGAGACTTCCCATCAAAATCTACTTCTGCTACTTGTACTCCTAATACACAATTACATTGTCCAGCAAGTCCTGAGTTTGCCTGACGTCTCCAGTTGCCTTTTAACTTTTGAACATTCAATGATGTCTTATATTTATCAGTTGTTAACAAGCAGCAGGACAGGGGAGCAGGACTGAATATTTCTCATTTCAGGTTTCATTCTGCAGGTGAATCAAAATAAGCTTTCAGAAAAAAACTATCTTCCTGAAAAGCTAAAATGCCACAGCTTATTATGCCATCAATAGACTTAAAAGTATCTTCTTTTGTTCTTAAGATTGATAGTTTTTTGGTTTTGTTTTTTTTTTTTTCTCCTGCTTATCACGTTCACACATTTTGGGTGCTTTACTTGACATAAAAGAACGAAACAGAAAGAACAAGTGATAACACTGCCTGCAGTGCATCCAGTATTTTAGATCTCTTTCTTCATAGTAGGATGCAGGCAAACAGACGTCCTTCAGGTTTTTATGCGAAAACCTCGTAATTGCAGTGGAGACGGATACAGGGCAAATAAAGCAAGTTTAGCTACGCTGTTAGTTGCATTAGGCTCAGGAGGTAATACCTCAAATATTGGACTCAGTCATGGAAAAGGAGGGTTACCACAGAATACCAGAAAAGATCAAAACATTTTTAGTCCATAAAGCACAGCTTACTTAAAAGTTTTTTTGTAATAAGTATAAAGAAGATCTGGAAAGTAAAGTCAGTACATAATTACTGACTTGTGCAATAACTGATTTATTCAATTATAATATTTTTAAAGATGAATTCATTTGTCAAAGTGACTTCTGATTTACTCGGTTTCCAAGACACCTCTCTGCAGTAGAAGAGAGAAGACTTGCAGCTTCAAACTTTGACAGCTAAAGTTACAAGAGAGAACAAGACTCCATAGCATTCACCAGTGCAGGAAAGCGGAGCGGGGGAGCATGGAAGTGCACTATAAACTTGCAGGTTCTTACCCTGTATGCTCTGTAGTCACTTGCATGTAAAAAACTTAACAGAATTTGTAGTTTTCAACCTTTTTACCCTGAAGTATGTGGTTTTTTGTCAAACACAGCCATGTGCTAGGAAGCATGAGGGAGAGAAAGAGGAAAAAAAAAGTCAGAATAGAAGTACAGCTTCATTCTAATACCATGCATGTTTAAAGATGCTTACTTTGAAAGTATTGTACAAGAAAAAAATTGAAAAGCCATCATCTCAACTGTTAAACATTGCAATCAAAAAGTTGTGAGATATTACCTCCAAATTTGAGATATGTAACAAACATGGTAACTCCAGTTATAATTCTTATTCAAGGATATAGTGACTGGAGTCGGGAAAAGAGAAATGAGCACTGACATTTCAAATGGAACTATCCAAATAATTAGTTTTTTAAAATGAAACAAAGAAAACCAGATTTTCTTGTTGACTGAGTATGTTCTGTAGATTCAAGCTTCACTGGCCTTACAATACCACAGGGTGAGATAATTCAGGAATCCAAAAGGTATGTAATCAATGATTGCAAACTAACCTACCCTATGCTCTTAGACTACAGCTGGCTTCATTTCTAGAGGCCAAAAGCCTTGAGTTTTCTACTAAATTGTAGTGCCAGCAGGTGTTCCTGAAATTGAGTGCAACAATAATCAAATTCAGACGTAAATAGCCAAATTCTCATTCAAAGCAATGTGAAACATTCCTCTTCCATGTAGCTTTCACCCATCAGAAAAGCAGAAAAAAAGTCAATCATAAAACACAGATATAACCAGCATTCACTGAAGTCAAAGGGAAAAGAAGAACCAACAACAGCAGGGCTATTTAGGGTGTACAAGATAGTGTTGGCATCAAACTCAGAACATAATCTTGATCAAAGTTCTACTATTTAACTCTAAAGTTCTTGATCACTTTCTCAGAAAACAGCCTTTTTATAAAGTCTGAAGTGCCAAAGATAGTCATCTATAGTCCCCAGACATTTCATCTGTACCCAGCCTACATTAAGGAGATCCAAGACCTGTGTGTTTGGTATATGCATGAAGTCTGAAGGCCCCACTGCAATGGAGAATATGCAGTACAGTCAGCAAACCTTGGCATAGAACTGGCCCTTAACACCTTAATTACCACCATTATTGGAGGCTAATATTCAGGCTTATGGAAGTCGAATAGCATCAGATACTGCCAGAGTAATCATGAAGAAAACCTATTGTAAACCTTAAACAGTTTTCAACACTGTTTCACATAGGATACTCTTGTTCTACTCACTGAAGCCATACAGGTTAACTTAAAACAGCTAGAGAGTTGCAAGCTGATTGTATGATGACTAACGTCAAGTAACAGCAATTTTAACTGCTGGATCAGAAAAAGCTACAAACCCCAACAAAGAAAAGATAGGGCAGGCTGTTCTCAAATAGAGAAGACAAACCAATACAAATTGTAATACACAACTGCAATATACAACAGGAGTAATATACAATGACCAAAGCCTTGTGCTGACCAGAAAACCATAGTTCTTGTGGCTAAGTGACTTTTTCAGGATCTGACTTTTCCCTCAGGAAAAGCTTGATGACAACCTGTGCATGTTACAGATGCATAAAATGAAGCCAAGTCCAGACAGACTTTGTGGAAGTAACAGAATGTTAATCTTTTCTGACATAATTACTCTGTGTATGTATTTACAGTCTTGGGAATTAAGTAACAAAATATAAAGCTTAATCTATTTAAAATTGGATCTAAAAGAGAACTTCACAATACAGACCTTCTCAGAGGACTACGTATGCTTGTCAGAGAGCATCCTGACCTATGCTGGAAGGAATCTGGGACAAACTAATTGTACTGTTTAGGCTTCGCTTTATGGTTGAACTTAAGACATCTGGGACTTTTAATTCTCATTATTGTGGGCTGCACCTAATGGATCATATTGAAGCACACTACTTATATTTTGTATTTCTATATTAAGATATTCACTTGAGTTTATTTTATTTGGGAAGAAACCTGATATTTGATCCAGAAGACTGTTAATCAGTTCAGCTGGTGTCTTAGCAAGCTACTCAAGTGTGATGCATGTGCTCTGTTTCAATTTAAACTACAGAATAGATTAAGATAAATTAATTGCATCCTCAGGAAGTATTTTCTTTTTGCTAGTAGAAGTTTTGTACATCAACATAAATAGTTCATAAAGAAGCTCAGAGTTAATTCAATCATATAAAAGGAACTGTCTTATAAAACCAATCTATTTCCTAACTGCAACAATATCCATTTACAGCTTCTTTTTCAGAGACACCAATTAACCTAAACCACCTCAGAAAACCTTATGCTCATTTTATGTTTCCTTCAGGACTGTTGTCATTTCCAGGACAAATCTTTGTTTTTCCTCTGAAGAGTGAATTGACACCACACGTCTGACACTGCGAAACTGCTGAGATGGAAGTAACATGAGTAAACTAGAAGAGAAAATAGATTTAGAGAAAATTAAATTTTCTCAGCAACGAACATGGTCCACATGATCGAGATGTCTAGTAGTTACAGAACAACTTTAGTTGCAGAGAAAATGCATGACCTACACTTGTGGTTCTTGTGAGGTGGGTTCCATGAAAGCTTTCATACTTACACTATTAAAAAATTAATAAAGGTGGCATAACCAGGAATTTATCATCAATGCCATTCTCTTAAAAAAAATACAAATAATTTTTGCATATCTTTCTTTTGAAATGAAAAGTTTGCATATGATTGTCTTACACATGATTTACATGTATCAGTATACTCTGTGCATTTATGTTATCCTTTTTAGCTGGAGAAATGTATTAGAACAGGTCTGTTACACATAAAATTTGCATTTTCTCTTTTATCACCTTTATCAAAATAAAAATAAATTTGCCAAAAAGAAAAGACTATAATAAAACCCACTATTTGAAATACACACGGGTTTATCTCTGTGCTCTAGTCAGCAACAGAAAGACCTCAGTTTCCATTTTCAAAAACACAGGCCAACTTTGGAAAACATGAGTAAAGCAGAAATAATGATCAGGGCCTGATGCACAACCTGTATCAAAGATTGTTCTCTTCTTCAGATGAAATACCCCAGGCTATTGAAAGCTTGTGTAAGCCTCTTTTAGCATGTTTTCATGTGCCTGAAGAAAGGAAGCAATCGTTCATGGTCATGGTAGGACAAAAAGTAATAATGGACTTAGTAGTTAAAAATATTCAAACTAGATATTAGAAATGTTTTTGTCAAGTCAGGACTAGTGGAGCAGACTGCCTGAAGAGGCTGTGGAATATCCATCATTTCTTAAGTACTTCACAGATACTGCAACACATATTGAGAGAGAATTATAAAGCAGTGCCGGTATTGGGTATGGCAGCCTTAGCATATTTCTTAGGATTCCTTTCAGTCAATGACTCAATATTAGTCTGGTTTATTCTGTATTCTGACGATTGCAGATTATGTTTGAGGGCTGGAATAAGTTTAAGGACTAAATATTAAATTATTGAGACTCCTTTGCTTAACATATTTGTTCCCTATTAATGACTGATTATACAATAAGACAACAGAATAAATAATGTCATAAACAACAATGAATACATAAAAATAGTCTAATGAGTTAAGGTTTTTTATTAAAAAGAGATTTAGCTGTAGATTCTACAGATAATTCCTGAACTTCCTTTTTCTTCTCTAGGATTCCACATTCTGTTGACTTCATTGGAGTTGGTGGAACTGCTGCTTCATGGCATCATCCCCTTAAATTGTTCTCCTTTGGCTGTTTAATTGTTGGTGTTTTACAGCCCTAAAACAAGTTCACATCAGTATGTAGCACACAATTTAAATCAAGTTATCGTAATTTATGCTTTTAGTCTGCTTTGTACAGTATAATTGAATTTTCTCACCTGTCTACAGATGACTTAAGGTAGTAAAGATGGCTTTTGTGCTACTCCAGAGAGTCCTTTGTTTTATTTGGAAATTTGTAATTATTTGTAATTTATTTGTAATTTGTAATTTTATTACTTATTTTCCTCAACTTCTATCCTCGTTAGTCAACTGGTGCCAGTCAGGTATGAATTTTTTCAGATATGAAACACTTAAAAGCTTTACAGGGTGTTTCAGAATAAATTCTGCATTGAACTGGATTGCAAAAGATGCAGTATCAGCAGACCAAAGGGATAGCCCTCAACCAAGACCAGACCTCACTATATTATTTAGCAACACATTGTATTCAGAAAAAGTATAGACCCACATTTCTGTCAGGTCCTTTGGTGTACCGAGTATGTTTAAGATACAAAGTTAACTTGTCAAAAACCTTCTGAACAATTTTGAAAGGTCAGATGAAACCTCTTACAAAAAAACCTTTAAAGCCAGATTCATTTAATCATTCAGCCTCAATCTGGAAAGCTCTTTCTGGGAAAGCTAATTCCTATAATTGATGAAGATCTTCATGTCACAGAGGCTGAGAACCATGATTAATTATGTGCCATTTAATATATTGGAATATATTTGTGTCAGTGATTGAATACATCACATTGTTAATCTAACCACAATGTGCAAATTTGCCCTCACAAGGACAGCACTCCTAACAACTACTGTGAAGGCTCTGACCAGTGTATAGCATTTTCAATTTGTGGTAGATAACCAGACAAATTCTTTGTTTTCCCTGCCCAGTAATACAAGAAGCCACTTCAGTTGCACAAGCCTTTCTTTACCTTGACTTCTTCTGGAATGTTGGATTTTGATTTATATTCCCCGTTCCTTTCATACATCCCTTTTTACTTCAAAGCTTCTGATTTAGTAATTTGCTGTAGCTTGCCTAACTTAATGGAAACACTGATGAAAGAGTCTGCTTGCATATAGGGTATGGCTCCTTATTTTAATCCCTTCCAACACTCCCTGTATTAAAAGTCTATTTTCATTTTTTTCAGTTTCTCTTTTGTGTTTTAAACTAGTTCTTGCAAGAAGCACTGAGAACATGAGGCACCAAATCAAGGCCTTACAACAAAGGACACACTTACTAGAAGAACTGCACAACTGCTGCCTACTCTGAAGGCATGACTGAAGCCACAAAACCAACCTCTGTTAGCAGGCAGACCCACAGATCTTATCCCAGGGCAAACCTGGCTCTGGAATAAGACAAAAGCCCCAGCTGCAATACCGAGTGACACTACAGAAGGTCTCTTGTCTTCTGGAAGCGCCCAGGCAGGTCTTGAGAGAGCAGCCTGGATTAGGCTGCCCCTGCCAGGACAAGTCCCACCACTTGCTCTTGCCATTGCTTAAGGAGTGGAGTGGGGTCTGGGTAACATGGTGATCGCGCGTAGGGTGGCCAGGAAGAGGGTGGTCGTCCTGTTTTCTGAAGACACTCCTGGGAAAAGTGCCATCAGGAAAAGCCTGTATGAACTGTCCTCGCTACCCACAGCCACAACCGAATCAAATCATTCCTAAGAAAGCTGTCGTGATCTGTTTTGCCAAACAGCAGCACACTTTAAAACTGATAGCAGTTCTTGATATTTTTTTGCCCCTGTGTAACAGCTGAAGATGTTTGTTCCAGTTGAACTTACCGCACCCATAAAAAAAGTATGACCCTGCAGCTGCTCTAAGTCACCGAGTTCTTTTGCCTCTGACAGTTCTGTGCTGATTTACATCGCTAGGACTCTCCAAAATCATTTGAATCACAGAATTGCATAGCTGTAAAGAGAGGATTGAGTAGGCACTGATGATTATGCTTATGGTTATTGTTTTGTCACATGAAACTGCAAAACCATTTAATGAATGAGTCATGGTGAATTATGTTTGAATTATAGATTGTGACTCATTGATTTTCACATTGTTTTATCCTTCCAGCATTCTTCTATAAGAATCTAAGAAACAAGAAAGAGCCTGCTCTGTCAGGCTGAGAAAAAGAGAAAAGGGCTATTCATCTACACTCAACCCATCAGAAGGGTCAAGAATGAGGAGCAGACCATCCTAACTGAGGGAAAAAAATAGTAACCATTTTCTTGCATCTTCAGGATGCCACAGCCTGGGGGAGCTACATGCTGGAAAATCTAAACATGGCCTTTCTGAGTAGGTGACCAAACAATCCTATTTACGGCATCACAGCATTGGAAGTTGTGATTTTCTTGGTTGGTCTTGCTTTCATCATTAGCACAAACCAAGATAAATCAATCATCTCTCTGAAGGAAGAAGCAGAGTCTTATATGAATAACATAAGCTTTTCCTAGTTGCAGTTCTCCATTCTTAACCCTTTATAAATTCCTGGTCTGACTTGCTTTTTTTTTTTTCCCCCCCCAAGTACACATCCTTCAGCATTACTCTTTACTTTAAACAGCACAAGTCATGCATGTTCTAGCCAGTGTCCCACTAGCCCCACATTAGCTCATAGCACTAATGGCACTAAGAACATGCAGAAACTGGACCCACCGTAGACGACCCACATTAGAGCTAACACAGGTTTGGGCAGTGACTTCTCCTGTTGCTTCCTGCCTTCTGGTGGTAAGAGTAACTCATATGGTAGAAGGTGTTTCTCTTCCTTGACTGTGGAGGGGCTTCATCCCCTTTGCTGTAGTTAGGGTGAGGAACATGCCACCTCTTAATACTAATGAGCAAATTAATCTCGGTTTTAATTACAAGATCTTCTTCTCCAGTGAATAATCACAATCTACAGCTGGCCTAGGCATCTCAGAGCAATAACAAACTGATGAGCCTATCACACAGTCTCTTTTATGGCGTAGGGTTCTGTGTTAACTAAAAATAAGAGTATGTGAAACACTGCTAACTGAAAATCAGTTTTATGGGGGAAAAATATGTATTTATACATAGCAAACCATCTATATATCTATTTATATAGAGATAATATATGTAACTATATAGAGATAAATATAAACAGAAAATATATAGGTATATGATATTCAAATATAGAGCTATCTATGTATAAAGTAGATATCATTAGATATGTAGTAGATAGGTATTGGATAGATATACAGATGGATATATTGTATACTTGTTTTTTCTATCTAGCTATATACAGAGATATACCTATATAAATATAGATACATGGATACTTCTATACATTTATCAATATAAAATATTTAAATATCTATATCTAAATACATCTAGAGAATATGTATCTAGATATAGAAAATACATAGGTGTAATATAAATTTAGAAAAAAAATACATCTGGGATACATTATATTTATTTCAAAAAAAAGGTTCAGTGCAAAGTGGGACATACCAAAACACCTTCATAGTGAAAAGTCAATGAAGAAAAATGCATCATACTTTGGATTTGATTAGAATGTTTAAATTCAATGGGATGCTTGTTCCTAATATTCAATAAAATATGAAAGCTTTTAGTTTAAAAATACAACGTTTCCAAATACTAGACAGTATTTTGTATTTCTTTTCTAACATTTGGCTTTGCTGAGCATTCTGAAATCAATAGAATCATCTTGGTTTTGTGCTAGTGTTTTTGATGGATATTCATTTGGTGATCATTATTACACATGGCTGAAAAAAACCCCGGCTAAGATATCTGGTAAACCAGAGGAATCTTTCAGCGACAGAGTTCAGATACAGGCAAATCCAACCACCACTAAATGGCTTAAGGGATACTCCAGTTCAGTACTAGGAAACTGGTAGAACTTCTCAGCCTTCTAAGTAATCTGTTAGTTCAGCCTGGAATCTTAGCATACTGCTCGCTATGTGTGACTCACTATGAACTTACAGAGCTACTAAAAGGCTAGTAGACCATAATGGTAGGAGGTACTTACTGATGAACTTAATGAGCTGCAGGAGGAGACAGCCCTGTCAAAAAAACCCCAAACCCAACAAACAAACAGCAAGAGAACTTCACAGAGTTTGCATAAGCACCCAGCACTCAGGACACCAGGTGGCTTTCCAAGGATGACCAACAAACAAGCTGTTTTACGGGAAGCTTCAGTCTCTGTTTCCAGTTCTGTTTGCCCACGTCAAAACTCATCCCATGGCCTGGGAGCTGGAAGGGAGGACCAGACTCCAGCAACCAGGATGAAAAAAGAGCATGCTTCAGGCCAGCCTCCTGGAAGGACCAGAGATTCGGTTTACAGAGAGTACCGTGCCCATACAGGGCCAAAATCCAAGTTTTGCAGGATGACAACCTTTGCAGGCAGAGCTTCTCTGTCAAGATTTTTCAACATTAAATCAGTAATCAAGTAGTAACAAACTCATCTCTATCCCTTTTGATCCTGGAGGGTTCCCCACTGTTGCCTCTGAAGCCTGGCAGGCTGCTCTCTAGAGTCTCCGACCTCTGTACTGCAATTACTTGCCAACCTGCCTTACTACATGCGTAAGCTCAGCTGCTCACCAGACAGGAACAGTCTCTCCTATGCGCTTTTTGGGAAGACTCCAATTTACCTTATGACTCAACATCCATAAACATCACTTAATAAATAAATAAATAAATAAAGTACCTTTCATCTCAAAGAACAGAAAGGGGAAAAAAAGAAAGTTGGGCTTTACAACATTAACTGCATGACTACGCCTATACTATCCATGGAAAAGACTGCAAGTAGTGGGTAGAGGGATGAAGGTGTTCCTATGTTCATATGTTAGGCACATATGCAATGCTTTTATCAATATCTAAACTCATATGGAACTAAGTTCTAAAATAGCTTTCATTCAAACTACAGTCAAATTACCAACTTCTTGAGCCTCTCAAGACTTGAGATGTTTCTGATAGGGTTATTGCTATCAAGGCAGTCATGGGCATAAGGTAGCATCTTGCTACGTCTTACCCACCACCTACAATTATGCCTTGCCGGCTGATAGCCTGTTGGAGATGCTCTGCCAGGATTATCTACTCATTTCAACATACATTTAAAAAAAAAAAAAAAAAAAGCCACAACAAAACAACAGCTCAAAGCAAAAGAAAAAGCAAATCACAAATAAAATGCATCCCAAAAGCCTTAGAACCACATGAAACTGACATTTTGTAAGTGAAGAAATAGTTATGCAATACTTGCATGGACTGGGGAAGCTTCTGAAAAACCTCTGTTGCAGGATAGAACCTTAGCCTGAGCATAAATAGAACACATTTTTTCCAAAGAAGACTACAATATAAGTTGTATGGACATACAAGCATCCTGGATCAATCCCCATTCTCTCAGAAAGAAAGCTGGCATCTTCAGCAGCTAAGGTTCAGAAAGATGTACGACTTGCTTCTCAAAGGCTTTAATGTATTCTGCTCTAAGAATTTGTCATTGTCATGATAGGTGTTCCACATAAATCAAAAAATACATAAATAAAAATATGAAGTATTTCACATTACTCATCTGCAAGAGACTTAATTTGCCCTCGACATGCCAAACTTGTTCTGTATTTAAAATACTGAGTTACTCAGAAGTATCACAGTCAAATTACCTCTGCTGTATAATGCACTCAAAAGAAGTGACTGTCTATCATCTATAATCAGAACACAATATATAGTGGCATAGAAAACAAAAGAAATTCAGAAAAGAAATATTTTGAAAAATAAAGTTCTCCAGCTCAGATAATAAAAGATGTCTGGAAATGGAGCATCATGTGTTATTACAGATACATCCAGCAAGGAAAGTAATTATTAAGTAATTAAGAAACAAGACAGAAACATTTAACTGCTTGTAGTATAAGTATAGCTATATAGCATATGCAGTTCTGTAAAGACTGGGGTTAGCAAAATTAGACAACACCTTCTTCAGAAAAATGCAAAGATGTCTCAAGATGCATAATGTGCATGTGAGAAAGCAGATGGCGTTGGTAATGGCACTGAGAGTCAGGTATCCTAATTATGCCCATCTGTATAGTTTATACTTGAAGTTTCTGTGTAGAGTTAAGCCGCATCATTATGCCCAGGCTTCAAATTCTGTATATTAAGCCAGCTTTTCCAGGATCAAATTGTTCAACAGAAAACATTTTTCTACCAGAATGCACACATAAAGTTTGAATGGGACACAAATTATGGACTTTAAGCTGCCACTCAAATAAGTTTTTCAGAATTACCATGCAAGTACCACCTCAATGCTCAATCACTTAAAAAAACCCACAAACCAAACACTCTCACCGAATAAGAAAATACTTAAATTACAATAAATATTTTTCACAGCTTTTCAGGTGCAGTCATTCCAACCCTCCCTCTCACCTAATAAAACAAGATGTGGAAAAAAAAAAGCTTTACAGAATGGCTTCATGGATAAAGAATGCCTTCCATACAAAGAGAAAACAGGGGTCTTCATTTTTTTAAGAAGGTACCAAGAAGGGCAATGACAAAATCCCATATAATCATGAAGAACTGGAGGGCACCAAAATGATTAGCTAGGAGACCAAAATACCCAGAAAGATCTTACCTCCCACACGTGTTTTACAAAGCTAGTTAATATATCCTGGTTAGTACAACATACTCAACCCTAGTTCATTGTATTTGCTTGGAAATGCGTTTGACTTTGTGTTTCTATAACCTACATAGCTGTCTTAATTTCACTGAAAAGAACAACTCTTCTTTCTGCAAAACTGGATTACAACACAAATAGAAGTATTGTATGAAACTGTGTCAAAGAAAGCTCTGCTTCATCCTTTGGAGTTTGTTACCCAGAAGCGAGGTATAGATATGAAAGTTTGTGGAAGTGTTTTTTTGATACAATTTTTGCCAGCATAAGAAGAATTCAGTGAATCCATAGATCTTTACTTTTATACTCTGTTATCTTCAAAAGTGATTAGATGCATCTTTACCAAACAGCTAAACAGATATGAGAAAAATAAAATGTAAAGAATGCTGCCACGTTAAAGAAAGGCATATAGATTTATTTTTAAATAAATAAATAAAAAGATGTATTTTAAAATAAAAAAATACAGATTTATTTTTAAATAAATAAATAAAAAGATGTATTTTAAAATAAAAAATACAGATTTATTTTTAAATATTTAAAATGAAAAATAAATAAATGCATAGCAAAAAATAAAAGTCTTGAAAAAACATAAGGCATAAAATCACCCTATTCAAAATTAGAAGTGTAATATTCATGTTCATGCAACACCTCCACGGCAACAGTAACAGGGGTTATTGGGCAATTCTTGAAATATGCTTTCTCTGGCAAATTGTTAAACTGCCAAGAAAGATTATGCAACTATTTTAACACAATGATTTGACATTAGGAAGAACTAGATTTATGGATTAATAAAATGAACATTTCTTGCTTGTTCACTTCTGTTTGAATACCCTATTAAATACATCTGGAAAACACTCAGCCCATTTTATCAAACTAAACACACCTCAAATCCAATAGAAATCACAGGCAATAGACAAAACTAAATCATTTCTGAAGCATAACTTCTAGGAACAGTCTGTTTTGATCCTAGATGACAAATGAAAAGCAATCATTAGATCAATATAAAGCCTCTTTGTGTGAGGTAGTATGCGTGAAGCATTTTCACTGACAAGTATGGGAAATAAACAGTTCTTTAAAACAAGATAAAGAATGAGGTTTCCAAAATTCAGAGCAAAAAAATACTGTATTTTTTTCCCCAAATGGGTTAAAAGTTGAGAGTAATGCTTCTATTATACCAAACAGAGCAACTCCCATTTCAAACCAAGAACTTCAAACCTGATCAACTGGTCTGCAAGTCTGCCACCCATCATATTATGGATATTCTTCTAACCAAATAAAGATTCTCATAACTGGAGTACTATGTGACGAGCAGTCTGAATTGATTTGGTATGGGGATGTCGAGAGTGCTCAGAATGCTGCTCACAGCCTGAATATTACAAAAGTATAGGGAGAAATATGACATTTCATGTTTATAGACTTGAAGGAGGATATCTTAGTCCTTCTATAATTCATTTATTGTTTCCCTTGAGGATCATAACATTTTCCAATAGCCTCAAAGCACAATACATGAGTAAACCAGAAGTCTTATGAATATGATGAACTTTTTTCTCAGTGGCTTAGTTTTGTTCAAGTTAAAATTGAGTCAACTACTTTTCATCTAAATACTGTTTTCTGTATGTATGATAAAATCCTCGCAGTGGAATTAGTTCTCGTGATAAGTATTTTCATAAAGCATATGAAGTAAATGATTTGAGAGGTATTAAGAAACATGGAATGCTGGTGGCAGTGTAAAGAAAAAGTGTTTTCACCAAGTATTCTTCTCAGGTCTTTTCTGCAGCCTCTTGCAGTATAGGGGCTAAAAGAGGACTAAACTCACTGGTAAAGGAATTAAGAGACAAAAACTGACTTTCAGAGGTCTTAAACTCAAGCCCATATTTGCTAACATCTATTCATAAATGCAAAAAAGCTTCCGTGGAATTTCACAACATTCAGCACATGCAAACATGCATTACTTATTTACCCTGACAAGTGACAGAATATGGCCTCAGATCAAGTTTGTAGGACACCTCCAGTAAACTGCAGTGGTCTTCTCTGAACCCACTGCAAAATCAAGTGTGACAGGAAACAGCTGAGAAGGAAGCTTAAAAAGCCATTACCTTATCTGATTTGACTCTGTAAAAGTGGGGCAAAGTTCAATTCAGATAATTCTGCTATTTTTGTTGTTACAAATGCTTTCTGCAACTACAGCAATCAATACACGAATGAGAAATGCCAACACAGTGAATAGGAAGAAAAAATGTTGGGTGGAAAAAAAGTGCTTCAAACAGTTACACACGTAAAATCTGGGTTTTCCAAATTTAAAATATGATTTAGATGGACTGTGCAACTACGTACAGTGTTACAAGCCAACGTCATGTATATCAAAACATACATAAGTTAATGTTCCCAAGTGTGAAGTTAAGACCTCACTTTCAATGCAGGCTCCAGTTGCAAACGACATTTAAATTCTAGAAGCCCAATTTCAACAGATTAATTTCTTCCATAAAGTCTCTGTGTATTGAGATCTGTCAGACAGTTGTGGGGAAGAAGCTGTGGAAGGTGTTTTGGAAAAGAAGCAGTTGCCTATACTGAATTAAATATTTTCACTGGCAACTGCTAGAAAATATGTTTTGAATCAGGGACTTAAAGTTTGCTAGACTAAAATATTAGGTCACATTTTTGAATGTATATGAAGCAGGAAATGTCAAGATGATAAAAAACATCAAGGTGAACCTTAGGTTAAAGAAGAGCTGAACAATTTAAAAATTCAAACTCCTAATTTAGGTTACAAAAATTGTTAGTGAGTCTCTAGAAAGCAAAGGTTAATACTTTTAGTCAAGGGTAGAGTATGAGTAGTGCATAGGTATGGCCTCAGGGAACACAATAGTATTGATTAGTCAACCAGGCCACATAAGCCTTAGATTAGGCAGAGTCTGAGCCTATTATTTTTTACAGCAGTGCTAAATCATTAATTCTTTCCTATAATCTCACTTTTAGTGCTTGACTGTATTGAAACATGTAACTAGAGACTATGTCAAAAGCAAAATTCACCAAATGACCAGAGGTTGATTAATTCTGGAGCTGCTTTGATTAATCCAAAGCCCCAGGTGTCTTAGAATACTTTGCATTTAGATAGCTATGTTATATAACTTATAAAGCTAGTAACCAACACACGTTGAAAGGCATTAGTACTCAAGTACTGTAGACAAGTCAGAATCTCTAAAATTTACCTTAGGAAGATACTGTGGGATAAAACCTCTTTTTACTGCTA
This sequence comes from Chionis minor, assembly GCA_013398295.1. NCBI lineage: Eukaryota > Metazoa > Chordata > Aves > Charadriiformes > Chionidae > Chionis > Chionis minor. The sequence goes on from VZSF01004945.1 coordinate 17,166, forward strand.
TAAGCTAATATTGATCCATTATTCGAGAGCTGCATAATCATGCTACTTATGCTACATAATTTCATTTATGTGGCTTTAATACCACATCCAAGTTCCCATTTAATGCGTCACATAATGGAATTTGTGGAGAAAGTCTGGTCTAGCTGAAAACATGGATATTGTGCATTGTGACAAAGGAAGTCTCTCTGGCATGTCGGACATGAAGGATCTCAAACATTAGTCAAATAATCTATTATAAAAAAAATCTCATCTAGTGGAAAAAGTATGTTTTCAACCTATAAATAACTGACAGCCATAACTGTAAATTATTCCTTTTAAAAGCATTTCTTGTCAGGCTGTAAATTATACACTTCATTTTGCATGGAATAAATGGAATAAATTCTGTTTTGGAGGGTTTATTTTAAACTATTATGTTCAAGATTGGTGAACAGAAATTTTCTAGGTGTCAAATTAAGTTGACTTCATAGCTTTCCTCTGTCCTTTCGGGCAAGTATTCACCAGCACACTGGTTGAATCTGTAAAGCTGACCCAATTGCTTTAACTTCTAAGAATCCTATCACATAGTAATGGACTTTCTCTTTTTCAGAAATAAGTTCCCCCAACTCACAACCTCTTTCCTTGCAGATGGCACAGCAGAGAGCCTGCACTTCACTGCAGAGATTCCCTGCAAGCATCAGGGGACTTCCTCAACCACAACCCCATGGAAGGGGGTTCATCTCACTTCTGAAACACTCATCTCCCTTCTGAAAATCTTTCAACCCAAAATCCAGATAGATCACAGTTTGCTGACTGCTTCTTGTCTACAGCTGATCTCAGGGATCCACTAGAGAGACATACTCAATTAACTGGAGATATACCCATCCAGGAACTGCTGTACTGAATTATCAATACATAAAAGCCTGGTAATTTTTAATAAAACTGGAATGGATGAAGATTAGGTATTCTGGGGTCTTCCTCTAGAGCCACCAATCTGTGCTGCAGTGCTTTGCCATTTTTAAGATAATTCTGTAATTTTCACATAAAAGAAAAAAAGCCAAACATACCATGGTGACATGTCAACTGCAGTGAATACGGCCAGACCGACATGGATTTTCAAAGCTTGCACATTTCTTTCCATCCATCACTGCCACCCTCCAGAGCACACTCAATGATAGTTTCAGTATCAGCTCCAGCAAACCCTTCCTTTGCATTTCAGCCACATTTTCTTCCCAATCACATCCAGCACGTCTCCTGTCCCAGGTTTTTAGGGTCACAGCCCAGGCTGACCTGCTGCTTGCAGGGGCAGCAAGTGTCAAAAGCTCAGACCTTGTCAGCAAGTTTGAGATGTCATATACAGGAGCATATCCAGCATTTCATAGAAAAGCAATTATAGCTGGTAAAAGTCACTGCTGAAGGAAACACAGCTTCTGTTGTCCTTCCTGCTCCCCATCTTTGTGTTCTGTATCAGACATGACAAGTAGCAGAAACCATCTTGCTATACAGTGTATAGGTCCTGAAACACTACATTTTCCAGCAGTATTTCTCACCGCTGTAAAAGACGTATGGAGTGGGCTACTAATCTACGTGATGTACAGCAATGTTTAAAAAGCCCAGAATCCACTTTTTTTGAGAAGAGAAACCCCTCTCTCTGACTGCAAAGGATAGTCAAATTGGTTCCATGCAAATACCTATGGGACACAGGTGTCGTTTTTGAACAGAAACTGGGGAACATTACGTCTTCAAATCAATTAAATGTGAGATGCCTTTCCCTTATCAGACACTTCCTATTATGGTAGATGCTTGAAGTAATCCAGAGAGAATTTGCAAGACATTTTTTCTCCAGGTTGCCTGTATGTTCTCATCCTCCTATTCCTCAAGCCTGCTTGTTGAGTGCTTCTTCATCTTTACCAACTTTACAGGACAGGACTATTAATGTGTTAGAAGTACCAACAAAGAGGGTCCCAGTGGGATTCAGTACTCCTAGTCATTTTAGAACACAAGTTACCCATCCCTAAAGCTCTTTTATTCAAAAATCAAAAAGCAGAATAAAGATGTAACAGTGTTATAATGTCTGCTGGTTCTATTTATTACAATAAATCACCAAACGATCTATTAAACAAAGCTAAACTTATTTTTGCTACAGCAGTCATGCTCTTAAGCTTACCCTTTGATTGTTCTTTCAGAATTTATTGGTCTTTCTCACAGGCTGAGAAGCTTGATTATGTCTCCCTATCTACTTCATTCTGGGATTTTTACAGGGATTCACCTGTTCTATTCTTCTCAGCTGATTCATGAACTGCATGACTTGACTTGATTTAACAGATTCTTTCCTGTTAAAACTTTGTCAGGAAAACACCTTCCCTATTAATTGTAGAATACATCTTATTTTGTGTGGTAGTTGTAGTACTAACCACAACTGATTTACATGAGAAAATTGTCTTCTGGATAACTTAAAAGATAGGCAAACTAAAAAAAAACTCATGTAAGAACATATATGCAAGCCAACCCAATGCATTTGGGTTATGTCAGACTTGCTACCCAGCCAGATTAATTTGTTCATGAGCAATACCCACAATTAAAAGTCCTTAGACTTTACTGCATCAAAGTAAACACAAACACACTAACACAAAAACCTGCTAGAGTAATTGGAAATTATGCAGGTGACACACAAACAGGAGCTAGGTTGTGAGAGAACATGATGCTGCTTCAGTTTGGACAGCATCAGTATTTCATCTTAATTTTACCAGTATTTATACTACTACGGGTAGAAGACTAGAGGAAATTTCAGGATTACATGTTCTAGAAAACAAATAACAGCATCTTCTGATAGAGACCCTCAAAGTTCTCATTATGTGTCAAGCCTGAGCAACACACATTAAAGGATACTTATGTAAATTCAGTTAAAAGGAGGTAATGAGTCCTGTCAATAAATATTATACTTCCACCCTAGAGCTGATTATCCTGGAGTACACAGAACAGTCAAAGAGGTAGGGACTGAGTTATAACGAGCTCAAAGGTTGCAGCAGACACCTGAAGTTTGAGGCATTGCCTTACGTGAGCAGATGTTTCCTTATACTGATCTATGCTGATCTAACTTGAAATTAAAATGGACTTTACTGTACAGTAGAGGTTTAGTCTGAGTGTTTTCTTAGGTTCTGTCTGTCTCAAAGAGCATTTGCTTTTTATAAATGCACTAAGAACCAACTTACTTATGTTTACATACAACCATATTCAATGTCAACAAGCACACAAACTCTGCCAAGGCAGAAGCAACTCATAATATTATAAGTCACAATTCTACTCACAAGTGGTCTCTAAAACTTCGGTATTCACTAGCAGGAGTCAAAAGCTCCAAGAGATGTACAGAACCTGCTACTGAGGGGAAACTACTATTGAATTGGGTCTGGAGAGTGCACATATGCTCTCTAGGAGAGCAGCAAGGACATAATTTGACCATCAGAAATTACAAAAAAAATTTCAAGTAATGCCTAATTATTCAAAACACTAAACTATTAGCACTGACAACATCTTCAGACCAATTTTGCAAAAATTTTATTTCCTGATAGTTTCAGTCCTCTGAACCAGCTAGGAGCAGCTTGATTTCCCCCAGCCCATCCCAAATCTCCATGTAACAATTCTTATCATACCTAACAAAACAAAGGCTTTATCGCCGAAAAAACCAAACCTCTTTGTGTCTTAGATAGACTCAGGCAGCTTCCACTCCTCTAAAGCTTTTCTCCAGCCCCAAGTTACAGTTCACCCTCACACAAGCATTCATTCGTCTTGAGAGGAAGGAAAAGCAGCTGCAGAAGCTGGTTCATTTCTGTCTTTGGCTTTTCCTATGCGTTTATGCATTGTGTAGCATAGGCACTAAGAGGGTCAATACTTTTCGGAAGCATCAGATTCACTCTTGGTGCATACTACAAAGACCCTCTGTGAGTCTACAGCTGACAAGGACCTCCAGGTGAGCACAAATACAAGCACTCATGAACAAGTGAATAAAAACTTCAAATTCTGCCCAAATGTCTAAGCAGAGGAAAATGTACCCAGGGAGTCCGTGTGTCACGCTGACTAGATTCAGCATACTTTTTTTTTATGCAGCTATTTTTTTTTTTAGGATAGAGATGAAAAGAAGGAAGTCACAGTATGAGTACGTCACAGTCTTTTTTTTTTAATAACTAAAATTACCACAATGTTATTTTGCCTTTCAAAAACTGCTTAGCACAGAAAATATATTTTGCATCTGCTCATATGCAATAACATGTAGCAGCTTTGCAGACATTCTCCATTCAATATTTAACATACTGTACAAAATAATCTGCGAGAGCCAGCATTTATTTTAAATAATATTTCAAGTATGCTACTAAACTGACATAATTAATGGCTGAGTGGAATACATTACAGGTAAAGTAACAATGATTTAAATTTAACTAAAACATGGAAAGTTTGAACTGTAAACTTATTTATTGTACTTCAACATACTGGTTAGTGATGTATTCTTCAAAAACTGTACTTCTCCTTATATATATATATATAAAAAGCATAAATGACCAATATTAGGTAAATCTAGCAGACTACATTGGGTCAAATGTAATTAATCCTAGTTTACATTGTTTGAAATTAACTACACCGATTTAATTGATCGCAAATGTTAATAATAAATTTGAGATTCACTTTCAGATTAGTATGGTTTTGAACTTAAACGCCTGTTGCAGCAGAAGGCAACAAGGTAGCAGGGTTGGGTCTATTGTAGTTTTCATATGTTTGGGCAGATCTTAATGAAGTGGCCTCATTTGTAGCCAGATAGCTCATTACTTCGAGGTCACATTTTCATCTCTTACTGCACTAACACATTTAATTCCTCAGGATACTTTGCTCTTGGAAAAAAAGCACAAAATGAACAGAATATAAAGATCTTCAGTCCGTAATTTTGCTCTGATTTTCATCTGTACTTTCTTCTAACTGGAAATGTAAGCTTTAGGCAACTGCTCCATCCTTTTGAAGTTTTCTCTTGTTTAAGCACTGTTTGCCCTGAATGACAGCCTTCTTGGATCTTATGAGACACAGTTTTGTAGGCTATGTGCAGATTTCATCTTCTGATTTTATGACAAGACTACTCCGTGAAAGGAGGCTGTAATAAAAGCTGATCATTACTTTTGTAATTGCAGCTGCAGAAATTACAGGACTATAGAACTTTTAGAAAAATGTGGCACCTTGTATTTCACATTTCAGATTTGCAGCGGAACACCAATTCAAATCCTAATTTAAATCTAAATAATTCCACTGGGGGCCTTCAAATACAGGGAGGTTTGGCTCTATATTGTTAGTAGAAATAGTCCATTTTGACTAGTTCTTGGTTGAAATTTGTGCTAAAGATAATATGTCAAAAAACCCCTAATAAAACAAATTATAAAACTTTAGAATTCAGCAAGTCTCACTTGTAACTCTTCATTTCATCCCCACAAAACCTATAAAATATACATATTTAAGTAAAATCAAAATAAGATCTTAGAGTTGGATGTATATTCAAATTAATTTATGCCTTGACGCTTTGTGCTCTCTTCATTAAGTTTTGTAGTCTGCAAAGAGTAATGACTATATTTTTCTTGAATACTGATTTCTATGCTGATTATATATATTGATCTCACTGAGGTCATTCATCTTCCTTCAAGTGTTGAGTATTTTTGCTCTTCGTGTACAGTTTTTACTTCATACTTTCCCTGCAGCTGACTTCTCCATACATTCAGAGAGTGAACTGCATACGCAGCTGTACCCCACACCTCATTATATTATTAGTATCTTTTTATTACAACTACTATTAGCTGCCATGAGTTTCACCAAACCAATTCACCAGAGCACACTAAAAATAACATCCTCAGCAGCCAGCAATCTGAAATTGAGTTGCATCTATTTCTCTGAATTTCTTCATGAACAGCCTTCAGAACAGTCACTTTCATTTAACTTTGGCCTCAATTTTACAGCTAAATCCCCTTTGCTTAGGAACATGCTATCAGCTTACACAGTACACTCCAAGAGGGTTCCCTTATTGTATGTTAACTTACATAATACATGGTTGCTATGAGTAAAATAAATGCAATATCAACCTCTTACGCGAGCCAAAATTTAAGAAATAACTCTTCTCTATTTTTAGCTGCAGTTCTATAACTCTAATTCGTTTTCATTCCATGAGACAAAGGAATGTCTACATGGTGCTGTGGATATCCCTTCCAACAAAAATCCCATCAAACTAGTTCTCTTCAAAAGCAATTGAGCACTTTCTCCATTTACCAGTTCTCTGCTTCATTATGAAATTCTCTATGGGTATGCATAAAATGACATATAAAACTTCATGATTCTAGCTTATTGTACATCACATGAGCTCCTACAACTATTTTAAAGCTAGTTACAAAGATGTCAGAGCCAATGTCTTAGTTCACCTGGCATTATCAAAAAAAAGGGAACAGTGGTCCCAGACTGTTGCTTGGAAGGTTCAGACTGGACATCAGAAAAATAAGTTCTTCACTACGATGGTAAACTAGCAGTTAGAAAAACCTACTCAAAGATTTCTGTAATTTCTATCCCTTGGAGATTTTCAGATCTCACCTGCACAAAAATTTGAGGAACCAGATCCAACTTTGAAGCTAGCCTTGCTTGGAGAAGTAAGGTCCAATAGCCCCACATGTCCCTTTCAGACAACTTCTCTATTATTTTATGGACCCATACATGAACAAAAATGCTGCATCTTCACTTTTCAACAGCAAGAGTCAAACGATCACACTGGTCTGGTTAATACCTTTCAAACAAATCTTTACTAGTTTAAATTGCAAATGCCTCTGAGTACACGGACTAGAAGACTGAAAAAGCTGCAAAGAATATCTTTCCCACTACTGTTATCATGCAAAAGGCATCTAGATTTGCAATTCAAATATGAAGGGTATGAAGAGCAGGTAGCGTTGTAGCCAGGAGGGCAAACAATCTTTAGGGAGTTGTACAGGGGGTTGTTTTTTATAGACACTATCTGTTTTGGTTACACAGAATGAATTAAACTTTACCTCTTCCTGAAATCCAAATCAACAGAAGTTGCATTGGCTAGATAAGTTGGGGAATAGGAGAAATCTCTCTGCTGATTATACAGTGGACCATGAATAGCATTTATCTGCATACTAGAAAAAGAATGATTTCTCTTGCATTCCATAAGACGTGAATGGACTTCCCTGAAATTGCTTTAAAGCCTCTTGTCATAGTGTGAGAGGAAGAGATATGCAGAAGCACTGCCAACTTTTAGTACTCTGATGCTGTTGCTCATTGAAAACAGCATCAAAAAGAGGCTGCAGTCAAAAATGTGTTTTGCCAGAAGCTATGGAATAGTCAGTTACTTTAAACTGGTGAATCCAGAAACAAATTTAGCATGATTATGACTTCCTCCTCATGACTGCAGTGTTGTCGATCCTACTTTAGTAACATACTTCGTGATACTTCTCCCTGAGTATCCTTCAAACAAAACTCACTTGCTAAAAAAAGAGAAAAAGAAATTTTTCTTGGGAATTTTTCCATGGCATATAAACCACCTGAGTAGCTTCTAAACTCCTGTACTACAGCAAGAATTGTCTAAATCCACATGTTCACTTTGGCAACAAAGGAAACTTTTACCTTTTTTTTTCCCCTTCCTGTTATCCAAATCTGAGTGCTGCATACAGCACATGAATAAAACATTCCCTCCCTCATTTCTTATGTGTTGCTTAGAAGTTATCTAATACAAGAATCCAATAAGTTGATTTTATTTATACTGTATTTCCATAACAGCTGATTTAAAGAACTACTGTTACTGTGGAGCAGTTCCTTATCTACTGTCCCTCTCTTTAAAAGCATTTTCTATTAAAAAAAACTATGCTGAGAACATTATTAAGAATTTTAATTTCGCTTTCCATGGATTTATGAGTTTACAGTTTAGAAAGAGTCTGTATTTTATACTGGTCAGCAGCTTGATGCAGTCATAAATACAATTTCAAAGCACTACAGCATCTTGCCAAAAGCAAAAACAATGACAAGGCTATGCTACCCAGTTCCACAGCAGCTGTGGGACTCCACCTCAAGTTCTCTATTAACTAAGCATAGGATTATGTCATAACTAGTTATCATGATTTTAACTTGTGTTTTTTTATTCCCATGCTAACAGGTTTGCATTATAATTTATCTTCTTAGTAGAGATGAACCACCACAATTCCACATGAGAGCAATAGCTGACAAACTGTACTGGGGTTCTTCCAACTATTTCACTTATATCACATTGCAACAAGGTCTGTAAATCTGTTTGAAAAAGCCTTCAAAAACAGCTGGATTTGGAAGGAAGCTAGAATGTGGATTCTGAGTAACCACCATGCAAAACAGACTTGTTTACCGCTCATTACCACCTCGATACAAAAATCCAGAAGGGTAACACTGGGAACAAGCAGAGAGAGAAGCAAATTCTGCTTAGTTCACTCATTATGTTGGGAAAGTACATGAGTGCCCGTTTATCTCATTACCAAACGTCTGGAGATTTAAATTAAGCATCTCCTTAACAATAACGGAGGAAAAAACCAATCTCCAACCATATCAGTTTCATCTAACTCTCAATGCTTATCAAGACAGGGCAATGTGAGAAGAGAGCTAACAAACAAAACTCCAATTAACATTATGTTTTAGTTATTGTCTTTAAAAACCTATTTCATAAAGGAAAGAGCATTCAGATTTCTGTGAGAGTGCCATAACTATAGTTCTCTCACCTAAAATTTGGACCATAGTAAATTATCCACTTCCTAGTCCAAAACAACAGTACACCTTTGAGAAGCGAAAAATAACAGTCCTGCCTAATATGCAGGCATGTTTCTAACAGCACCTATATTTCAGTGGAATAAAATCAAACAATCAATGTATTTCTGTACTGCCAACTATCTTTCACACCGAGTGAAAAAAAGAACAAAGCTTGAAAGCTTCACTGCACATTCTTCTGTTCCCAAAACAAAGCTCACAGAGTCTGAGTGTTCCCACAATATACGTAGGATCTGAGCACCTAAGCAACAGAAAACACTGGAAATTGATGAGGCTGGCGGGTGCTTTGCTGCTTGTGCTCAGGGGCGATGGTACTGCACACCTGTGTAGCCTTGGATAATACAGCAACTGTGAGAAACAGCTGTGCAAAGTGTGAGACTGCCCACCCTGCGTGCCTCTCTGCTCGGGAGCTGCATTTGAGAGGAAGCGTGTGCCCTCAGCCCTCGCTTGGGCTGTCCTGTGGTGTGCTTGCTCCGGACAGACCCCGACCTCCACATTTGTGTTGGTGACCTGACCTTGGACCTCTCCCATCACTATGAACTTGCCCAGCAATCTGAACCCAGCTGCTACCGGACCTGACCTGCCCACTGCATTTGGGTACTGGAGGACTGGGCGCTCCTTGGTGAGGCACCGCCAGCTGCGGTGCTGGGTTTGGTCCCCTGTCCCTTCCGCAGCAAGCAGCCCTTGGTGCTCCCTGGCAGTAGCCTTGGGAACGATGGGGACTCCACTTGTCCTCTCAAGAAAAGGACAAAGGGAAAGCTGATGCACAGAGCTGACTGTGCATGGGAGACATTGCCATTTTACTTCAGATCAGGAGTGATGTTGAAGCGATCTGCCAGTCATCCGTGTTGCTGTCTGCATTACGGAGCAGCCTCTGAGGGGAGAAACCGAATTCCTCTCCGGAGACGAGGTCTAAGTGCTAAGAAATGCGCAGTCTACGGGACCAGTCCAGAGTGTACTCACTACAACCCTCATTATACGATGCGCCTTTTAATATGGCAGGGGATACACGCCAAGAAAGCATGAATAATATAAAACATTTTACATAAACATGAAATTGTTTAATATCCCATCAATAGATACGTAAGCTGCATCTATAAAGTTAGTTTGGTAGAAGCAAAAAGTTGCAAACACATTCCTGACATTTTTATTTATAGGTAAAACTACACAAATAACAGTTGTTGCACAATTATACATGCTAAGATTCCAGAAGGAAACTTTGGAAGAAATTTCACTGCAGAAGTCTTCCCAGGTTTTCTGCCATGTTAGAAAATTTAATATTCACCCTCAAGTAAATGACCACAAGTTGTCAGGAGATTAGCAGTACTCTGTGGCATATGTAAATTGAGCTGAATGGCCCCACTGACACTATAGTCACTCACAAACCATCATTTTAAGTGGCACTAATTTGTAACCTTATTGGCAGCCTCAGAAGACTGGAGACATTACATGCGGCGTAACATTTACTAAAAGGCAAAAGCCTTAACCCAGCTTTGGCATATAGAATATGAATAAACAACTTAATTCAGCCACAAGGAATTAATTCCATTATTGTCTAGAGGTGATCATCCTAGATTTTCTGAATGACACCTTGGCTGTGGGACCTGGATGAGGAGTATTTCAGCATCTGCTTTTACTTTTCTAGAGACACAAAGAGAATTCTAGATCTGCCAAACCATGCTTCCCATTTGTATTTATCCTTTTAGTGATGCATAGTTATCATGCACACCCAATATTTAAAGGACTTTTCCTTTTGAAGCCTTTCCATTCTGGGATATTAAACAATTTCATGTTTATGTAAAATGATTCACAGGAATCTCAAGGAAGTAATTCCAAAAAATAATAATCTGGTTCATTTAGTTATTAATGAGAAACACACGCATCAAGCAAACAGACACAAAAGCAGTAAATCAGCCCAAAAGTTCACACTGTTTGGTGTTTTTTTAAGCATTGGGAAGTTATATTTAAGACATTAATAAATTTTCAGGACTTGGTACAATTTTCTGAATTCAGAGAAAAATGAAGATTCTTTTAAAGTCATTTAATAAGAGCCTCATTCAGCTGCTATGAAATAAAATGCAAAGGTTTACTATTAAGAAATAGAATTGTGCTCTCAAGAATTAGTATAGAAGCATAATGCTATATACTTTGGAAAGCGTCTAGCAGCTGCTTCCAATATCCTTGGTTTTGCAAGGATTTTTTATGATATTGCGAACAGCTGCTCTTCTAGTACACAGTATGCCTGTCATCTGTCTGTCAAATGATTTTGTTTCAGCATAAACAAGGAACAGTTTGGTCTCAAAAACAGGACATAGTCAGCAGTTGACAGGAGAGAATTCACGGAACCTATTCCCTGTAAAGAAGGAGGATTCATTATTTCTAGCTCATCTGCTTGTAAATTTCTTTCTGGCAGTAACGACGTTTTGTGTTTGCAGTTAGAATGACCTATTCTCCACTGCAGTTTGCAGTTGCAGATAATTGAGGCTATGTTTTACATACAAGGTGGGGCTTTTGGCTGAGGTGTGAGGGAATCAGCCCTCTTTAATTGTGACAGGCACTTACTTGCCAAGGTCTCACCAAAGGGCAGCGCTGACTAAGGAAAGGGCTTATTTGCTGTAAGCGCTGTGTACTGTTTGAGTGCCCTGAGCTTCACCGCTGCATTGATATCCAAACTACAGTGTCTCCACCATTTTCCTCGCCAGTGCTCTTTTACAGGGCTGAGTTCTAACAGTCCTCCTCTTAACAGCATGGTAAGGCGGTCAGTCTAGTGAGTAAGCGTGTCACTGCCAGTGAGAGTTTCTAAGAACTAACGTGAGCCATAGCAATGACTGGGAAGCTAGGGTACGACAGAGTTACAGGCTTATGAGCTAGCTGCTACCGCTCAGAAATGAAATTTTAGAATGATAAAAGGCTTATGAAAAAGCAATTTTACTAAAAAGTTCATAAAGATGTCAGCTCAGTGTGCAGCAGTAATGAAAAAGCAAAAATGTTAGGAATAATTAGAGAAGGAATAGAAAATAGAACAGAGACAGTCATCATGGTACTATATAAATCTGCATAGCACCTGCAAACAGCACCTCTGATTTGGTTCTCCTGTCTCCAGAAGATATTGTAATAGCACTGGAAAAAAGAAGAGAGAGACGCCAAAAGGATGATCAAAGACAGGAAATATCTTTCATAAAAGGGATGACTAAACAAAATAGGTCTCCATGGCCTTAGACTGGGAAAGGGAATAGAAGATGTCATGAGAGGTCTATAAAATCATGACAGGCAAAAGCGGAGATGAATTCAGCTTGACTCAGTGGGGACACTGCATGGACAGTCATCTCATCTGGCTACCATCATCTCAGTGCTTGACTGGAGACTCTAAACAAGAATCCCAATGAGTGGTCATGTAAGTGTAGAAAACCAGCACACCAGAAAAGGAAAGAAAATACAATAGAAAAGATGGTTAGTACTGGGAGCCTATGCTGATTGCAGGCTGAATCTCAGTAAAACACGACATAAATGATTTACACATTCTGTCGTCAGTCCATCTGTCAGAGATGGGGAAGAGCAACTTTGGTTATAGGCTTGCCAAGCCGGTGACGGGGGCATTAAAGTTGCCACAGGAGGGGAACCTCAATCCATCCCACTCCTGCCAGTTTGATGCCGGAGACAGCAATAGACGCCCAGTGCCTGGAGAAGGATCAAGGGTCAGCAGAAGAGCACCTAGAGTGCAGCACAAAGGAATTCCAGCCACTCCAGCTGGTAAGTCAGCTTCATCAGCTGCCCACCTTAAATGCCTCTATGCAAACGCGCATAGCATGGGGAAAAAGAAGAGTTAGAGATGTGCACACCTGCAGGGCTATGATCTTATTTGCATCATGGAGACATGGTGGGGTGGTTGCTATGACTGGAGTGTTTGAATGGAAGGGCACAGGCTTTTCAGGAAGGACAGGCAGGAGAGATGAGGAGGGAGTGTTGCCCTCTACGTCAATGACCAGCTGGAGTGCATGGAGCTCCGCCTTGGAATGGATGAGGAACCAACCGAGAGCATATGGGTCAGGATCAAAAGGAGGACAGGGACAGGTGACATTACAGTGGGGTCTGCTACAAGCCACCTGACCAGGAAGACTGAGCAGATGAGGTTTTCTATTAACAGATAGGGGCATCCTCATGTCCATAAGCCAGGCTCCTCATGAGGGACTTCAACCACCCTAATATCTGTTGGAGAGATGACACAGCAGGGCATAAGCAATCCAGGAGGTTCCTGGAATGCATCGATAACTCCCTTCTCCAAGTGACAGAGGTGCTATGCTAGATCTTATTCTCACCAACAAGGAGGGGCTGGTGGGAACTGCGAAGCTCAAGAGCAGCCTTAGCTGCAGTGACCATGAAATGGTGGAGTTCGAGATCCATAGGGCAGCAACGAGGGTGACCAGCAAGGTCACTACCCTGGGGTTGTTCACCCTGGAGAAGAGAAGGGGAACTCTTTATCAGGGAGTGTAGTGATAGGACGAGGGATAATGGTTTAAACTTAAAGAGAGTAGATTTAGATTAGATACTAGGATGAAATTCCTTACTGTGAGGGTGGTGAGGCACTGGAACAGGTTGCCCAGGGAAGTTGTGGAGGCCCCATCCCTGGAAGTGTTTAAGGCCAGGCTGGATGGGGCTTTGAGCACCCTGGTCTAGCGGGAGGTGTCCTTGCCCATGGCAGGGGGGTTGGAACTAGATGATCTTTAAGGTCCCTTCCAACACAATCCATTCTGTTTTTCTATGATTCCATGATTCTGTCAATTTGTGCCTCATTAAAATAAAATAAAAAATCCCATCAGGTTTAACACCTTTCAGCTTTCTTGGTATGATGTACTTCAGGGAAAGGATACCTCCAACTATAATTTAATGCATTTCTTAACAAGTGTATGTTACTTGATACTGTTTACTTCCACTTTTTAGCATTCAAATAGACATCAGTTTCAAACAAAAAAATATTCTAATTCTTCAAAAATATTATCATCAAATGCAATGGGAAGACTTTGATTTAAAACTTACAATTAAATACAAGAAATTACTTGAAGTAATTCATAAGCATTTGCCAGTCTTATGACTCATGGTTTTGCATTGTTTCATTTAAGTTGTTTTGACAGTCACCTCTGTAGCTACAGTGAAACAGAGAGAAGGATCTAATAAGGGTAAAATAAATGTTTGTATGTCACTACCAGTGCAAGAACAGAGGGATGACAAACAATCACTTGCAGCTGTTTCCTCTGCTCAAATAATAATAATAAAAAAAAAAAATCAAGGAGAAAATAATTGTATTTTCATTTCACTTAACTTGTTTCATAAAGGCAGAATGATAGGGACAATTACACTGAAGGATAACAGAGAAATATCTAGCCTTATATTTCAATGCAGCATAGAAACAGGGAGATGTACTTGGGGAAAGAAGTGGCTTGAAAGGTAAAGGAACAGTGAAGATCCAAATACACTCCTCTGTCAAAATAAGAGGATTTATAATTTTAGAAAGCATAAGAACTTAAAACTTACAATGTTTTTACATGATGAAGAATCCAATTAAGTGACAAAATATAGTACTAAAAGTAAATTAATTAATCCCATATTTAAATGCATGAATGTCAGCTGCATCTCTATACTGTGATTTAGAAATACAGATTTAAAAATCAACATATAGACATTTAAATTAAAACCTCAGAACCCAGCATCCAAAAATAACTCATAAGTTGTGTTAAATATATCCATTTGGAAACTGACTTAGAAGTCATATTCGCTACTTTGAATTTTTTAGTATTTCACCAATTCACACTTATTTTTGGGTCCTCATAAGGACCATGTTCAACAACTTTATTCTGCTAGCACAGTGGGGTGCTAGAAATAAAGACAGAGCTTGCCTTTGCCGAAGATAATGTACTCCCACAGACTGGCCCACGACTACCGAGGAGACAACTGTAGAGCTATGGACTGCCACAAACCTCACCATTTCCTATTCCAACTGCAAAATGTCTTCCCGCAATCTGACTTGTATTAGACGGACTGAGATATAGATGTCAGATTAATATGTCTATTTGTGCACATCAATAGTACAAAAAATACAGAAGACACTTTCCAACTGCATGTACTTCCCTCTCAGGGGAAAAAAATGAAAGAATAAGCACGTAAGAGATGGTAATCAATTTGTTTAATGCATTTCTTGAAGGCACTTAGGCTTAAGTGATAAGAATAGCAAGAATGGATGTAGCCTGTATTAGCAGACTAGGATATCAAAGCAAATAGTTGGTAGAGATGTTACTGTCCCACTAACATGTTCTCATAAAGAATATTCAGTTCTGTGAAATTACCATTCTATGCTCATGCAGTAAAAAAGTCTGTCTGTTGTTCTGTTTTTCTTAAGTTTATTTGCACTTTTTGTGAGTTATTTCACTAATAGCATTTTCTTGACTCAATGAAGTTCTGGACAGCTGTTATATAAACAATTAAACATTTTCCTGAGTTCTAAGGTTCAATGCTTTAGACCTTAATTTGCTCATTATTGTAGTCTACCATAATAGGTTTATGATTTGGGCATGTTTTTATGAAGTTATTATTAAGTAGCCTTGCAGTTAATTTAGTCTGATAATCTAAGCTCTGTTATCTTAATGTAATAGAAGTACCAAACTGAAGTCTGTGATAGTTCTAAATTGTATCTCTTAATCTGAAATAGATTTGTAGCTTTCTGGACAAAAAAAAAGGCGGGGGGGGGGAGGGGAGGGGGGAGGAGAGCTGGTCCCAAACAGAACTTATCTAAACATACCTAAATAGCCCCAAACCTTAACCAAAAGCCACACTCAAAGTTCTCAGGCAATAATTTTCTCAAGCCTAAGGTGGAAATTAAAGGGATATTAAGAAGGAAGCATGGTATTTGAAGTATTGCGCAACAGAACTAATTTATCACTGTATCTCAAAGAATCATTTCAACTAAGCTAAATCCTGTATATTTAGTATTCACGAAGTTAGCAGCAGAAGCAAAGTGGAATTTTGTTTATCCACAGTAACAATCGATGCATTATTCCTGTGCTAAAATAATGAGTTATGTGAGACAGACTTGTTTATGCAATATTATACGCTATTACTGGGAATTTACTTGATGCTGAAAAAACTTTTTGAGCATCTAGCAATTGCATTTCAAGATTACTGAACATCTAAGTTTCAACAGCATAATGAAAAGATTATTCTGGCTGCTTTTGGAACTGTATGATCAGAATAAAGTTCACATCAAACATGGGCATTTCTGTTTATTTATAAATCCCTACAAATTTGCTTTCTGCATCCACATCCCACTGTGATAATGTAAATGGAATGCACACCTTGGTGAACATCTTAATCCTACTCATGACTCTGAATACCTCCCTATAATTTATGAGAAAGCCAGAAGACTGGTGGATGTTCAAGTAGCTTCAAGCAATTACAAGATCCACCAGTTTCAACGCTTCTAACTGCTTTGATGATCCCATACTCATTCAAGCACTGAACTCCCAGTGATTTCAGCAGAGGTTGAAGCGCATTTGAGGATCTGAGCCAGAGTACAAAATACCAGGGGTAAATTTGCAGCCAATCTTCATGAATCAAATGGCAGTAGACAAGTTGCCTTTAGTTATTTGCCCTTTTGGTCTTTTTAACAGACAGAAACATTTAATTTGTACCAATATATCTTGGCATGAAGAATTCCTACCCCCATATCTTCAAGTACAATCAATAACAGTAAACATAAAAATAGTGGGTTTTTTAATATTATCAAGTTCAAATAATTTGTTGGCCTTTGGTTTTAAATTACAGCTTCATGTTAATGCTCATAAATGGGACAATTCCCATCCCTAACCACTGGGAGGTAGCAGATGTACTATGCATTCATTACTTTGAGATCTCTAGAAGCGTACTTGGTACAACATCTAATATATAACCCTATTGATCCATGCTGCCTAAGGATGTTTCTGTTCTCTAGATTTACTTAGTTCTGGTGAAAATGGTACATTAGGTCCAGTACAATTAAAATATTATATATAAAAATACTTATATATAAAAACTTAGATATGGTGGTCAACATTTCGACAAGAAAGCTGTGAACAACTACTATTAAAAATGTTAATAAACAAGCAGCTTTTTGAAATTTGTTTAGAACACCTGTTGGAAAAATGATTCAGTGTTTTGGATTCCACATAGGGTTATCTGTACAATATGGTAGCTCTTCTCTTTTCTTGCTCTTGTTTGGTATGAACATATCTTTTCAGATGAGAGAGAATTTCTGGGCACTAGGAATCTTGATGTTTTACTTAGTGAAATGTACATAAACAATTAAAAAATAAATCACCAATTCAAACGCTATCCTGATAAAATATTTTTCTTTGCAGTTTGGTTTTCTAGATACTAAAACCCCAATACTGCTGTTACATCAAATAATCACTGTTTACTGTGTGCCTAAACACCTTAATCAGAGAAATTAGTCTAAACATATCACAAGAAAGGGCTACTGTAAACACTTCAACACTTCTTTGTTGTTCTGCAAATATCATGAGAATAGCTCTTTCTTTCATATTGTTTATTAAAATGTAAAAGAGCCCACTTGCACAAATGAATTATGGATAAGAATGGAAAAAATGTGTCATACTAAAAATGTAGCTGGATTTTGTTATCCCTTGAATAAGATCACGTGAGCAGATTCACTGACTTAATCTAGTCTGTTCAGTAAGGATGGCAAAATGAACAAGAGATACTACAACCAGACAGTAATTTAGGGTTATGCACTGAGCTGGTAATGCCCAAGACTTAATTCCACACTAATTTGTGGGAGTAAGGGGGAGTTACAAATAAGAATGTGCAATTTTCTTTCAACATGCTAATTCTTATCAACTTAAAAGATCAACATAGCCTGTCTTTATAATTTCTCCTTTCCCCTAAGAAAATCTGTAACTGTTTTCCCTACTCAATGTATTTATTCATAAATCTAAAGTTAATTGCATGGTACATGTTACTATCTCTAACTTGTCCACAATAAATGCTGCTTCCTAAACAAAACAAGGCTGGACAACAGCTGAGTAAAGTCCACAGCAAAATTTTAGAAGTACATTTCTTCCTACTTGATTTTACATACATTCTCTCATTTCAAACTGAGCTTAAAACAAAATAGGTTTTGCTTCAAAAAATACTTTGAAGTTCTGTTGTCCTCCTCTACTAAGACTTTGTACCCTTTAAGTAGAGGAAGGCTGCTAGAAGGTGTCCTAGGTGCCTTCTCTTCTCCAGGCTGCACAACCCCAACTCTCTCAGCCTGTCCTCATAGCAGAGGTGATCCAGCCCTCTGGTCATCTTCATGCCCACCTCTGGGGATCTGCTCCAGCAGATCCATGTCCTTCCTGTGCTGAGGGCTCCAGAGCTGGATGCAGTACTCCAGGGGTCTCACGAGAGATGAGTAGAGGGGCAGAATCACCTCCCTCGACCTGCTAGCCAAGCTTTTTTTGATGCAGCCCAGGATACTGTTGGCTTTCTGGGCTGTGACCACACATTGCCGGCTCATGTTGAGCTTCTCATCCACCATTACCCGCTAAGTCCCTCTCCTCAGGGCTGCTCTCAATCCATTCTCCATCCAGCCTGTATTTGTGCATGTTTTTTTCCCCAACTTCCTCTTTGCTGGATGCATTGCTCCTGAGTTTGGAGAAGGTGATCCTTGAATATTATTCAGCTTTCTTGGTTCCCTCTTCACTCCAGGGCTTTATCCTACAGTATTCTAGCAAGCAGACCCCTGAAGAGGTGAATGTCTGCTCTCCTGAAGACCAGGGTAGTGAGCTTGCTATGTGCCCTCCTCGCCACCCTAAGGATATTGAACTGCCCTCTAGTCTGAATTTTAATCAGAGTAGTTTTATTTGATTTCAGAGACTATTAGTTACAAATCTCATATTTCATTATTGCTGCGGTGTGAGGTTAACGTTCAACATAAAGACATGTTTTTAGAAGAATATTACTTTGCTCAGCTAGATGCTTATGCACAATTTCTTTAAATTTATCTAAAATGTTTTGGTGAATTAGAATTACAAAATAATTTCAGAGCTTCCTGAGTTCACAAAGAAACAAAACAAAATATAGTTCTGAAGTAGTTTATGGATTTAATTTTGTAATTTGCATTTTCAATTCTAGGCGAACCTGGGAAACAAATAAACAAAAAAATCTTTAAGAGCTTTACCTTGGAGATTTGATGATTATTTTTTAGTCTCATAATTTTAACTTAATCAGGTTAAAAATTCAAAGTCTTGTTGTTTTAGTAAATTCCAACACTGGGATATGCTCTGGAAGATCTTTCTCCCTCTGTAATGTGGCTCTCCCTTAACTCTTTTTTTCCCTTGATGTTCTAAAGTGTTGAGCACTAACTAACACCTCAAGGGTATGCTCTGTTCTTGGTGAAAATCAGTCTTGCTATGATAGCAGACAAAACCCACCACTATGCATTACAATAAACTCCTTTACTTATTTTAGTAGTCTCTCTAAATACTTATTTATTTATTTATTTACTTTAAGGGTGTGGAAATGTCAATAAGAACACCATTTAATAATGCCAGATTCAAAAAATCCAGAAATGTCAAGCAGATTTTAAAAGTTCCTCTAGAATTCTTCTTGAATCAAAAGCTCCAATAGACTATATCAAGTCTTGAAAAATAACGTTTTCATCAACCAATTTTTTTATGAGCATGGATGGTGAGCAAACATGGCAATGTCCACTTTTTAGAGTAAAATAAGATCTGAGTGAAATTATTCTCTCAGCCCGATGAGGTTTTTAACCTCTTAAGCTCTGCTACCTGCCCGGAGAGTAGGATAGCAACACCTATTTTCCAAAATATTAATTTAAGATTTATCAAGCCAGAAAGAAGGAAGCTGAAGGTTAATGATTAGGGCTGTCATTCCCGAGGGAGAAAAAAATTTTTGTGTTCTATTATTCACAGAGTTAGCCATTTATTTCATCCACTGACCTTCTAGTATTATACCTCCAAGAAGACCTGGCCAATTTTCCATTGATGGGAAGTGACGATGGTAAAGGGTGGCAGCTCAAGCCTTTCTTTTAATGCATTTAATCTCCATATCCTCAACTGTCTTATTATTAGCTTGTGGATTTTTACAACTCAATTAATTTCATACCTAGGAATTCTGAAAAGCTTTCTTGAGAGTAGTGCAAGATCTGCACAGAAATCACTTCACATTAAAGATCGCATCAGAGGGTGGAGTTGCCTTCACTGGGTTAGTTCTGAGGACAAAACATTAATTAGGGGAATGATAAAGGAAGAGACTATTTGATGTGGGAAAAAGTAAATCTTACTTTTTTTTGGTGAAGAGCTATGATGGTGAATTCAGGCCCTTCTACAGAGGAATTTTTTGTGGAATGAAGATGACACTGCAATTTTATTATATTTCAAAAATATTTTTGGTAATTTTGTCATTAATATTGAAAAGCTCTTGCCACAAAAACAGTGCGCGTTTTTTTGAAAAATAGTATGTCTATAAATCATTTTTTCCTATACTTAGATTTTAGAAAGGTGTGGACATTCACCTCCTGTGAATTTTATGATTTGTTTAAGATTTAGAAATATGTTATGCCAAAAAGGCTTTGAAAACAACCACCAGCATTATTTCTTATCTTCAAATAGGACATACTGGCAAGAGAGGACAAAGCAAGTAAATGAGTAATTACTGGTATAGGATGGACTTTTCTCACAGATTTCTAGTGCTGAATTTGATTTATAATGTATTTTTTGTTTGGATCTATGAGACACCACAACCACTTACTTTGATCTACTGATTTCTCAAATAATATGTTTCAAATAATATTTAGCCTAATATACTGTGTTTGAGAGAATTTGTCTCTTGGTTGTCTATAGAATGTGACATGCTAATTTGAAATATTTGCTAGCAGTTGATAAAACAGGCTAGAAGATGTTAAGGAATATCAAGTAGTGTTTTAATCATTTCAGAAACTCAGTGCCAACTGGCACATCAGCTTCCATTTACCCTCAAGGAAATACTTTGCAAGAGAGGCCCAGGAAAAGCTGAATGATTTATTCAGTCTATGAAATTACCGAGCCACACAACCCTTGTCAATCCCTTTCAGAGTTCATTCTCAAGCCAATGCCCTCAGCTACACCCGGTTTTATTATGTTGAAGAGAAAGTTTGTGGAACATACAAAAAGCTATTTTAAGGCTGTGAACTCTGTACCACAAGCTGTGTACTGTTCCTATAACAATCGTACATATTCTGCTATCACTGACGTGAGGACAAGGCATTCTGAGCTGTGATTTGAGATCTACCAAACAGAACAGAATTAAGCTTTTAGTGGCATTTCTTCATATTTTGGCATAGTTTTACTCAAGTAGGAGTGAAAGTTACAGTCCTTTTTGTTATAGCAGGAAATTTGAATGTGGCAACCCTGACAGGAAGACCTATCAATGTTACTGCAACTGACCCATGCAGATGTTATCATTATCCATAACTCAAAAAAATCAGTGACATTTAAAATTATTTCCTGTAAAACAAACAAACAATCAAAAGCTTTTACTCTTATTAGTAAAGACTGAGACTCAGACTGCAATTCTGCAGTGCTACTCTCCCTAGATTGAATTCCATCTGCATGCAAGACTACTAGCTCAAAGATTTTCATCCTTATAGTTTATATATGTAATTTAGCATATACAAGTTACTATCCATTTGAATTTGACTCTGTACGTTGCAAAATTTAAGTAAGACACATGCCTCAGAGACACAATCAAAATGTGTCAGAATTTGATTCTCCTGCCACTTGTATTGAAATGAGGCCATTAAATCCATTGATTTCAGTACAATGATTTCTAATACATGTATTTACATTTAAGGCAAAATATTTCAGGTTTTATAATACAGATAGTGAAGGAGAAACCTCTAGATTTGTGGTTGATATATTTAGCGTAATCCTAAAATCGCACTTTACAATGCATAATTATATGCAACTTTCAGAGTAGCCAGTGGGGTGTGCTGAGTTAGTTGAGAAAGGTCAAAATTTAAAATCTGGACACTGAATTAATGAATTGATTGTCATCAGTAGTTTTGACAGCTGATTAGCTGCCTTTGATAAGGTTACATGAGACAGGATAGGTAAGCCAGATCAGCAAAGGGAACATGCAATCTTCTTTTTTTTCCCCCCAAATATTTCTATCAGTCCTCTTAAAAAGTGGCTGGAATTTTAATTTATGTTCAAATAGCAATTTAGCACACTTCGAAGGAAATTTTGGAAGGAGTATGAAAGCAGAAGATTGAAGAGATGTCCACACAATGGGCATCAGGGTATACAAAGATGCTCACTATGATGAACAGGCAAAGGACTGTGTATTTATCTGAAATAACAAGAGATTAAACTCAGAAAACGGTAACTCTCTTGTACTGGAAAGTAGTTCTATGGAGAGTCAGATATTTTTCCTCTCATCATCCTACCTCTGAGTCTTTAGAAAAAAAGAGTCTGAGGAACAGGAATGACTAGACGAATCTTCTGAACAATCACAAAGAACTGACTGGCACTGAATATCCTGCTTAGATTTCACCACATCCTGATGCGTCTCTAGTTTACTGAAAAAGAGTTCCTGAAAAATGTCTTCGTTTGTTTTCCTTTCCTTTGTTGAACAGAAATGGTTAAACTGCCACCTTAGAGTGTAATCTTCCTAAGATTATTTTTGCAGGGAAAAACATGCCAAAGTATTTGTATTCAGAAGCCTAACTCAAACCCAAGATACATCTGGATGCATGCAACTGTAAGGCTTAACATTTGGATCTCAGTTCCCCAAGTTATTGAGGTGTATATCAAAACCTGAGCACTTTTTCATGGTCTCCATGAAATCAACAAGACTACATAAGCTTAATAATTTTGCTGAATCACAGAGTAAATTACTATAGGTAGGCAAAATTAAGTATGTGGTAGTCACCTAAAAATTTCAGGAAACTGCTTACCAGTGCAGATAGACTAGGCTTTAATCATTTATTAGGTTGTAAAAATTTGTTTTAAAATAACATGGCTAAAGTGGGCTTTATTGCTTATTTCTAAAAGTTACAGAAATAATCCTGCAAGCTCTGCAGTGTTACATGTTCCTGCTAGACGCCAGTATAATATCTTTAAAACTATGACCACAGACAGTGACCTCCCTCTGAGGTTTGAATTGATTATCTTGTATAAGCAAGATAAATAATCTTGTGCGGTATGAGATTTTTTTTTTATTTTTGTCATAGATTGCTTTGTTTGATTTATGACTGAAAGTGAGGTGACCTGCATGACTGCATTCTCTTTCAGAGTTTCACAAAAAAGATCACTTTTTATCTCAGTGACCATGGATCAAGGCATCATATGATAAAAGCTGAAGAACATTTACAGTGTAAAATGCACTACTGAATAGGTCAGTGGTCAGTTGATTTGATGCCCATCACACCCTACAAAGGTAATTTACCTTCTGATGTGTTTGTCCTGTTGGACACTCGAGGTCAGGAAACGATGCAGATTTGCTTAGGGAAGTTTAGCACAGATGTAGGATTTAGATGTGGTATATTCTACAGAACTGAAGCTAGTGCGATCTCACTTAAACAGCAGAAATACATGAATTGCCATCATAACAGAATTCTTAAAGATGGTTAAATGTGTTGCCAGGCTATTTTCCTTCATTAGATGGCAGCCAGACCTGCTCTAACTTTTACAGTCAACCAGTCAACTTGTTTCTAGTAATCATTGGATCCCACAGGTAATGCAGCACAATGCCAACACTCAGGGCTTACACAACATAGCCTGCATAAGTTCTATATTAATAACATTCAACCTCATCAGTAGTCCATTTATCCATATTTACAAGCTAAAATAATGAATTTCTACTGTTTTCTGAGATACTGGTAGTTCACTCAGCATTTCTATATATGTATTATTTCAAATAATATGTACACATTTCAAAATAAAAGCAGCATAGATGACTCACTGCAAGCACAAGTATCCAAGAGCCTTTATGCAAAATGAATGGACTCACATTTTTAAAGACCTGTTACTTTAAAGACAGCATTTTATAAAATCCTTTAGTATGATTAACAGTAGAAGTTCTGACCTGTTAGAATGCTTCTGTACATTAAAATTCAAGCTGTGCATTTAACATTTGAACTCTGAAAGTTAGAAGAGAATTTTAATGATTTTTTTTCCCTGTGAAAGACTTTTTCCACAGTCCTATGGGTGTTGCTAGAGTTCTACCATTACTATATGTATTTTCTCTTACAGTCTCCTTCTAAAAGTGTATATTCCATGTTTTTCCTCCCCCTGTTTCCATGTGGTAGGCAAAGATATTCCATGACTCAAACGGCATTAGCAACTGAATAAGCCTTTGAGTGTACTGAGAAAAACTGAGAGATGGTAACAGCCACATTTCACAGCAGTAGAAAAAGTGCTTGTGTAGCATTCACTGGCGTAGCTGAGCATATGCTCTCCATGGTTCTTTAGTCATCTGCTTGGAGTGGGCAGCAGTGCTGAGGAAAAGACAATCTGTCTCTCTGCTAATGAAAAAGTATCTCTATAAAGTAGAGTTGATTAGTATACGGGTAAACTGTTCAGTAACTTAGACACCGAGAAACATGAAAAAAATCCATGATCATTGTAAAAAAGTACTACCTTTTCTCCTTCAATAGCTCAGATATTTATGGTATATGAAACACAAATACAGTAAAGCTTGTAGCACTTGAGTACTTGAAGACAGAATGCAAGAAATGTAAAATATTTTTAGCTAAATACATCTGGAAAGTTTAGCAACTTTATTTAATTTTTTCTCAGGTGTAACACTACCTCCTTTAAAAGCATGAGTGCTGTTCAGTACAGGGATGCACAAACCAGCTTTGAGAGAGACAGTAGAGGCAGTGGAATAGCTCTATTTTGGTAGGATATAAGCTAATCAGCTCTCATTTCTCACCTGAATACCTTGACTCACATAGGGCTCCGCGCTGCTGCTACTAGAGTGCTTCACATAAACAAGTGCAACTGTGCAGACAGCTTGACTATCTCTGTGCTTTTCTGTTGGCTGCAGGGCAGGCATATACCTTATATAGATCTGAAACAGCAGGTGGCTGAGCAAATAAAAGTGAAGGTCCAATTAGGCAGCGTTACCATGTTCTTTCTTACTTTTTCTCTCACCAGAGAACATGCTCCTGGCATTTTATCTGACAACAATAGTGACAACATAATCGCATTGTAGATGGGACTAACACCTCTTTCTTTTAATAACATCATCCAACAGTGAAATCCATTTGAATTGCTGAAAAAAAGGGGGCAGAAATTTTGCCAGCTGCACAAACCCACAGATTTTAAATTTTATACATTTCCTGTGCCAGGAATCTGCCTTAGCCTGAATTTTAGCAGATGGACAAAACAACTACTCAGATATTTTTTTCCAAAGGGTTAGACAAAACAAAGCATATTTCTCTTATATCCAGTTGTGGTAATTTTTTTTTTTAGAATTTACAGAATAGCAAAGATTTTACAAAAAATGTCACATTTGCTGAAAGGTGTTTTGGGCAGAAAACAAGCCCTGGTTTTTCTTCCAAATACATATTCAAAATTTTCCAGTTTCAGTCCAGAGTCAGGAATGGAACCCACTAGCCAGCAAATATTTATTAAATCCATTAGCAAAATCTCCCTCCTCCCTGTCTAGCACCAGCTTGACAGATGAAACCAAGTTTGGTGGGAGCATCAACCTGCCTGAGGGTAGGAAGGCTCTACAGGGGGATTTGGACAGGCTGGGTTGAAGCCAATGGTATGAGGTTCAATGAGGCCAAGTGCTGGGTCCGGCACTTGGGTCACAACAACCCCATGTGGCACTACAGCCTTGGGGAGGAGTGGTTGGAAAGCCACCTGGTGGAAAAGGATCTGGGGGTGTTGGTCAACAGTCAGCTGGAGATGAGCCAGCAGCGTGCCCAGGTGGCCAAGGCGGCCAACATCATCCTGGCTTGTGTCAGGAATAGTGTGGCCAGCAGGAGCAGGGAAGTGATCATCCCCCTGAACTCAGCACTGGTGAGGCCCCACCTCAAATACTGTGCTCAGTTTTGGGCGCCTCACTACAAGAAAGACATTGAGGTGTTGGAGCATATCCAAAGAAGAGCAACGAACCTGGTGAGAGGTCTAGAGCACAAGTCTTACGAGGAGCAGCTGCAGGAACTGGAGATGTTTAGCGTAGAGAAAAGGAGGCCGAGGGGAGACCTTATCGCTCTCCACAACTACCTGAAAGGAGGTTGTAGCCAGGTGGGGGTTGGTCTGTCCTCCCAAGTAGCAAGTGGTAGGATGAGAGGAATGGCCTTAGGTTGCACCAGGGAAGGTTTAGATTGGATATTATGAAAAATTTCTTCACCAAAAGGGTTGTGAAGCATTGGAACAGGCTACCCAGAGAAGTGGTGGAGTCACCATCCCTGGAAATATTTAAAAGATGTGTAGATGTAGTGCTGAGGGACATGATTTAGTGCTGGACTTGGTAGTGTTAGGTTTACAGCTGGACTTAATTATCTTAAAGGTCTTTTCCAACCTAAATGATCCTATGATTCTACGATTCCAATTCTGTGTAGGACTTGCCTCCCCTCTCTTAGCTGATGAGATTTGGTGACGGACCTAGACCTTTCAGAATTGCAGATGAACATATAACTGTGAGGCAAAGAAAGGAAAAGTGTTTGACTGGAAATAAAAGTAAAAATACATAGTACTACAAAAGAACTGGCATTGTCAATCACGAATTTTAAGATTAGGGAGTGCTTAAGTAGTTATCTCCCATTCATCTATGGTTTTGTTAGTGGGATGTTTGCAACAGTCTTCAAAATACAAAGGAATACAGAGTACCTAAATCCATGATTCCCGAACAGATCCTCACTGACGAATTCTTAGCAGTAAATATAGATGGTTTTAAGATATTAGCTCATGAGTACTTTGATCATAGGCAATTTTTGAAACATACGCATATGAATAAACTCATGACTACACTAGATACATCTCTCACAGCACACAATGTACAAAACCTAGATTTTGTTTATAAATGGCTGCATAGTATATCTTAAAGAATTACAGACTGCTTACTGTGATTTTCAGAAGCCATAGTTCTTCCAAATTGCATGATGCTCCAGGAAGCCTCTCATCCATGCATATCAGTGATACATGGATTTAAAAAAATTCTATTAAGCTTATAATACTTATAAGAATGAAACTCTGAACATAAAATATAAATTAAAGCATGATTCTTACTTCAGTGTTTCAATGCATAGAAGGGATCCACCACAAATGTCTAATAATTTTTAGATGGCGAAAGACAGACATGGGTAGTATTTTGGAGACTTTCTTATTCATGTTAAATACAAAGTGCTCAAATACAGCAGTACTAAATAGCAGTAGAGAACTAAAAGAATGGTTAGTGAAGAGCCAATATGAATGAAGATATAGATTACAAAGCTATCCAGATTACTGAAAACACAGAACTCAAGAATAACATCTACCAAGACACTGACTTGCAGAACTAACTGGGAGGTGATTCTTCATACAAGTGGCATTCAGAGAATGTACTACTAGCTGACCTGCAAGATGACAAAAAGTGCTAGCATTCTCATTTGATTGGAAATATTCAGCTTAATCCCTTTTATAATTATACTAGAGTAAAAGCCTCACTCCTTTGTGGACACAATAATGAGAACAGCACAAGAATCTATTATAGTCCCTGCTCAGCGAGGCTATATTTCTTAAAGACAAGAAAAAAAGTGAGCCAGAAGACAAAACCCCAAGTTTAGAACATAATAGCTCATAATCAAAATCATTCATATCCTTTGCAACTTGCCACCCAGTGTATAAAGACAGTTATTCAACCATTTCAGAAAAAGCAAGTCTTAGATAAAGGGCTTTCCAGACCTTTTTTCTACCGCTACCACTACTCAGTTTCAAGTTGTATTACGGTCTTCTAAGTTACCAGTTTTGACTTTCCAGCTCAAAATACTATGCTATGAAATTCCATGTCTGTCTTACGAAAGGAATTGAGATAATGTTGTATCATCTAAAATCAACATCATCTACCATCTGTAGAGCATTACTGTCAGAGAAGGCTGTTGTGCTTTTGAATGCCCTTACAACAAGCAAGATAGGAGAACTCTCTGTTAATAAAGTGCCAGATACCTGTTTCCTATGTTGATCTGTGATTGCTGAACACGGCATGTATTTTGTCACAAGATTTGAAAGTCTTTGGAGATATTCTTTGCCTTCAATTTTTGCTCCTTCTATGTCAACCAGTATCTTGCTGCAACCACTCTGAAAGATCACATATTGCATAGACTACTACCCCTATTTCCTGACGACATTTTCAATTTTTACCCTTTTTATAATATCTTGCTTCTCCCGATACTTAACTTTACCTGATAGATCTGGTAAAGTTCTTCTTAGTTCCTAAGTAAGATCCACAATTTTTCAGGTAAGATTTGAAGACAAATATGCATCCTTTCTTATTTTCCCCTTTTCCTTCTGTTGCATCATCTTATTTTCAAATGGAGATTGCTCATTGTTGAAGATCTTCCCTTTCCTTTCACTACAAAAAAAAAAAAAAAAAACCCCACACCCACCAAAACCCAAAATTATATTACAATGTCCTCTGAGTTTTGCTAAAATAAATTAAATAGTGTAGAAAGATGGCCTATCTGGTTAACCTTTGATTCCAGCTCTTCCATCACTCGCACACATATACAAGCACACTTATACATGCACAACAATCTCTAGCGTTCTGTGTGTCAAACAAACACCTTTTCATATGTCCTTGTATATAGAGAGGCACAGAGATGAATGGTTGTCTGGCAATTACATCCATAATTGTTTCTCTCTATCTAACTTCTACGCAAAGTAGTCTTTAGCAGTAATCTTTACTGGACTGAAAGACACATGGGAGAATAGAGTAGCTTAAAAAAAAATACTCCTAAATAAAAGAATAAATATATAGAAAAGACTATAGAAAATAAATACTAAAAGTGCCTTCATTTTCTGAAGCTTTATGTATACTTATCTCTGCTTTTGAGGATACCTACTATGTATATCCTTTCATAAAAGTTACAACTTCTACGCATTTTTTCCACTTACTTTCCTTTTAAAATGACAAAATCTTCCTATCATTTTCTGCCACCACTTACAGGGAATGTTTGCAATCGTCTTTCTCTTAATATTCCACAGCTGCCACCACTAGTTCAGCAATACTTTGGTTACAAGTATATTGATAATTACTGCCAGCATTAAACTTTGAATTCCTCTGAGCTGGCTTGGATGTTATCATGGTTAACAGTCTCTTTACACTTCACGTTCTAATGCTTCCATGACAGCCCTGGGGAGGCAACCAGCCTACTTCACTCACTTCATAAAGCTTGGGCTTTCTATCCAGTCTTACTTTTCCAGAAGACCTGAACTTGCTACAGACACACACGATCCCTTATAATTCTGTGGCATCTTGTGCGTAAGGCTCCCATAAGCACGGAATTCACATGCAAGAGTTCATCTACAGAGCACCACAAAGGTTGCCCATGTTCCCTCTCCATGAGATTTACTGGCCATACAGCCATCTGTCAAAACTATTGTCAAAAAACAACTTCCCAACAGCTATCCAATCATCTAATTTTAGGGTGTATATCTAAGGTCATATGTGTTTTCTCCCAGCAGTGACCAAAGGAAAGAAAAGAGCAACCACTTTTTATTTTCCATTCTTGCTGCTAATTGATTTAGATTTTTTATTCATATTTCTCTTTAATAAAAGGACACCAAGCCTGTAACAGGTATGACTCCACCATGGCACTTGCTATTTACTCATGAATTGATTACAACTGGAACAGGGAAAAATAATCTTAGGGGTAGAACTTGTTTATAATCACTAATTCCCCTGCTTTTCAAGGAGGAGAAGTCAAACAGTATGGGGAATCTGCTTTTAAATGTAAACAGCTGGTGCCTACAGTAGCAGTGTTTACCTCCAAGTATTTATGGCAATTTAGAAGGTTACGTTTGTTCAGCTGTCTGTGGTGTACTGGTTGGTCCTGCCAGCTGTGATAGCTTACTCCCCTCCTCTGCAGCAGAGATGCCTTTAGCTGCAAGGAACTCGCTGGTGTGAACTGGGGGACAGAAAGTCTAACGGCAAAAACTGGGACAATCCTTCTGGAGTTGCGTGTTCAATGTCACCATTTAGCTTGCATCTCAGAGGCAGTGCAATCGACAGGGAATAGCGTTATGTGTGCTTCTAATTACACATGCTAGTAATTGAAATGCTCCTACCAACAGCACAGCTAGCTATGAGTAATACAAAGTACTTCCAAAAAATTATTACATAAGTAGGTATCTCAAAGACACCAAATGAGATCCAGCCCTAGATTAATGCTGGGACCACCTCTGGACTCCTCTGGACTCCCTTTTAGTTGCTGGTAAAACTGGTGATTTATATCAACATTGAAAAGACTTATACATTCATGCTGTTTTCCCCAAAGTACTAATTAAAAACACAAACACTTTTCCACATTTTTAATTTAAAAAAATATTCTGGAAAGTCATGAAATGCAGTGTAGTTTTAAAGAATTCTTTTGAAAGTATTTTTTTTTTCCCCCTTATTCCCATTGTTGGCATAGCTGAATTCAGTAGCTGAAATAACAGGACAAGCTGAATAACTTGAGGATCTACCTACAAGCTATAAACAACTGGAGCAGGCCTTCTTTTTTTGTAAACACATAGCAACCATCAGCTTTCAAGATTTTAGGTTATTCCTTTAAGAAAGATTCCAAGGATCTTTTCAAAAGCAGTATATTTAACTTAATGAATATTATATTGAAGACAGATGTCTTTAAGACATTCAAGACAGATGTCTTGAATACTGACTAGTCCTGCAAGACATTTCTCTGTGTAAGGAACTTAATACAAAACATAACATGCGCCTTGCTTGCCGCTAGTGTCTACATCCATTAAAATATGATGGTGAAGTGATGGATCTGAAGTACTTAAACTAAGTCAATCAACACAGAAAAGTGGCTTGCAGGATTAAAACGGACAACTATTGAAACCTTAACCAATGAACTTAAAATTGTCAACAAGAGGGCACTTTCCAGCTATCTCTAAAAGCATCCCACCAGTTCTGATAACCAGAGAAAAGTTAGGATGAGAAGGTGGACAAGATTGTTGATTTCTGGAAATCCAGGATTATGGAAAGAAAATTATTTAAAAATTATTTAAATGGTAGAGTAGTGTATATATATATATAGTATATATGGTGTAGCATAATACATGCATATCACAGCCAAATATTTAACAACATATACTTAGTCATTCTGGTTTATGATGGTATTCATACATTATTGAAGTTTAAAAAGCTAAGTAAGTTTAAAAAATAAGAGATTTTTAAATAACAAGATCTTGGTTTTGTGGAACGATTATAAAATTATGTAGGAAGACTGTGCAACCAGAGCAAAAAGCTATTGTTAATGGGAAGTTGAACTCCAGAAGAATTAAAGGTATTTGCATTTTCAGAGAAATGGTATCTTTTATCATGTTACAGAGAAGGGATCCAAGAAGTCTGAATATACCTGTTGCCTAGAATAATATTTAGCACTCTGAATAGTATCATGTGACCTTTCACAGCTGTACAGACTAATTTTAGAAATGTTCACAGGATTAGGCTTTGTATTAAACACGTATCAAGCTTTATATAGAAATCACTCAGGAATGTCCACACCTTTGTTGCATCAAATCACAGTTCAAATCAATACAATTGTAAGATAGATATTATTTTAAAGAAAGATAAAAATTTATATGGAGTCCACTTGCATATGATCTAAATGAAAAAAGACTTATTTTTATCATAGCAAAAATGTAAACTACATTGTCAAAGCCATTTAGCTGGTCAGCTGAACATTTGTCAGAGAAAGTGATTTCTTAATGATTTCTAAAGCATTGCAAATACCCAACAACGCAGACAGCAGTAAAGACTAATAAACAATTACCTATATACCTCCAACTCAAAAAAAAAAATCAAATTAGAATTTGTTTGCTACCTTTTACTCTCCTTTTGTGGCTGTGTTGTCTCCATAAAGACTGGATAAAAATATATCAGGTTATTAAACAGGTAATAAACACTAGCATTAAAATATTGTTCTTCAAGGAAGATAAGCCCTTGGAGCACACAAATATTCTACCAAATTTAGAAGTGATTTGCATAAATGGAAGACACTCCAGAGAGTTGGTACAAAGCAGTAGGAATTTTCTGTGCTTTAATTTCACCCTGGACATGTCCTGGCAACAATAAAACCTTCCTGTCCCACCTTACGAGTTGTTTTTCTGAAGCGCTACACTCAGTTGCTGTAGTAGGGCTACCAGTATTCAGCACCAGGCCAGAGCTGAGCACCAAGATTTTCCAAGAGGTAAACCACAGCTGTGGCACATAGTAATTAAACAAATGTGTATTTCTGTAGAGTAAGTGTAACTGAGTAGACAACTTACTAGATCTCAGTGCACTATCATTATTCTTGGCTATCAGAGTTTGATGGGACCCAGCAGATTACTCATAGGAAGACTATGCTTCTATTCACACATACCACATATTCGTAACTTTACACACAAGCCTGTCTTACACCTGAGGTCACGTTTCAGAGCCATTTTGTATTCACAGTATTCGTTCCACAGAAGATACACCACTGCCTTTTAAATTCCTTTTAAATCATGCTTTTAACTTGCTCTCTGAGAGGTGGATTTCCCACAAAACATGTTGCTGGAAAACATCAGATCACAGCTTTTGAGAACTGGCAACAGGGAAGAAGCTGCCTTTCACTTTGCAGCAAAATTGGGTGTCAATTACCTGGTCAGGCAAATTTAGGACTTCACACTTCTACAGGTTAAGCACATCTGCTCTTGCTGATCTATACAGAAATCACCAAGATAATTATTTACATCAGTGTTCATGGTGGATATTCAAACTCTACAACAGGGCAAAACTCACATAAATACATGGACGGCTACCACCTAACACTTGCACTTGAAGGTGCATTTGCTTTGTCATAGTTTTCTTCGAGGGATACTAATGCTTGAAAAAGTAAGATTCTTTCTTCTTCATAAACACTATGCGATATTAAGATAAAACTTATTGGCAAACATTTGTTGCCAGTAAGTATGTATCACTGAATATTCATGGCAACTAACATAAGTAGGGTGGGGACAAATTAAAAATTATTTTATTCTGAACTTCCAGGGACATGGAAAACAGCACATATTATGAATTTGGATTAATCCTCAATTTAGCTCGCACAGCTAGTCCTATAACTGTGAATATTATTTTTCCTTCTTTGCTAATCCTGCTTTAGCATTTGACTTAATGGTGATCTTCTGTTGAGAAATAATCTTAAAGAAATCTCACAGGGCACAAACTAAAACTTGAAAGAAAAGAGCTTTGTTCTGTAGTCAGTCGCATCTTAATATATCATCTAATAGAAGTCCTGTTACTTCTCTGTGCCCCAGTTTCTTCACTGAAAAAACTACATATGCTTCAATATATACACTGTTATTTTTTTCATTTCTACAGCTGAGCTATTCTGGATATGTTCAGGTTATATCAAAATGAGAAAATACCAGAAAATAAGAGAAGTGGGACTGTATTTACTACAGGCATAAAAATTTACTGTTTGGCAGAAGAGAAGGAAATTAATTTTGAGGTATACATTGGTATTATAGAGTCATTTAAAGTGCTGGAATAAATGATATAATAGCAGTTTGATAGAGTTCAGTAAGTAATCAACATAATTCAATACAAAAAAATGAAAGAGCCCGCTAATTTTTTAGTAGTGATCCATTAACCTAGGGCATAGCAAAGAGATACAAAATAAAAAGGGTTTTTTTCCCTTGTTCTGCTAATACTGATTTCTTGGAAATTTCGTTTATCAATTTTTTTTTTCAGTGTCTCTCCTGACATAGTCACAAAATCAAAATCAACCTTGGCAGAAAGCAAGCTATACTTTCAGCTAAAGTGAGTCTGTGACCTTTCTATCATATGTAGCCCCGGTGCAGTCTTCAGAACTATTCACACAAACTGTGCCCCCTTACCTCTCTTTCTGTGAAAACAAAATTCTCTCATCTAAACTAATACGTTGGCCTGGGCCTCAGAAGAAGTCAATTTCCTGGCTGAAAACAAGGTAAGTTATTTTGACCTGGAGAAATATCCATTCTTCCCCATTACGAATATCCTTTCTCATCCTTACAATCTCAGGATTACTATTAAAAATTGCAAGATGCTGAGATGTTAAGATTATTTAAGCCATGCAAGTACTTAAGACAACTAGCACTTGAACACACACAAGTTAAGTATACATTTCTTCTACATAGAATAAAAATTATAAAAATCTAATATTTGGTCACAGGAAGCACAAAATATGAAACTCGATTTTACAAAGAGACTTGTACATGTGTAGTTTATACATATGCTGTATTCGATAAGCATGCAGATGATGTGTTACATATAATGCAGGTTATTTTCTCTCATTAACAACTTCTCTTAAATCATATGACATCTTGACCTAATAAACCACTTCTGAATATATATAATACCACCAAAGGAAACAGAGTATTTCCAGATTCTTATACTGTAGAAACAGAGGAAAGCTAGGCAGGGGTAGTCATTCTGGTAGGTCTGTAGCCCAAGCTAGGTAAGGACAGATAAAGATTGACAAATGAGACATAAAATATAAGGAAAAGCGAAGTTTCATAAAATAATTGGATGTTCTTGCTGCACAAAATTTTCATCATCCAGAAATGAAGGGCCATCACCATCACTACAATGCTCACCACTTCTCCAGTTAAAGGAATGTACATCAGAATCTGCTTACTGCAGCTATAAATGTCCCCATTTCACTGTTCTCATTCACTCCATTACAAGCCTATTTTCTCTTGTACATGACTAGTTGTTGTTTAGCTTATGCTGGGAGAGACCACTCAGGTCAAGGGCTGCATGCAAAAGTCCTCTGAAATAAGGAGTGAAGAGGTAGGAAAATTGCTTCCTCTCAGAGAGGAAAGTTAAGTTTGCAACGTATACATAACTGAAGCGCGGAAAATGTCAGTTCCACTGATGCTGATGTGGTAAATGGTGTGAGTACGTGGAACAGCACAGTGTGACTTAGCCTTTTCATCCCTTGCCTTTGCGGGTTTCTGTCAAATATGATGTGAGCTAATTCTTTCACAAAGCTGCAAACAATTTAATAATTTCTTACTTTTTAATTATCGTTTGGTGACAGACATTGGATGAGGGAAGGAGGCAGGCATCATCTGGGGATAAACCAGTAAGAGGGTTTTGTCTATCAGCAGCTGTGCATGAGCCATCAGCAGCTGTGCACACACTCTTCACTGTTTTAGAATAAAATCGTACAGAAAAGTATCACTCCAGATGGGGAAGATTTACGTATGTCACCCGTCAACCAATCACGCTGCAAGCATATTCCTTTCTATGCTGGTCACTGCCCAGCCTCCAGCAATCCATCCCGGTGCATCTACACTTGCCATCTTCTTCCACACTCACATCATGCTCATGTAATGTCTTCCACACTTAACATAGCAACGTTATCCGAACCTTGTGTGTTTGAAAGTAGTAGGCATAAACATTCTGTTAAGAGCTGGAATTGCTGAGAAAAGCCCTCAGATCCAGTTCTGAAACACAGCTCCCCGACGCACCCGATTTGCACTGTGCAAATTGTGGTATGCAAATTTGCACATCTGTTTCTCGCTCAGGTTTGTTTTAAGCATCTGTTCTGTCAAGGGCGAAGTGGATTAACAATGAAGTGACAAATATCATTGAAAATACCAGAGCCAAGCTTGGGAGACTTCACTAATTCTTTCTTACTGTATTTTTAACGTGCAAAATGAAAAGCGTGTTGAGAATGTGTGAAAAACCAACCCGTGTCAAGCCAAATGGAGTCCCAGGACCTACGCTTATGTGCTGTAATATGTGCCTTTATGCTTTTGCAGGTATGCATAATATAGCCCCTGTGCTATCATCTGCAGATACCGATTCTCCATCATACTGCAACCCAAACTCACCCCCTTTAGGGGTACATATCAGCATTCTTCAGTTTTCAGCGCAAAGACCAAGTCCGTCCTCCTCGGTCGTGGCTTGCAAACAGGTGCTTACAGTTGGCAGAACTGCTCTCTCAGATCCTACCTCACCCCACAGCTCCCCAAACACTACACACAATCGTGAGGGTGACGTGTGTAGAGATACCCAAGGCAATGCACACCCTGTTTCCTTTGAGTGTATTTGGGAGTATCGGGAGCTAGAAATACCTCCCGCTTCCCTTCCGTGCACCAGCCTTTGCTCTGTATCCTGGAGGCTTCTTAACTGCCATGCTTCAGCGTCAGGTGGAGCGAGCCGAATGTGAACTTCAGATCACCGCACATACAAAAAAACCCCACAAATTGCCTCTTGGCGTCTCTGAAAAGCTTGTCTCCGCACCCGGGCACAGCCACCATTTCATGCTGCACAGCGATGCGGGCAGGCAGGTGCCCGTGGTGGGCGCGCGGGGGCCCAGGCCACAGGCCTCACCACGCTCGCCCGCTTGGCCCCACGTTCTCCTTCTGTGCCAGGCTCAGGGACAGGGACAGGGAAAGTGCCACTCAGGGGCAGCGAGACGTCACCTAACCGGAGCGAACTGTTGGGTGTGTGACAAGGACCGCCGCTCAAACCCAGCCTGCCCTCCTCCCTCACACCTCCTCCTCCCTCCTCGCTGTCACACACGCGAGGGCAGGCCCCGACGCCATTCCCAGCAGTAGAAGCCCCGAACGCCCCCGCCACCTGCGGTGCCGCCACTCGGCTCCCGGGCCAGGCAGAGCCCCTGCCTCCTGCTCCCTCAGCGGCACCCGAGAGGCTTCGCGAGGGAGCGGTGAGCCGCCGGGAACCCTCCACAGCCTCCCCGCCGGCGCCGGGGTGGGGGCTCGCTACCGTGCACCAGACCCCCGTGCCACCGTATTTCCGCTGGAAGGGCCGGCGCGACCGCCCGGCAGCACCCCTCTCCGCTCCCCCCGGCCCTCCGCTCCGCCCGGCGGCCGCCGCCCCGGGCCGCCCCGCGCCACACCGGCCGCCGCCATGTGGCGGGAGGGCGGCCGGATCCCCCGCC
>VZSF01004945.1:54363-78847 GCA_013398295.1 Chionis minor
AGTGGACGGCGGCGGGGGCGAGGAGCCCGTGGTGGGCTTCGAAGATGCCGAGGGTCCCCGGCGGCAGTACGGCTTCATGCAGCGGCAGTTCACCTCCATGCTGCAGCCGGGGGTCAACAAATTCTCCCTCCGCATGTTCGGCAGCCAGAAGGCGGTGGAGAAGGAGCAGGAAAGGGTTAAAACTGCGGGGTTCTGGATCATCCACCCCTACAGCGACTTCAGGTGAGCGCGGGGCCGGCAACCCGCGCCCGGCGCAAACTTCGGCGGGGTGTTGCGGGGTGGGGGGCGGTTGTGAGGGGCTTTTCTCCCCACCNGTCCCGGGCTGTCCCCGCCGCGGGGTGCGGGGTCGGGAGCGCTGCCGGGAGCGCAGGCGGCCGCGGCCACATCCCGGCAAACCTCGGGGGCGCGGGGGGGCGGCTGGGCGCACGCCGTCCTCTTCCCCGGGCCGTATGCTTGGCGCGGACGCTTGTCCAAGCCAGCGCGGCGCCGTCCGACTTGCAGCAAAACTACTTTTAGGCAGCCTAACGCTGTGTGGGGAGCCCCTCTTCCCGGGGATAGGGTGGGCAAATGCGGCGCTGAGTTGGCGTTGCTCTCCCGGCAAGTTGAAGGTACGCAGGATGGGAAGGTTCGCGTGGCGAGCAGTGCAAACAAATTCCGGGGAAGAGATACTTCCCTTAAAATTTTAAGGGAAGGATTATTTCGCTGTATTCTCTATGCCAGCTGGCTCTGTGCCTTTGCAAATTTAACGCTCTCTACGATATTTGCTGAAGAACGATGGGTGTTGTTAAGCATATTTAATCAACGGCTTGAGTTGAACAGCCTGGATGTATGCAATAAGTGAATTGCACTGGAGACCATGTTTAAAAAATCCAGAATGTTCAATAGTTACCTGGGTCTTCTAAGAAAAAGTAGGTTAAATAGAGCGTGCTTCCAGTGGGAAAAGGAAGAAATACTTCCAAAGTCCAAGTTTCTGGGGGACTATTCAGAGTCAGGTGTTATGCAGCGAGCTGTGCTAGCACCTTGCAGTCAAGCCCGAGAGCGCTACATCTACAGGAGCAGAGGAGCAGGGCAGCACTCAGTTACGACTCGAAATCATGCTTCAAATCCCTGCTTTTTTTCCTGGCTCCCTGGAGGCAATAAGCTGCACTTGTCCTTTTCCTGGAGTACCTTTTCCCCCTTGCATGCCAGCTCAGCTGCACTAGCAGGTGCATTAAGGGGGGAGAGAGCCAAGAGTCCATCCACTCCCTTTCTGCCAGCTGGAGAGGGATGTAGCAGGTCACATCTGGTGCTGTGGTAGCGTGTGTAGGGGATTAGGGGGGTCTGATACCCTCTTACTTGCCCGTGTGTGTGCATGAGTAACTTTATTCACATGAGGGCTCCATTAAAATGAATGAGATTGTTCTTGCGAGTAAATTCCCTAGTTTTGTTGTAAGCTTTGTTTCTGAGCGTGGTACACAACCCAATGATGTTTTGGGCAATAGGAACTTATGCATCGTATTGTGCAGCGTGTAACTTTTTAGGCTGATATGTGAGATAGGTGACAGGTATGCTGATTCTGTTTTGTTACAGAAGTATCCTCTAATTCTGGGCTAATTCTTCCCGTGGTAAGGTTTAGAGATTGTAGCATATGTTTACTTATTTTTTTCAGTAAGCATAAACAACACTGCATATTCTTTTCAGGCCCGTTGTCTGCATATTATTAAATGAACTGTATTTTCTGGGAGTTTTATTATGTTTTTATTAGAATGGAGGTGTTTGGTTTTTTTAAACAAAGTTCATAGTCTTTCGTTAGACCATCTTTTGGGACGATGTGGCCTGATCTGGACCTGGTATTTTAGCCAGTAGGACTGTGCCACTGAGAAATATGAGATGTTTGTGCTATTTCTTCTGAAATAATCGCAACTGTGTTGTGGTACTACT
The DNA here is from genome assembly GCA_013398295.1 of Chionis minor. Classification (NCBI taxonomy): domain Eukaryota; kingdom Metazoa; phylum Chordata; class Aves; order Charadriiformes; family Chionidae; genus Chionis; species Chionis minor. Next base: position 56,284 of record VZSF01004945.1, read on the forward strand.
TGTTTGGGTTGGCGGTGTTTATAGAAACGGGTGAAAATGTTGTACTATATAGTATATTCATCTTCCTATATGGAAATTGCGACAATGATAATAAGTGCCTCCTAACAGTCTCTCTGTACCAGAATAAATGCATATGTAAATACAGAGTTCTTTTGATTTATTTTTTGCATGTGATTTTGTAAAAATGTAATGCTTGTGTGTAGACAAGCCTTAAAGCATCAAGAATCAGGCTAATTCTAATTTCACCATGTTAATGTTCATACCACCAAGGGAAAGAACTAAATTTTATACCAAAATAACAAGAAAAAGATCAAAACCTGAGTATTTTGTGGTATCCAAGTGTGAAATTTATGCTAAGTTTGCAAATTCGCCCATCGTTAGGGTGTTCGTGACAGATAAGAAAATAGACATCACATTAAACTTTAAATATAGGCACACTTAGGAGAATATTGGGTTAACCACATAAGACATAGAAAAATTCTGGTACTAGGTCCTGTGGACTCTCATTTATTTCTGTTTTTCTAGTTCTGGATGCTTGTATGTATGCATTTGTTGAGGTACTTTGATGCATTTGGTTATATTTCTTGATCTCATTGTCTTGATTTTTATAAAACTTTGTATGTTTATCTGCAACAAATAATATTTTGCTGTGTCGTTTGTGGGAGAGGGCAGTGTTCCTGCGCCCTCCTGTCCCCCCTTTTTTGGTATGAATAGAGTGTGGAAGCTGTGACTGTAAACTTGGTGCTCTGCAAATCAGTTACTCGCATCCTTGCAGGGCTTGGTCTCTAGTTTTATGGCTCTGCGTCCTGCCTTTCAGTGAAGGATTGGCTCTTCTTCAGGCAGATACACCCTTGGAGAATTGAATTCAATAAGTATTACATAATTTTTCCACAAGGGGACCATTTTGTTCCTGGTTGTCTTTTCCCAGTCTTCTGAGGTTAATGTCTAATTTGGAAGCTATTATGTAAACCGAGCACCTAATGCACATCAAACCCAGCACAAGACCTCTGTTTATCTCTTCGCAGCTGCGATTACTGCGTCTCTAAACTTGGACAAAAATTCTGTGTAATTGCATGACTCACAAAAGTGAATTTGTCATCAGTGTTTTGGTTAGACTTTACTGAAGTCCTGCGTGCTTACTGTGAGATACTGAGAGTGGCTCCGGTCATCCCTCCTCACGTGCAGAAGCATGAGCCCGCGGGAGCGCGTGTCTGGTCCAGCCCCATGGCCTCGCAGCCGCTGGATGAGAGCAACACGAAGCCAGCGGGAGACGGGAGCAACGGCACGTGGTTCTGCTGCTGCCTTACACGTTTCACTCCTTTCATAGCAGAGTTGAGGGGGACGTGGCCTTTGGGCGACTTTTCTATGTTACGGCCTTCTGGAAATGTACTTGGCTGATTTTTCAGACGATTAATTTCTCGGTGTCCTTCAGCACGTCAGGATGCTCAGAGGGCTTTCTTGCACGTGCCCAGCCTGTTGGCCTGGCCCTGTAGCATCCCCCTCCTCCCTGTCTATGGGTACGCAGAGAAATTTGCTCTCTTGTGGAAATCTTGGTTTTGTTACCACATCAGCTAGGGCATCTGTAGTCCGCGATCTAAAAAGAAAACAGAGTCACTACCTCCAGAGTCACACAGGAGAGGCATCTTTCAGCCAGAAATAGCGATGTATGAGAGAGACTGAGCGATGGTTACAGTTCTCAGCTTGACGTTTGGGAAAGGCCTTTGACTGGCAGCGGGGACAAAAAATTTTAACTGGCTTCAAGATGAAGTGAAATAAGACCGTGATGCGGAGTTGTCTGGCAGAGTAGCGGATAAGGAGGTGCAGTGCAGGCAGTGCTAAAGGTCTTTTTCCTGTGTAGATGAATACAAAAGTATGAACTTATTTGCAACAACAGCAAAAAACTATTGACGTTTTATGTCAAGAGAATCTCTCTGGGTAACTTCTCATCTATTCAAGGACCACAATGCCTTATTTTGATAACGGAAAAATAAAACCAGAGTTAATTCTAAAACTTGAACAGAAAATTACAGAGTATAGTGAATAGTGAAGGGTTGCCTGATATTTTTAACTTGTGTGGCATTCCAGTTTAAAACATTTTTGTATACACATTTGAGAGTTATCATGTAAATATACGAGGTTTATCATATAAATCTTTAGCAATCATAGAAAGCTCTTACCTTGTAAGTAAATTTAATGTCATTGTGTTTTAATCAGGGTGAAAGACACGCTAATATTTTTACGCGTACATCTAGGTAATCGGAAGAATACTTCTGTGTCTGTTGCTATTAAAAACCATTCTGTTATTCTGTGCAGTTTTATGCAACTCATCTATGTTGTCATGCACGTGCACATCTTATTTTTCAATTATGTGCCAAACTGTAAGTCATAATTGCAACATATTAATGTGCCTCATGTTTTTTATTATACTTCTCTCAATTTTGAACTTATATTTGCCTTACAAATCAATTTCTTTTTTCAATTTGAACCTATCTTTCCAACCTGCCTTTGACCACCAGCAGTCACCCTAATGTGGTAGACTGTGCATGTTATGTGTGCAACTCACATACGTATTTCTACAATTTGTGCATGAATTGGTTTAAAATGTGTTCTTCTTTGGGACTGATCTTCACTCTGTGTTATACCTATCATTTATATTTTAAGAAGCTTAGGGTAAGCACTTTGTCCCTCTCGTTTGTCACGTCTGTAATGTCTCAGTTGAAGCAAATTAGATTTATCTTTTTGTGAGCTGTAGCATCCTTAGGTTCACAGAGAGCAGTAGAGTTGGAAGGTAATGCTATATGTGATGAAGACAAAAAGTGTTGTATCATACTTAAGTGTAACTGATATATCTATATGTGTGCAGAATTAAGTACATAAATAATGATCATGTTGTTTTATATTAAATCAGATTAGTGTGGGTTTTAATGGATACATTATGTCATTGGTAGCGTAGGAGTATGAAATGTCTGTAGTTTGGATTCTCAAGGTAGTCATCTCAGTCTTGTTGTTCAGGGTATGTCATGAGTTTCTTTTAAAGTCTTGAGACTTTTTCTAATAAACTGATAATCAAGGATTTATAATTATACTGTACACCTTCCTTGCACAAACTGGGGTTTTTTTAAAAAAAAATTTATGTTTTTATGATTGAAGCACAGTTTTAGCTAGGGCTATTTTTCATGTATCATTTTCAATACTATTGTGGTGACTATAATTTTTATTTCTATTAAAGAGAAACTTTGTACAGTTAACCTCTTCCTGTTACTTGAATATTCACTCTTTATATGTGACTAAACATAGACAACCATTTAGTATTAAAAAGATTATTAGTCGTGCTTGGCTTTTTATTTGCTGCATTCCAACAATTTTTGTACTTCTGTAAATGCCTCAAAGGATAAAATGACAAAATTGTAGCATTAATCTAAATAATGAATTTATAACGTCTGAAAATTCTTTCTGACAGCTTTATAATAGTTCCCCAGGTGAAATGCAACTCCCATAAAGGTAGGCTGAAGAGAAATACGGTAACAGCCCTCAAATGCATAAATGGATGTTACAAAGAGGAAAGAAATTATGTAGAAGTAATGGGGTGAAATTGCAGCAACAAATATCTAAATTAGGTGTTTAGGAAGAAGGACCAAAAATAAGCAGCAAAATATTCTTTTGGAAATGCTTTGATGTGGAATATGGGCCAGAAATGCATTAGGTTGTTTTTCATCTTCAGTTCCTATTATTTTTAATATTGAATCATGCCTCATCATTGGCTGTCACTGATTCATTTGTTATGAAATCTAGTTGACTAAAGCTAGCTACTGGCATTTCTTTTTGTACCAGTTGTAAGCATGCATGAGTGCAAATGGATATGTAGAGGTGTATGTTGTGCTTTTGGGCTCATGAGGGCCATGTGCTCTTGTCCCCATAGAGATTTTCTTCAAGAACCACAAAAGCAAGCCAGCCGAGGTTGGTGCAGCAGCCACTCACTTTCCAGACCTCTAGGGGATGTGGGAAGGATTATGGCTCTGTTTGTTCAAGGAAAGCAATTCATTTTATTGATAAGATATCCTTATGTCTCTAGATAATGTAGAATGCTAATGCATAGTTTGAGCTCATGTAAATGTTGAACATTTCCCAATTTTCATGATGTCCATTCCAGTCCTGGAATAACAGTCCATTCATTCCATTTTCTTTCAAACTTATGACATGTTTGTATACTTGAACATAGAATAAAGTTTACAGCAGAGAAAGAGCTCAGTAAGCGTAACTCAAATAATTCCTCGGTTCTCTGAGATACTTCTAATTTAACTTGGGATGAGATTACTGGCAGCACCTATGAAGAAGACACAAGTACTTTTTTTTTTTTTCCCTGCAAGATACTTTATTTTAGAACAGTCACCTTCCTCACAATCTAAATATAGACAAATACATTCATCATGATTTTGAGATATGTTTTAAAATAAAACCCAATGAATTTAAACTAAAATGTTACAAAATTCCTGTGAGTAATCTAAAAGATGATGTTTTGGGGAAGTTATATGTGGGTCTTTAAACTTTGACCTGGGATGCTCAATATGATGAGATTTCCTCTTCAGTTTTCTGATTTTTTGTTTTGACTGGAGTGAGAAAAAAGTGCTTGATTAATATTATCTCTACATATAAAAATGTGGATCTCTTAAGGTCAGCACCATGCTTGGGTCTGTGAGGAAAAAGTACTGAGTCTGTTATTCCCATTGATTATTTTAGCAGGGCTACACATCTTTGAATGTGTACTAGCACTTTACTTGTTAGTTCATCAAAATAAGCAATGCTTATAATCGAGTCAGTAGAAGTTTTTTCTTTATATTAGATTTCTTGGACATACGAGGGAACTGTGAATTGGAATACTATGTAAAAGCATGGAATAGTAAATAAAGGTGTGGATTTAGGATTGGGTTTCGGGGTTTTGGTGGCTACAAAGGTATATAAAAAATGCACAACGTCTGATAACTTGCTTAGGCTTTTTATCATTACATAACCAGGTTAAAATTTGGGTGTCTGAGATTCGGATTATTCAGTCTGGGGTGGCAGAAATAGACATGTATGAATGAAATCAGAGGTCACTTAAAAAGTATGAATCTTTACCTCTGCATTTCTGCCTACTTATCTAAGATCAGTGAGAATGTAATATTTAAGTAAATTTTGTCAGCTTTTTTTGAGAGCTATGGTTTGAAGGTACTAGAAGGCAAGATACTATTTTTAGATAGGAGGGTGGAATATGAAAATTAGCTGAGAAGTTTACTTTGTTTGGTTGTAAAGAAGAGGTATCCATTCTCACCTCTCCTTTCACTCAACAGCATGCCCGAGAGCTGCCTTCTATGTCAACATACAATTTTTGAGAGAGAGGAAACTTTTAACCTACTTTGCAATGTTTAATTTTTAACCTGACAGTATAGTTCTTGTTAATTGCTTGAAAGTCCTTTAGCTGTCTATTCTCTGATTCTTTCCCAGAGGCATGATTTAATTTTAAAAATCATAGTGTATTCAGCTCTAATTATTGGAGGGCTCGTTCTAGTCAGATAGTAAGGTATGTTAATGACCAAAAACTGTATCAGCTGGAGTCAATGTCAGTGCTACCTCAAGGACACTGTCATTTAGCTTCCACAAAATCTCTGCTAATATCTTTTAATCTGATGATAGTCAGATTCAGGCAGGCTGCATGATATTTTGCAATAATCCTATTTCCTTGCTTTGCAGTGCAACTGGAGTAAGTCTGGAGTAAACTTGTGTTCAGAGAAATGTTAATTTGATTACAAAAGAAATGCAGTCTGTTTCCATTATACGTTTAAAATACTCAAACCCCAAACCATTTCTTATTTATGCCAGTGAAGTTCCCCCAACTGGAATTGCATCATGTAGCTAAGAATAGGATTTTGTTCTTATTTTATTAACTTCTATGTTGTTTATGTGGATGTCTTATCTAAAGAAGCAAGTTATTTAACAAATAGTTTGTTAATTTTGAAATTTAACATGCTGCTGACAATAAATTTTCTATGTCTAAAAATGTCATATTTATTAAAACTTCTTAAGATAGTTTATTTTCAACTGAAAAAGCATAGGTTGCTTTATGCTCACAGTCAAAGCTAGGTTGGGTTCTTTGTTTGTTTTGTTTGTTTTTTTAAATGATGTAATTTAAAATGGCAAATACACATAAAAATTGGTTTTACTGCAGCATTTTTTCTTAGGTAGTATTACTCTTTTTTCATCTAATTCTCAGTCCAAAATCCACTGACACACTTGTGCTGAAGCTCCAGTATATAAAGAGCCCCCCAAAAATAAAATATGCCCTCACTATATAAAATCTTCCAATTCTATACATAGCATAACCTGGTTGCCTCCAGTTTTTTTTCTCTCCTGTCAGCAAAGTATGAAAGTATTGACGTTTCCTTGGCTGGTTCTGTTGTATCTTACAGCAACTTATCAGATCCCCCAACAAAAACCTCTCTTTATGGCATGACTACAGCAATAGGCAGTGTGGTTCTGATATGATCTTACATTAACCAAACCTGTAGATTGCAGTAAATTTAGGGTATTATAGGATCCTAATGATAAATGAGTATTCTAACTTGCTCTAGGTCAAAGCTACGGAAAATACAGGGAACTTTTATAAGATAAGATAACTTCTGTAAGAGTAAGATCTATGCAGCTGTACCCAGGAGATGGAATAAATGTGCGGCTGCAAAACCATGGAGACACAATCAAGGTTTCACATGACTACTGAGAGGTTTTACATCAGGCTCCTGAGTGACTTCTGTCTATGTGTTTACTCCAGGAGGACTTACGATTTCGGTCTGGTAGAGAAATTACTATGAAATCAGTAATAGGTAATAAAGCTCCCTAAAACATCATATTACCGCCTGATAGTACACACTTGCAAGCTTCTGGGTTCCCCAAATGCATCCTGGGGTACAGGTTCCTTTGGATGGCTGCATATGGGCTTGTTTGCATTTGATTTCTCAGTGAAGGTAACAGGCAAGCCAAGCTTGTCTGTCACTCCCGTTCACCTTGTCTTTAGCGCCAGACAAGCTCAGTAGTAACACAAAGATTTCTCTTTCCAACTAGGGAAAGGAAGACACAAACTTGGAAAACCCCCCACAAGTAGTAAAATAAATCAATACTATCTCTCAAGCTTCAGTTAATAATTGGGTACCTTTCTCGTTACCCACCTTACCAAGTATACTTCAGAGATGTCCTGTTTTTCAGAGCTGCGTGTCCAGTGTTCATGGAAACTGTTATCTGGGTGACTCCCTAAATACCGAGTCTTGCTTTTTCTTTTATTTATAGTATTTCTTATAGTCTAATTTTCAGGTAGTGAAATCTTGCCATAGGCAACTTGCAGTTCTCATTTGAAAGTTAACGAAAGCACCGTGGTGTAGTCCCTGACAGATTTTTTTTCTTGAAAACAACTTCTCTTTTCTCTCGTTCTGTTTTTCCTTCTCCCTCCTACATCTTTTCCTGAAGGTATAATGAATTCCTTTATATAAATGGAAATGATGCATTGATTTTATTTTTTTTTAAATTTGTTATGTCTCCTATGTAGTTTTCCATTCTTACTGAGTCTGTTAGCTAGCTAGCTGGTACTGAGCTGCTTCTTCAAACTAGCAGGGAGAAGTTAGCCTAGGTATTCTTCATAGTGTTTTGGAGTTTGTCAGTAAATACCTTGTAATAATTAAAAAAAATATAATTGCATGCACATTTTCTATTTCCCATGACTTGGCCAGGTTGGCAGCTTTCTTTTGAGAATTGCAGCCTGATGCATTTGAACATGCCATTACCATAGACTTAGTACAAGATACTTGGCCAAAATTGTCCCTTCAGCCCATTTATTGCCAGCTTGGGAATTCTAGTGTTGCATACATCTATCACATTAAAGGTATAATTATAAGAAACACACTTCTGTAATGCAAAAGGAGTGTGGTATTGAGACTAAGCACTGCCAGATGGTAGGCAATTTAACAGAGCATTTAAAAAGGGTCAAAATCGAAAATGTCTGAAATCCGATGGCTTATTAAGCAATAGATGTTGCATGTGTGGGACAAGTGAGAGATAAGAACCTAATTTAGGTGCCCACATGACCAAAATTGTATTTTAATGGCATGCATTCTGTCAGTAAATATCTGAAATACATGTTTTTACTAACTTAGAGGTGTTTTTTGAAAGATGGAACAGAATATTAAATGCAGTGATATAGTGCTGGGTATTGAAAAGTAGAGTAGGATCTGTACATGTTCTTATTGTGTATTTATTGAGGTAGTGAATTTATTATGATGAATGATCTCTCTGAAATGGAAGAAGAAATCTAAAAACAGTTTCAGAGTTTTTGAAGTTGAAAAGAATTAAATCCAGGACCTAATAATTGCATTCATGTGCATATTATTTAGCTAGATGTGAACTAAATACAACATAAATGATGCCTGAAGCCAATTAAATGTCTTTCGTCTAAGTTTGCTATTTAAAGGTATTAGCTATGAGTTTAAAATTTCTTGCTTCCCGTTAAACTGGCCTCTGTTCCTGTTTCCTAAAGCTAGATTTTCTGGTAGTCTGCCTGTATGCTGTGCTCTGTCGTTCACATGCAGGATAATTTTCTTTTGTGGAGAGATGATCCTCATTAAGACAGGTCTGAGGAATATTCCTTCAGTATTACGCAACCTGTCAGTGTTATTCAGCAGTTTCCACACACACCCCACCTCCCCCCCCTCCCCATTCCCCAGGACTGCATGAACGTTGCTCAATGTGACCATGGTTGCTTCTATCATTTCTAAGCTGCAGCCGACTTTCACATTCTCCACAGGCTAGATCCAATTTATCTTTCTGTGGAAGGGATGGGAGAGCTGCAGTGAACTTCCACATACGCTCCTCGCAGCGTGACGGAGTTCAGACTTGCTTCAGGGACGAAGAGCTAGCTTTATAGCCCAGGAACGCAGGTAACATGAATGTGCATAAAATGGCAGCAGATGTTCCTGCTGGGGCTATTGACTTGTAATTCCATGAAGTTTCACTGAATAGCAGCTCATCTTAACATTGAACGTGCACACTGATTTTATGCCACTGGCAAAACGAGCAAATGGAATATGGTATTTAACTTGGTTTCAAGTTTCCATTACAAATTTTTACATTTCTGGAAAGTCTTTGAAAATGTGAGTTTCACCCAGTGCTCTGCACAGAGTGTGCAAAACTCTCGGATGTTAGATGAAGATCCGAGATGGAAGTCAGCAGCCTATCTATCTTTGGATTTCACAACGAGCTAGGGACCTAGATACTTGTAAGCATCTGGACTCTGTGCCTGAACATCTTTCAGAATTCCAGCCATAAGGAGCCGTAAATGGTAAAACTGATTTTTAAAGAGTGTCATCCATGGGTGCTGTGCATTTGCAGAACTAGTATATCAGAATAATTTGAGTATGCTTCATGTTCCACTTCTGCCATATTATATATTTTGATTTGCAGTTCACAGTTCAATGTCTTTTCTAAGATTATGATGAAAAGTTCTATTAATAATTTTTCCCCTTAATTTCTTGTTGTTCTCCGCTGATGAATTATTAACATCTATTTGGCTGTTCTAATTATCACACATTTTTAGCTTAAACAAGTTTAAATAGTTCATAACTCACTGTCCTCCAAAAATGAAACATAAATATTTGGCTAAATTAAATTTTGTCTTTCTGAGGAATATTGGCTTGTGGCTAAAACCTCTTCTGAGATCTCCAAAGTAAAACGTTTTCATTTGCTGAAAGCCAGAAACCTATTTATTATATTTAGGCAACTTCATTTTGAGTGAATATGGATGGAAGATAAAGGTGGACATCTGGTGTTTTATTCACTACAGTAAAGGGAAGCTCTTTTTATTTGGCTGTGTCAAAGCAACAGTCATCTGTCTGTATGGGAGTAAATAGCTTCCTTGGTACTTCTGCTATTGTTTATAGTTCAGGTCACAGGTCCCTGACTAAAGTTTCTTCGAGGGCTTATTTTAGAGCCACTTATCAGTGGCTACGATTATAGGCAACTTTACTTGCAGGCAAACACCTTCCCCTGTCACCCTTAACCTGTACTGTGTGACTGATCTCGAGAGCAGCATGAGGGCTGTGCCATTGTTAAGGAATATGAACTGCTTCATTTGAATGCCCAAAGATCGGAGAAAGAGAAATTTTGTACTAAGAAACTTCAAAGTCAACTGTGAAAAACAAAACACCCTTCCGAAATATGAAGTAGATTATTAAATAATTCCCTTTTATATTTTTTCTGATAAATATTTATAGGTGAAGCCTATAACAAAGCCTGTGGTTAAGTTTGAACACATTTTCAGATCTTAATATCTTTATCAATCTTTTATTTTTCACGCTGAAAACTGACATGTTTTTCTGAAGCTTAATGTGACTTCCTCTCTTTTTTTTTAAAGATAAAAAGAAGACAACTGTGGAGGAAAAAACCTTTCTCTAATATACGTATTTTATGTATCAGCTCTACTTCAGATGGTCTGTCTCGATGATAGAATAGAATTTTAAATTAATGTATATATTGGTAACAAATATCTTCCAGTGGCTCAACAACCATTGCTAAATTAAACCAAAATAATTAACAAATGTATTTCAAGCCAACAATCTGACACAATTCAATAAATACTATTGACACATAGTTTGTAAATTTAACACATGTTGGTTTTAGAAATGGACCTTGACCATCTATTTCAGTGTTGTGTATACCTGTGACAAAATGTAATTGAACCTCTTTTTTTAATTACAACCAAATGATGGATATGACCTGCAGTACTGCTGCTGGCAAAGGTGTACTGGAAAGAGAAAAGGCCTCATTACATGTAAAGACAATCTCTTGGAGGGCTTGACATTGCAGGTTATCTCCTTTTTCGCAGATCAAAAAAACCCATTTAATAAATAAGTATATGTAGATTGTTTTGTTGTTTGGGTTTTTTTTTTTTTTTGGAAGGCATTTGATTGTTTGGGTTTTTTTAAGAATAATCAAAGTAATTTCATTGGAAAAAAGCCTTTGTTTACTTATATTGAATTAAATTGTCCAAGGGCCATTCAGCGGTTGCATCCATTACACTGACCAATGTTCATAAAATGTCAAGAGGCAGAAACTTGGTTTGTTATCCAGTTCTCCACCCTTTGCTGAGCTGCTCACAATGGCAGTACATGAGGTTTTGTTCAGTCCTGCTCGCATGGAGCTTGTTGGAGCTTCAGAGGGTAAATAGCATGAAAAGACAATGAGAGGGGCAGAGGTAAAACTAACAAGATCACAGTTACTTAGGTCAGTAACTAGAATTTTTTGCACATCATGTATTCTGTTTCTTGTTGGCTTTGTTTGCTTTTCTGGGTTTTCCTTTTTGTTTAAACAAGTGAATATCAGGTCTATGTGATCCCTGTTCTGCCTAGCTGCATAATTAGCTGATTTGTTTTGGCAATGCAGGCAGAGCGCTATGCTGTCAAAAGGATGGTACGACTCAAATATGCAGTATGTAAATTGGGAAATTTTAAAGAAATGTTAAAATTACATTGCATCTGCTTAAATACTGTGGAAGGCAAATGGCTAGTGGAGAGAGCTGGATACAAGTGGAATAATGAAAAAAAATGGTGATTTCTGAATGTGGCTGGTGGAAGGAGAAACCTGCAAAAGCTGCATTTTATTTCTGGTAGGGACAGGTGTTTTAGTATATGAAGTGTGAAATGATGTTTTGAAAACTGAATATTGAACTTCATAGCTGAGCATTCTTCTTCCTTCATGCTGATTAGTGCAGGGATCCTAAGGTGCATCGCCCTGTAAAAAGGGTGTCGTAATAAATACACATGGGGAAAACTACAGCCAAGCTTGTGGAAGATTTCTTCTTTCATTTCTTAAAACCATTCAGCCCAGATGTTGAATGTGCAGAGTAATTTCCACCCTCTGCTGGAGAGGATTTGAACATGTGCATTTACTTTGCATAGTGCTTCTGGTGTGGATACTTTCAGTACAACCTCTCAGAGTTGTTCTGCTTTGATGGAGCAAAAAAGTGACAATGCCTCTCCAGCCTAGTGGTTGCCTTCCCTGGGAAGAAGGTTTTGGCTCCGGCTGTAGTTTGTATTTGTTTAGGGAAAGAGAACGTATCAGCGGCGTACCTTACTTCAGGAGACACCATATGGCTTGCGGGTAATGAGTTTTCTAGAGGTGAGAGATTCTGGGCTCGGCTGCCCACAGATAGATGAGGAAAGTCGAATGAATTTTCCTAGGCGTTGGTGAGAGCTCTCAGTATTGAACTGTTTTGCAAAAGGGGATGCATATGACCATGTGACCTTATCATGTTGCTCTGTTGTGAATCCGAGCTTTTTTTTTTCCTTTGCGTTTCTAAAAGTGTCAGGAATATATTTTAATAATTTTCATCGAAGTATAAGTGAAACTGAAGAAAATTACAGTTTTTGTTTCATTTAAACACAAATTCCTCAGTTGCTTATGTTATTTTCACAAGTTACTAATTCACAAACACAGGTTATGAATATATTTTTAAATTCATAAGTATTTTAATTATATTCAATTAATTTTTGAAGCAAATGATTTACTGCAACACATGATATTCATGGATTACACTGAAACAACTTACTGATTCATAAAATGGTACTTCTACTTATTTTGAAGGGTTGAAACCACAGTACTTCATTTCATATTTGAAAAAACATAGGCTTTGGAGCCAATGATCCATAAATAAATAGTAAGTAGTTGTAAAGGGAATAATAATTTAACGATATATTTATGCTATGCTGATTACTTGTTCTTGCATTAGAATCTTGTACATCTGTGTAGATACATAAAAGGTGTATAAATATTCAGTCATGTATATTTGTTTTCACTCATGATGTAGGAGTACAAAGCCTGCATGTATAATCCATCAACTTGTTTCATACCTGTCTAGAGTTCTTTTACACTTCTTCACACCTCTGATTTTTCTCTTCATGTATTTGAAGACTATCTTTTTTTTTTCAGTTTAAACATAGTGCCCAGTCTTGCCTTCAATGCCCTTTTTCAAGAAACAATACATCAAATTCTAGTAGATGAAAGTTCTCATTTGAAGCTGCTTGTCTGAACATACTGTATCTTTGTACAGTTATATGCACAAAGCCAATTTTACCTCTGATTATCAGAAAGAAATTTTAAGTAGTAGTATATATGTCAAATACCAGAAATCTCCGTGTCTTATGTGAACCAAGTTGATGGTCTTAGTCTTGTTTTTTTTGATCAGAGGTATTTACCTCAAAATAATTGTCCCAGCTCACTTGGTGATTACAGGCCAGTCTCCTCACCAAACCTGATGACTGAGGTCTATCATAGCTACTGAGCAATGTCATCCCCATCATCTCCTTCTCTGAAGATAAGTAGAGAAAATGGACTTTTTCCCATCAGCAGAAACTTTAAAGATCATACTGATAATTGAGAAATTGAACTGATAAAAAAAAAAATCTATTAAAGAAGAATATTAGGTGATATTGCCTGGCTTTCTTGGTTTTGCAAGGAGGTGTGGGTTAAGTTACCTTCCTTTTTATATGATGCTTTGTTGAGAAGAATTACAGAAGGCTTCTTCCAATTTAAGCCACTGAATTTTTACTTAGTATAGAGGCATCCTAAATGTCATGTTTATAAATGGCAGTCTTAAAATTACTGTCACTACAAAATTCTTAATTAATGCAAGTGTTCCAACATGAGATATGAGATTATTTTGCAGCTGAAATATTTTTAGATCTATCTCTTTCAAGCTTTTTCCTCATGCTTGTTAAGTGGTCATTTCTAATTTGAGAACATGAACGTGTATTTTACAGTGATCCACTACAGAAATTTGCTGACACTTAAAGAATCAGGATGTGGCAATTTGCAATTTGTTTAAGGGTTGGTAATATGAAACTGAAACAAATCACTTGGAGTCCCTACACAAAAAGTTGCCTGTTACTGAGAGGCCATGGTCTAACATTTTGAACAGGGAGGGTAAATTTGAGGAAGATACGTTACTTGTGCTGTGATGTGTGTTGATGCAGAAGCAGTATTGATGATCTGAAATATATCTGTTTTGATCGGCACATAGGTCAGCATAGTCAGAATCAGATTTTTCCAGGAGAAAACTCATTTGTGAGTCCTGACTCTTCATCAGTACTTCTCCCTAGCTGGTAGATATCTGGGCAGGAGCAGCACCCTGCTTTTTCACTGAGAAATTGGGCTGAAGAAAGGAGGAACTGTGTAAAGATGGGGGGAGTGCAAAAGCAGTATCAGAGCTCCACTGGCAGCGGTGCGGTGTTCCTGCCCAAGGTTAAGTGGAAGCTGGGCTTTAATTCGTTCTACTGTAGTTTAATAAGTTTCTCTGGAGAAAAAGCAACTGCAAACATAAATGTATTCAAGCCCTTGTGGTGGGGGATTATTGGCTAAAACCAAAGAATTCATCATTGAATAATATTGCCATATTATATAAATTTCTCTTTGTCCTCTCCTTCCTGCCCTCCTGTATGGAATGAGAGCAATGTTACCGGTGTACCTGTATTTCTCAGAAACCTGAGATTTAATTTGTTGATGCATATAAAATACTATAAAAACTTTAGACAGAAGCTACTGTGACTAGATGACCACTGCTTAAATATTAGCTGAATTTACTGAAAATATACATACATATATATATACACATATATATATATGTATTAGTGTGATGTTAATTAGTTAATTTTATAGTAACTTTCCATGGACAGTACTGTTATTTTCTTTTCTAGTAATCAAGACTTTGAATCGCTCCGGCTTTAAACCTAACCAAATGCTGTAACCGAAGCCTTTTGAAAGTAGAAAATTGCTGTTCATTGGCTCTGCCGGGCTCTGATCAGGTCCCCCAAGAGCTGTATTTATCTAATCACCTGCCTTATGCATAGAATCACAACTGATCAACAAGCTGAAAATCTTCACTGCTAAATGTGTTTAGTTATCAGACAAAACTCATGAAATGTGTTTGAAATTGTGCAAGTTAATTATTTTTAGATTTGTTCTATGACTGTATAAAAAAGAAGACTCAGTATTGCTGAGTTTTATTAATCTGTCTTTGAATTCCATTTCTGCTACCAGGTAGGAAGTTGCATCAATATTTAAAAAATAACAGCAAGGCACATAAATTGGATCTCTAAGTATATAGGGCTAACCTTGAAGTAAAGGACTTCCAGTATTAATCTGAAATCCAATGAAGATTTCTGGTGGTCTGAAAATGTTGTTGTTTTTTTTTTTAAATAATTTTTATTCTGAATCAGAATGAAACCATTAAGCTGGAAGATTCCCAGGTCCGCCACTAATAATTTGGGCAGGGAAACTGAATTTTCAGAACATCAGCGTCTGCCTCATCCCAGACTGACCAGTCTCAGGCAGGTAGAGAAAGCCTTTCTGCTCCTTCAGCAGGTTATCTAGCTAAGTCAATGAAGGATCATTAAGCTTCATATGCTTTAAATTAAAAAAGAAGAGCAAATATTGATGAAATTTTCACCTGAGAAAGTGTCACAGCCTCCTACTTAATAGTGTTTCTGCCCTTCAACCTCAGCACTTGAAGTGTAGGAGATGCTGTAGTGTGTGCTTTACAATCGAAAGGGGTGAGCCACGGGAAGGGAGTCTCTGTCAGCCTTGCAAGATTCCTTGTTTGTTTTTACATAACATAAGCTAAAAGCTGTCAGAACAGAAATAAAGGAATATAAAGAATATAAATCAACCATCCCAGGATAACAGTTTACCTTTTAAAAACAAAGTGAAAAACCAAACGTGACCTTTTGTGTTTCCGAAGCTTTGCAAAATTAAGTACATTCAAATGAGGTCAGTTTCATCCATACAGAAGGACAACGCAACTGCAGAATTAACCTGTTTGCTAGTGCAAAACTGGCCCATGTAAAGAAGTGACACTTCACTAGTCATTTTAATGCATTTGTATTAATGTGATCACACAGATAGGTTACAGTAAATTCTAAGTTTGTAAATTTTAAAATAAAAAAATCTTGAGCCAAAATCATGAGCCAAAATCATGGAAGCACTCCACAAGAGATTTGCAACATTTAAAAAGAACTTGTTTCATGGAGGATGTTGATGCAGTAATTCTTGTTAAAATAGAAGGAGTTTAATACTCAATTTGTACGCATTTTTCCCAGAAGATTTCCTCTAGGTATGTGTATGTGTCAGAGAGAGACAGACAGGCAGAATGGAAATGGATAGCTGGGCAGAAGGAGATACCCCTACTTTCAGGCTGTGGAAAGAAATGGCAATGATTTTTCAGAGTTTTCAATCACAGGCGCCTGTGCAATCGTGAAAAGATTTGGGTCCCCTGAAGAAAACCCTCCCATCTTTATTATCCTGTCGTTTCCAACACATCTCAGTAATTATCTGCAAGTTGCAGACATTTTCAGGTGTGTCTAGCTTTGATCTGTCTTACTAAAACAATAATACAGTTGCACAGCAAGAGTGAGATGTCCTATAAGAATAAAATTCTGACATGGATAATACCAAGTTTAGTGCTTGTTACAGTACATTGTAATAAAGTTTCAAATTACTGTTATTTCTACTAAGATTGTTTTGTATAGCACATTGATTTTTCTGTTAGGTGAACTGATGATCCATGAAAGCAAAAGAAATAAAGCTGTGTTTGAAGGTGAGATAAAAAAAAGTCAGTGTTCATTTCCCTGAGCATCTGCTAGTCAATCAAAATATTTAACTAAAGAGGAGCTTTGTGAAGATTTTTTACAGTTCTGGAATGTGTAGAGTAAAATCATGTCTCACATGCATCCGGTTTGGTTTGAAAGATATTTTACAAGTGATTTCAATGAATATCTTTTTCAAAGACCTTCCACTTTATAACATGGCTGATGAGTATTTGTGACTGAATTCACCCAGTGCCTTACAGATACTGTTCACTCTGCTGTGTGGTTAGTGAGAACACGACAACTTCTGCTGTGTCAATCTGTGTGTACCATAGAGAAATAATTAAGGAAATCTGAATGACTTTTTACACAGTTGTCTTTACAGCAAATTATGCAGCAAATTAACTAACTTAGAGCTGAAATTTCCTTCTTTAAGACTCGGTTTTCTTTGGGTTGGATATAAAAAGTGGAAAATAAAATGCCTGTTAGAATTCATAGTGCCTTACATTAGTAAACTTGGTACAAACATTGATTAATTAACAGTAAGTAGTTCTTCATGGCTGTTTGGGTAGGCACTCATTTTGAACAGACTGTTCATCCTACCCAAGAAAGCCTGTAGTAATAAATAAACGACCAGAGCTTCAGTACTGTGTTCCAGAGCTGTAAAAACCACCATGTTATTACCATAAGTTTTGAAAGTATAGTAGATAAATTATGAGTGAAAAGATCACTGAGAGAGGGCTACGAATCCAACTAGTTTTATTTGAGGATACCAAAGTAATAATTAGCATGACTTTTTAAATTATTATTTCTGTATAAAATAATTCTTTAAAATTTTTAAAAAAATATATCTTAAAACTGTTCTTCTATGCTTTTTTAATACTGGAAGACCTTTTTCACCTTGAGATATTAAACCTCTGATTTATTTAGAAGCATTTAAAAAGTTTCAGGAATAGTTCAGTGTGGTGGGGTGCTGACGTCTGTACCATCAGTTAATGGCAACTAGCAGTAGCTGTACTGAGTTAGCTTCAGAGGAGCAGGAAGCTCGATAGCTGTTTGCTATGGGGCTAAGGTCAGTTCCTGCTTCTAATTATGAGCTCTGAAAGGCCTCATTACCCCCAGGCTATTATTTTTTTTTCCCCTCATTCTTGAAAATTTTATGTCTTTTCCTTCCTTTTTGTCAACATTTTGTAATACCTTATACAAATCTGGAACTCTGTGAGTTTTAAATCTATAACCATTCTCACTGGGGGAGGGGGAGTAGCAAAAATGAATAAATAATGCTAAAAATAGTTTGAGACAAAGGGCTACCTCAGTGTCTCAATAGCAGCTTCTTGCACCCTCTTGTGAAGCTTTTCATCTTGCTCTTGGTTACATGAATAGTAGGATGTTCTGAACCGGTAGGCAAGGAACGCGTTGTATTACTTTCTCTGCACAGGTCACAGAAGGGCAATACAGGGAGTTGCATCTAGTTTTTCTCACCTGAAAGAAAAATACCTTGTAACGTGGCCAACAGAATGGTATTTGGAAACATTTTCCTGAAAGATAATGTCTTATTCATTTCAAAATGAAAAGTAAATCATAATATGAGTTTTTCTTACTAACTAATCAGTTTATACTTTATTGTGGGCTAAAATCAAAATGCAAAACTGGTACAACCTCGCAGTCCTTAACATTCAGTGTCATTTTATTACTGAAACCCTAACGCTACTGCTTTTGCTGACATTCAGCATCACAAACTCCAGTGTGTTTTGCATAATCACAGTACATAATGATCCTTTAAGCCATGGATTACTGTAGGATAAAAACACCTGGTTCTGTATTATATTTTATGTTGGCTGGACGGCTGGTTGTTGTGCGGCTTTGGTTAGCCTTCGTTGCATAACTGCTCCCTGTGCTGGTGAAACGTAAAGGTCAATCTGAAATCAAGCAATACTTTGCTTAGGAGTGAGCCACAGATAGAAATACACCTCTTGTAATTATTTCCTAGTCGTTTTGTGGTAATGATTCCTGTAGATAATAGCAGCAGTGATATATGAATTTAATTGTTTCTTCTGTATGGTAATTCTAGATTACTGAAAAGGAATCTAGCACAGCTAGAAGCCTATTACATGAATTTAAAAAGTTAAGAGAAATTGGGAAGTTTTTGCCAGATACGGTATGGATATGGTGGATACCATCACATGTTAAGCAAAAATACATACAGCCTGGATAAAACTGAATATTTATAGCACTTAGTAGTCACATTTATTGTAAGATTGAAAATGTGTAAGACACAAATCACATTGTACACAGGGAATTACTTACAAAGTCTATTTCATGCAAATGCTTGTTAAATGTACTTTGCCACCTACTCTCTCAAATGATAGTCAAGCCTAATCTCTGTAAATTTATCTTGGAACAAAGCATTTTAAAACTGGGAATACTCATGCCACTCTCAAGCCTATGCTACTCTTCCTTAGTGTGTTTTACGCCAACAGTTGATTATTTACATTCTCAGATCAGCAATTTGAAAACAGAAGTATTTTAACGGATAAGCATGAAACAAAGGGAATTTGTAAACATGGATCATTTGGTAAATACAAGAAGCAATCTCTGAAATCTAATGTAATCCATATGGTCTGTGCAAGTCTCGCAAAAATTAAACTCATAGTTCTGAAATGTTTTGTGGCCAGTTAAACTATTATTATTGTTGATTGCCACAAACCTTTACCAAGATGAGGGTGTTTGTTGCCCCGGAGGCTAGTGGAAGTCAGTGCTGGAGTGGCGTGCTGGTGGCATGTCTATCACATGTCCACTATGTGGGGCCCCTCTGTGTCAGAAGGCTGGGGCAGGGAGATAGTTGTGGGGACGTTTCTGCACCTAGTCTTTGAGAAAGTCTAGTGAGTCCATGGGAAACTGCTGTTGGCTGGTTTCTGTGCCTCTCCAAATCAAGTTTAGTTGAACAGATTGTGTTCACAAACAGAACAAGAGGTCATGTCTTGGGTTCAGGCCTCCTCAAGGTCCGTTTCAGTTTTTTTATTGAACAAGAATAACTTTCTTTGACAATTTAACATTTAGGAATTATCATAATTTTCTTTAAATCTCTTGAGTATATACTACCATCCCTTGGAAATCTTCCGTCAGGATAGACGTGTATTCTGTGTAACAGGTGGGTTTACTCACCATTTCTATAATGGATACTAAAGTCATGAGTCTGGCTCTCTACCACCTGTACCGAGCACAGTTAGCAGCATTGTAACAGTATTAGAGGGAGCCTTTAGGTACTTCTGGAGCAAAATGGTGAAATGCGGTACCCATTTTATACTATGCAAGTTGCAGCTGTTATTGTCCAGACTTTTAGCTAGCTCTGAAAGAAGATAGACCATGAGGTTGTAAAAATGCGTGAAAGTTCAATTCAGGTTGTAAAAGTGGATGAAGGTTTTGATGTTATCTAATTTTTGTTTCTATTTTTTGTTTCAGTGCTTTTTTTTTCTGTTTCTGTAATTTTATTCCAGCACTGTAATGGTAGGAGTACATTTGCAAAGAGGTACTTGCATTTAATATGTTATCTGTTAGATATCTGGGTTTCTATTTGGATAGAAGCCTTAAAAAAACATTGTATTGCTAAAGCACTTCTGATGGGCCCCAGACATCAGTTCTAGTTATATAAAGGCACTAACAGGTTTTGACAGGAGTCTGGAGAAGTCTACTGAGTGCCACACATGCACACCTTTCAGATACGCCATGGAGTACTAAACTGTCTTTATCCTAGATGTGTATTCTTGAGAAGGAAGGCACATAATGAAGTGTATTAATTACTTTGACTTCTATACTGGCTGTGAATATATAGAATAAGTCAAAACAATGATAGTTTTCTTAGCGTTAACAAAATGTTTAAGCATCTTGAGGTGAAGCTGGTGGCATGATTGAGACCCTTTTTCTAAGCATACATCAACCATTCTGTTTCTTCCTTTTTTTTAAGGTTTTACTGGGACTTAATCATGCTCATAATGATGGTTGGAAACCTTGTCATTATACCAGTTGGAATCACATTCTTCACAGAACAAACAACAACACCATGGATTATTTTCAATGTGGCATCAGACACTGTTTTTCTATTGGACTTGATCATGAATTTTAGAACTGGGACTGTAAATGAAGACAGCTCTGAAATAATACTGGACCCTAAAATCATTAAGATGAATTACTTAAAAAGCTGGTTTGTGGTTGACTTCATCTCATCAATACCAGTGGATTATATCTTTCTTATTGTAGAAAAAGGAATGGATTCGGAGGTTTACAAGACAGCAAGAGCACTTCGTATTGTGAGATTTACAAAAATCCTCAGCCTGTTACGTTTATTACGCCTTTCAAGACTGATTAGATACATACACCAGTGGGAAGAGGTAAGATTTGTATGGTTATAACATCATTTGCTAAAATCTTATTCCTACAAAAAACTAGTCAGGTCTCTCTGAAGAGGTACACAAGAACCAGAATGGAATAAAGAATTATTACTCAGCAATTAGTGTACATACAGGAGCTAGTAGAAAAGCCTTTTTAGAAAAAAACCCCACAGAGTAACCATCTTTTCTCTGCTAACACAGACCAGAAGTATGTTTGGGGTGATCAACACAATAAGTATGGATGGGCTGCTATGGAAAATATTAGAAATTTTGGCAACCACCTGAATCTATATTTGAGTTTGGTGACTAGCACTTAGAAACTCATGTGTTAGTATTCTTGTAATCACGGACAACTTAAAATAGATGTTCATATTTTTATATTTCAGGAGAAATTGAGACGATTTATAATTGAATAGATTTCCTGGAATGCTTGTGGTTGGAAGTCTGTATGTAGGCTGAATATATCAAATACTGAACTTCTTTATAAAAAATGGGTAGTTCAAATTTTGAGTCATTGCCTTCTAAACTGTCAACTTCAGTATTTCCAGATATGACCTTATGCTGCCTTCTAATTTGGTATGGTGACATTGCTGGGAAATTACGGCATTCCCTAATTTGGCATGCTCATGGCTAGGAAGTGTTTAATACTTTGGCACATACCACCATGATTCAGTCATTTCATTTCTTGCCTGTCCCCATTTCTGTATTTCTAAATATCATAATATATTTTAAAAGGAAGTGCTAAAATATGGGAAAAATAACTGCCATTTTCAGAACCTTTCTTGCCGCAAGTGTAAAGAGAATTATTTTGTAAAGTATTTCAATGGAAGGACTATTAAAATAGATTGGCATAAATTTATTTAACTACTTTGATAAAGATTTATTTAATTAAATTAATATTGAAGGATGATTTGGTACCATTTCTGGTGCTTTTTAAGCTGGTTATATCCAGTATTATATTAACGTTCTGTTTTGACAGAAACCTAAATGCAAAGCCATCTCACAAAAAAAAGTAAGATTGTATTTAAAAATGGCATGATTCTGGATGATACTAAGTATAAAATTCTAATAAATTTGTAGCTGTTTCTCAAAAAGCTCCTGAAATAAGTAATTATTTTTTATTACTGTATTTAGTAAATTCTACTTCTTTTTGCTTCCCTGTAATGCAGTGTAACTATGTTTTGGACACAGAAATAGAACACTGCAGTTTTGTACTCAATTTAACTAAGGCAAATGATTAAGCACATTTTGCAGTTCTACCATAAAGCTGCACTTTTCTCTCATCTGTGCTTTACAGAGAGACAACCTTCTGAAATGCGTTCAATGACATTACTTTCTGGCAGCTTGAGTTAGTAGCTTGCCACAACAGAGCCCTACTAAGCAGAGAAATGAATACCTTTTTTCTTTTCCTCCTCCATATGTTGTCAGAGATAAATCAGGTATTCTAAATGAAAAATAAATTGACCACTAAGTGGGACTAGAAGTGACCAGAGGATGTGGTCCAAACCAGCAATAGCTGGTGTCTGG